>JAODKL010000051.1:7402275-7451236 GCA_026780765.1 Petrocephalus schoutedeni
AAACGAAGAGAGGGGCGGGCTTTTTAAAAAGAGCCGTTTAGGAGCCGAAAGAGCCGGCTCTTCTTGGTGAGCTGAGCAAAATGAGCCGGTTCACTAAAAAGAGCCGATATTTCCATTTGGTAGAGAGAGAAACGAGGAAAACAAGCAAACATGCAAATGAATATTATCGCTGCCGGAAAAATTATTGACCTCATTTTAATTATCGTGCAATTAATTGATTTATCGTTTATTGTGACAGGCCTAATTTCATCCAAACCAACATGGTCAAGTGGAAGTAACACTTTAATTCATTAACAAAAAGTAAACTTTTTACAACAAGAAAATGTGAGATTAGTCCCCGTGTCATTGATTGCTGGATATCCTTACTGTGTTTCCATCCAGCTTCTGGCCAGGTGACAAGTAACAACACACGTGCTATACAGTTAGATTCATGGCCTTTCAGCCTCACAGACCAGTAACACACGAGTGCAGTCAAAAGACTGTGGCTTCACGGTGCCCTCGTCCAAGTGCTCATCCCCCAGCAAGGAGTCTAGTGTAGAGTGGGCACAGGGCAGACAGTACTCACAAAAGGCGGGGCACCTGGATGAGCCAGCGCACGTTGTCGGAGTAGACGCCATACTGCACGGCCCAGCGCGCCAGGCTGTCCCACTCGCTGCTCGAGCGCCCGTACACCGACAGCCGCAGCTCGGCATTCTGGTACTTGCTCTCTTCCAGGTCAGCCATCACCTCCTGCCAAGAGATCACCCAGAATGCACCACTACCGTCTTGTGAAGCTAAATACACCATCTCTGAAACCTAGTTCTGTTACAAACCTAAATATGTCACAGTGGTTCATTTCTCTCAATAAATAAAGGATTAAGTATCATATTCTTGTTTAACTGGCTTCTCTTTAGTTTTAGGACTTGCGTGAAAATCTGATCACATTTTAGGTAATTTTTATTCAGAAATACAGAACATTCTAAATGGTTCACAAAGTTTCTAGTACCACTGTAAATTAAAACAGGAGAGAAATAAGAGAGTTCACAGTTCCGTGCAGCTGTACCTACTTTATAAGGAGAAGCAATGACATACCACTAATTTTTATTAGATATGTATTTGCCCCTAGTAAAGTACAGGGAATATCACATGCTTAAAGAAACTTTAACTGGAATTTCACTTGTGCACCACCGGCACTCCTTTTGGCATAAAAAAGGCAATAGAGGTGCACCTTAATGATGTGTCCAAAGTATTTGCCCTCGATGTAATTATCTGTTTTGATGAAGATCTCACGGAGGATGGACTCCCCAATGGGGTTGTACTTTGCGTTGAATTTGTCGAAGCGATGGAAGGTGTTTCGGTCCTGTGGGGATGGAGACAAAAGCAGGAGGCTTTATGAAAATCTACAGGATGTTCTCCTGGTGAACGCTTAAATCAAGGCTCCATTTATCCATGTGGGCATGGGCGTAAATCCCGGGGGGGACAGAGGGGACATGTCCCCCCCAAATAACCATAATGACGCAGTCTCCATGCTACTATAATAATGACAGAAGCAAAGTTTTTCACTGTGGGGACATATCTCTATAAGTACAATTTGACTGTATTATATGCGTCCCCTTCAAAAATTGCTCATGAGAAATTTTATACTTATTGTCCCCCCCTACTGTTAAATGAAATTTACGCCCATGCATGTGGGCGTCATTATCTACTGCGTGTCAGAAGAACACGAATATGCCAGCATCTCTTCTGACTCATTTTCCCACATCCTCGCTATTTATGTCCGCCTCTCTCGCTCGGTCATGGTAACAGCTGAAAGTAGGATGAGTCATTCAGCTTTTATCAGGCTAAAGAGGATCTTTAAAGCACCAGAGGGGCAGGCATTTGTGGATGATTTGGGGTGGCAGGCAAAACAGTTCTGTGTTTTATTTAGATTTTTTGTGCATTTGTTAGTGTAATGTGTTTTTTCACCCCGCTATAATGTTCTGTAATCTAACTGGCAAAACAACGACGTTTTAGGTGCTTACGGCATGAACGTCCAAGGTGTCGACACTCAGGTCGAAGGCCGTGAGGTTCATGCTCTCGAACACCTCCAAGAGGGTCTGGCCCTTGCCGTTCTCCATGTGCACTATCTCACCCAGGTTCTTCTTCATGGCTCGCTTGATGAACCGTAGGAGGTGCTTCTGGTTCATGCAGGAGGAAGCGTGGATGTGAGTATCCACCTGAAGGGAGAGACGGAAACACTGCTCATTTTACAGATGTGGACACATCTTATGAACCAGGAACAGTGGATGCAAATACTCAGTGTCCACTAGGGGGCAGCATTGACCATGTTATCCATCTCCAGACTTGCACATTAGAATTTCACCTGGAAAAAAAAAGAGTGCAGGGAGTGACTCTGGGTAGCACACCTTGCGGATGTTGTAGAAGTCCCGGTGAGGCACCTTCTTCTGCGCTGCCAGCTCCTTCATCTCATTCAGCAGAATGTGCATCTGAAATTTGGAGCTGAGATACTGCAGCCGCCGATAGCAGAAGGACTTCCTGCCAGGGACCCAGATGGACAGGAGTTCAGCCAGTCACATGACTATTCCAGGCGCAAGTAATTTACTGAGTGTGTTTCTGCCTGGAGATTACTGACTGATGTGCTGAAACACACGAAAACCCACAGAGCTATCGGTATGTCCTGGCGCTGAGCCTGTCACCAGTCTGCACCGCAAATGCAAATGATGCAAAAAAAAAGGTGAACATACTGCATACAAACACAGGCATTATTGGGGTGTCCCTCGGTTCCACTCAGAGTGCTGAGTGGAAATGCTGTACAATTTCTGGAGAACTTTAGGGCAAATAAAATTTGGTCCTTTCTGACCAACCATGCTTCTGAAACCTCAGATAGGACCCAGGGGGCCCTCAGCTCGCTGGCGTGACTCACACTGGACCGTTGATGATGAGTGCCATCATCACGCTCATGTCACCAATGTACTCCTGCAGGTCCGGGTAGGGTAGCTCCAGCTCAGTGCTCCTGCAGACAGGGAACACTCCAGTCAGTACAGGACGCCCCATCCCTAGAATTCAGAGAGCAGGAATAGGACATTCCCATCTCCTGATGGGTATCCCACCCTTCCAGAGCATTCCGGCTGGGATAGACGTGGACCACGCCATTAACCATCCTGCATCCAAAGCCCAGGTCAGCTGGCATGTTCTTTGGGTCTTGGTTCTCATAGGGGTGCGTCTCCGAAGCAGGCGGGTGCACCGGGGTATCTGTGGGAGCAGCAGTGGGATGGCCATGTCATGCCTCTTTTACATTTTTTGCACCCCAAGCTTTACTTAACACATATTAGCATTTTTCACAAAATTCTGTCTTCCAGCCTTTTATCCAGGGCAAGGTAACAGAGATTTTCAAAATAATCTAACTGCATAATGAATTATAACTAATTCTTAAATGAATAATACACCTAGAAATCAATGTTTTGTACCTCATAAATCAAGTTGTTTTTAATTCTGTATCCTTTCATTTAACCTTTTAAAACAAACTGTAGCTAACGTACCTCTAAAAAGGAGCTCTGTACATGGGCGTGTGAACACCCAAGAATTAGTGTCCAAAATCAACCAAAACAGTTATAGGTGTGATACTATGATGAAGGGGGAGCAGACAATATAAGCATGGATGCAGATGGTGATATGGACTCTGACCTTGTGTGAACTTCGCGGGTGTTGCATGGTCAAGAGGGGGGAGTGTGGAAGGAAAATTTTAAGTAATGGTAGGCCAGGGTTGGGAGGCATTGTGGGATTGTTGTCATGTCTCAGGTTCTGTTATTTTGGAGAGGGTGGTGTGTATCCTTGCCTCGCGGCTGTCTGCACGGAACCGAAGGGGGGCCGCAACTTATGGTGGGTTGGGAGTGGAATTTCCCTAATCCTTAGGGAATTTCCCTAATCCTTAATGCTCAGGGTTTTTGCCCTCCTTCTTACGCTGGATGGACAGGCTTATGTGTGGGACCCATTGGAGGCCTAGGCCTAATGGGGATCGGAACGTCCTTGAAATAGACCAATAGAGGTGGTGAATTATGTTTGTTGCATGTTTGCAGCTTGGTTTGCAGATATTTGGTAACCAGTCAGGACTTGGAAGTCCATATAGGGGAACTGGTGTTATAGTATATTAACCTGCTGATTTCTGGGTGCGGGGTGCATTGTACCCGAGTGTGGCTGAAGTGCTATGCTGGATTGCTGAATACAAGAAGAAAACCTTACTCATCACATGCAAGGTCCGGAGTTTGATTTAAGTGAGTGAGAGCGATAGAATTATAGAGGATTGTAGAGTCATAGATGATTAGGTTAATTCTGACTTCCACACAGGATCCAGGTGTTAATTCGTGCAGGTGTAAACTCACACTCTTCACAGAAAAATCCAGGCATTTTGTGGAAGTGTATAAAGTACATACAATGTGTTTAAGTCTTTTATGTATAAGCACCATAATTAGAATGTATTCAGAATTTTCCTCTGGGATCAATAGAATTCATTCTAATTCACAGGGTACAGAGTGTGCCTCTGTGTAAAGTAGGTTGCTGTGAAATCATTTTCCAGCCCTCTAGTTAAGTGTGCCTGGGCTCCTGTCTTTCACCATTACATCTGTGAATCCGGTACTGGGGGAGTGCAAGGTTACCATGGCCCTCTTCAGGCCAGTTGCTATGGCGATAGCTCTCTTATCGGGGGACACTGGTCACCTCAGAATTAATTTTATGTTAGCAGACTAATTTTGGCAGTCAGACCCAGAAAGCTATGGCTTTATAAAGAGGGCTATTGGCGTTTTGTAAGCTCGTTTACAAAAGTTATCCTGCTACGTGAAGCACCCTGTGGGTGTCCGACTGTAACCATAACAACATTCAGGTCAGCTTCTCAGTCTTTTTTTGGATGGGGTGAACCTCCACACCGGAAGTCCTGGAACCTGGTGCCTGGTTATAAGTCCTTGGGCTGTTTCAACTGGGGACTTTTGAGGCTCGAGGCCATTTCTGTGTGTCACTTTCACACCACGCAACAGGAACTGGGAACTTTATGTTAAACAAGCATGGGAGATGCAAAAGGCTTGAGGGTAAACGTCACAGATAATTTGAAATTATGCCGCCACGCCAAAACAATGGATAATGAACAAATTGTTTTGATTACTTGTTTATTATTTGTGATGATTACGATAAAAATGGGACAAAGCCTTTCATTTATATTTTATCAGTCTGACCCACAAAAGGTTTAAATGTCATTATTAAATCTGGCCAGAAGATTGATTTTTTGGTTTCACAGAATAGAAAAAAAAGTTATGTTATTCTAATAAGCGCTGGCAAGTTTCACCGCCAACACCGGCCATATTGGACAAAAGTATATTGATTATTTAATTTTCCAATATAGAAAAATGGAGTCGCTAGCACCAAATGTATTAATTTGCTGCATTAAATTTAACTGAGATACAAAAATAATTCCATCTGCTCAATTTCTGATCCATTAGTATCTCTTTTCCCAGCACTTCCATGTAATTTAAAAGTTAGCGCAGGTGCTTGTGGTCAACCAATCAGCAAGCTATTAGTAGTTGGTACCCAGTAGTTGGTGTTTGAATGAAAAGTACCTAGGCTGGGTCTGAATTCAGGGAGCTATATCCTTCTACATCCGTCTACAAAGGAGTAGCCTTTGTAGGCTGCGTTCTTCGAAGCTCGTTGTCAAATGGGACAGTCTGGCCTATGGATAATTTCCTATTTGCATCACCAGCTGTTCCCCCCCATACCCTCAAGTCACGAAGTGCTGCTCCAATGGCTTATCCGGGACACGCCCACTTTACCTCTGCCTAATGAATATTGGGATATGTTATGATACGGCTGTGTAGGATCCATCGGGTGGATCCTTTGTGACTTGGCAAAAGTATACCCATTTCTAGATCGCATTTGAAGGAGCCTTCAAAATGGGACAGCCTTGTTGTACCACTGTGATGCATACGGTCATACGAATGCAGCCTTAGAGGGGTGCAGCCCCTGATTTCGGACACAGCCATTGTAGTGGGTACTAAGAAAGGGTTCTTGAACTGCCTCCGAGGAACTGCAGTCGGGCCAAGTTCCTGCGGCGTGAACGAAACGAAAGTCCCTGGTTCTAGAAAAAGGTTCTGGTCCCAGAAAAAGTTCCTGTGATGTGAGAACTCCCAGTATGTGGAGATCACAGACACCCCCCCCGAAGCTGATCTGTGTGGGTACCTGCAGTGACAGGAGCCTCTGGCACCGGCCCCGGCGGCTTCCCCCCCAGCTCCTGCAGGAAGTGCGCCGTCGTGCTGCAGAAGCTCTGGAGAGACAGCGCGGTGTACTTCTGTCGTATCAGCAGGGCCCGCACCACGCACTTGGCGGCGTCCAGCAGGTCTGTGAAGGGCACCTGGACGGGGACAGGGTTTTCAGCTTTCTAGCTCAAGGTCCTTGATGAGGGGCACAACAGCAGCATGGTGTGTATGAGCTGTGTGAGCTATGTGAGCTGTGTGAGCTCTGTGAGCTCTGTGAGCTGGATGAGCTGTGTGAGCTGTGTGAGCTCTGTGAGCTGGATGAGCTCTGTGAGCTGTGTGAGCTCTGTGAGCTGTGTGAGCTCTGTGAGCTGGATGAGCTGTGTGAGCTCTGTGAGCTGGATGAGCTGTGTGAGCTGTGTGAGCTGGATGAGCTGTGTGAGCTGTGTGAGCTCTGTGAGCTGGATGAGCTGTGTGAGCTGTGTGAGCTCTGTGAGCTGGATGAGCTGTGTGAGCTCTGTGAGCTGCCACTCGTCTACAGTGACTTGCAGTATTTAGCATTTCTATCGCCGTATGTTTCACTGAGGCAGTTCAGCTTAATTACATATTCTGCTCAGGAGCTTTGCATGCACTCTGCATTGTGATCATTACACTAATAGCTATCCTGTACAATTATGTGGGAGGGCATGTTTAATCAGCCAACCAATCACATTTCTTTTAATGTATCATTTTAACAAGAAAAAAGTCAAGACATTTTCAAATAGAAAGGCCAATAAGGCCATTCAGCTACTGTGCCACTCATAACTGGCACAGACTCCCTCAGTAGGTTTGAAATGCACCAAATGTTGCCACCTTTAAAAACATGCTCAAAACATATTTATTCCATAAAAATGGATGACTACAGTCTTCCAGCAAAGTCAATCATTTGTTCCATCAAGTCCTTCAGAAGATTGCCGTAACAAGCGATTGCATTTACTGTTTTTTTTTAGCTTAAAAAAATTAAATGTCCAATCATGAGGGAGCTGGGTCAAGCCCCAGAAGTGCCTTTATATCCTGAAGCAAGGTAGTCGGAATAAAACTACCAGCTAGCTAGTGGAGATATTCATAGTATACAGGTATAATCCGTAAGCTATGAATGTCACTGAATAAGTATTTTGTGATTCAACTGGGAAAAAATGAATACACAACCCAATTCAAGGTACCACAATGGGAAGCCACAAACCAGCCAATGGGTGGCGGGTTAATGACTGGCGATTGGCCAAGCATGATAAGGCCATCCCCAGTGGCTTTGCTGACAGGTGCTTACCCCACACTTCTCATCTCCGGAGATAGTGACGCGCTGGTACTCCCTCTCCAAGGCTGGCTCTCTGTCCCGGGAGAAGGGCTGCTCCTCAAAGCACTCGTCCTGTTCCCTCAAAAGCCTAAAAATGGACAGGGAGGCAGAGTGAGTTTCTGTCTTAGTACTGTCACCATGGGGGTATTCTCCGTACGTTGCTTAAATCAGAACTTGCTGTAAGGGAACAGAGCAGAGAGAGAGAGAGGGGCCAATGGGAGGCTAGGCGGCTTTAAATGTCTCTTTTCAAAAAGCTGACTGGTTTCCTCAGTGAGATGTCACATGCTTAGCATTTTAAACAAAACCCTGACAGAAACTTTTTTTACAATGTTTTTAAAGTGTGATACCATTATTTGTTGTCCAGTCAGCAGCTGCAGTTACCTTCTGATACATTTGTAAGCATTTGATACTGTCAAACACGGTCACTCTGAAGGTTTCAGCTTTCCCTTTACAGAGTACCCATTACATTGTGCCCTTTACATAGATCCCTTTACAGAGTACACTTTACATTGTGCCCTTTACATAGATCCCTTTACAGAGTACTCTTTACATTGTTCTACATGGGCTCAGCCCCTTCGCTAAGATGAGGGGTGGGACACAGGATTCTCTGGTGGTGCTGGGGGGTGCTTGGCTGTAAAAGTTTAAAAAGTCCATATATAAAAATTTGGAATTGCTCCTTCCAATCTACAATACATATATAAAAAATCTGTAATTGATTGGCATTGGCCCACCCTGAATTTGGCTCGACATCATGATTGGGTAAAGTAAACTCCACCTGCCCCTCATGCCATGAAGTAGGGCCTGGTCCAACAGCTGAAATAACAGGTGAGTTGAATCACTATCCAAGTGAGAATGGGTCCCGCCTAAGGCCCAGTAAGATGGCAACGTGGGACCCCGGATCTTTCCCACATCCTAACACAATAGCTTTCCAGCCCTCCCCAGCTCTTTGTTCCAGTGTGCTGACCCGCATGTTTGATTTGGTTCCTTAAGACCATAAAGTGCAGATCGTTGTTCGATTAGCATGTGCGGATAAATGGTTATCAGTAGATGTATCTGTACTGATTGGACACCACTGCTGTACGGTTCTTTATGCTAAGGAGAGGCCAGCTACTGTACAGGAGAGGACCTGCTGGTTTGTCCCCAGCCATTAAAACATCCAGCCAAACTAGAGCTACAGTGATGTAACATCTGGCAGAATAAGGAAGGCAAGCCAGGCAGGCCGGGGTGACGTACTCAAGGTCAGCCGCACTGTCTGTTTTCAGGAAGTCCTGCTTGGCCCGAAGCAGGATCTCAGGCTCCAGTCTGGAGAAAGAACGGCAAGGAAAAAGAGACCAAAAGGGGGATCAGACTGGAACTTTGACTCCGGCTCCCGAAGACCAGACATCATCTTAATATAATGAACTCCGTGGTCTGCATTTGCTGGCTAAAATCGGGAATTATTGTTTGGAGCCAATGTTACATCCAAATATAAACCACTCTAAATGACTACTAAATACTGAGTTAACTAGCAAAATACGGAGTTGTTCATCTTACATTCATTGCTCCACATGTTGACTAGGACAAGAGCACTTTTGGGGCAGAATGACAGCCAGAGAATTCCACTTAATTTATGTGCACCGTCTATGTCACCAATACTGAGGTAAAGAAAAGTGACTGTATTTTATAACACCCCTAACCCCACGGAATAAGGTCACAGCTATTGATTAGTGCTTATCAGAACATTCCTGCAATGGTACAATATTCATTGCAATGACCCACATTTATTTATTTTTTTTTGTGTTCCAAAAACATGTAACAGGGGCGACATGGTGGTTAGCACTGTCCCCTCACACCTGTGGGACCGGGGTTCGAATCCTGCCCAGTTCCATGTGTGTGGAGTTTGCATGTTCTCCCCGTGCCGTTGTGGGGTTTCCTCCGGGTACTCCGGGTCCCCCCACAGTCCAAAAACATACTGAGGTTAATTGGGGCTGGCCCCCCATCCCGGGTTGTTCCCCGCCTCGTGCCCGTAGCTTCCGGGATAGGCTGTACACTATGTACTGTAGTCACATATGTATGAGCCTCTGAAGGTGACAGTGCTGTACACTATGTACTGTAGTCACATATGTATGAGTCCATCTCTCACTTGACATCCTGGCTGATTTGCCTCTCCAGGCGCTGGCGCCTTTCCTCCAGCTGTTCGATAGGGCAGTCCTCTGGGAACTGGTAGGGGGCGCTACGCATGTCACTATCCACCAGGCTGCGTGAGAACAGCTCCTGTGAAAAATGGGGTTAACAAAGCGACGTGCCACGCGTTACCAGGAGATAAACATGGACACAAACTGAAATGGGCTGTGCGTGGATAGATCTTTTGGGCCTACGACTGGGGCTGCACACACGTACACCCTCACAGCATCAGGGCACACTCACACTTGGTCCAGTTAGCTTGTATCGTGCCTGAGAAGGACTGCGCCCCCACTGCCCCGCTGGTCCGTGCTCACAACATTGACGTCACTTCCGTGTTCTGTGCTTGGGCACGGTTAGCGATCACACTATGTGGACCGTGCTCCAAGTCCAACCAAATCGTGCCCTGGGCCACCTCTTCAAGCAGATCCGGGCAGAGTAAAGCCTACCGCGCCCGGGCATGGTACGGAGCGATCACACTGGTTAAATGAGCTAGACTTTGGGGGTCAAACAGGCTCCGGCACAGTACGGATCGTCTAGTGTGAGCACCACCTGTAAGGTTGCCGAGCAACGGACCATCTCACAGCCTCACCTGGGCAATCTCCCGGTACTTCTCATCCATGGAGGTCCGTAGGTCGATGGGGAGCAGTGGAATGGATGCTGGGGGTCCCGGGAGGGAGCGCTGGGCGGTGAGGGGCAGTCCGGCTCTCCGCAGGTCTGCACCAGATTGGCGAAGGTGCCACCAATGTTACTATCATTTCAGTTTTTTTTTTTTTTACTTTTAGCTTTTATATTATCTTCAATTTTCATTTGAAATCCAGTTTAGTTTTAGTTACTTTTCACTCAATTTGTTTTTATTTTTAAAATATATTTCTATTCAGTTTCTATACAAGTTTCAGTTTAAGTTTTAGTAATTTTATTTGAAATAATAAAATAGCTCTAAATCTGTTGGTCTGTGTGTCTTTCATGTGTCTGATCATCAGAGAATCCTGCCTGAATATGCAATGCGCATTATGAGGACACATTACAGAATACATTATTCACTAATGGGCAAAACATGTTCCAGGTATTATTAATAAAGGCAAATACTAAATAATAGGCAAAACATTATCTTAGCTAAATAGTATTTTAAAACAGTAATGGAGTATGTTTAACGTTTCTTTTTTGTTAATTTGATTTCAGTTAGTTTTGGAAGCAGTTTTTATAATTCTCATCTAGGTGTAGTTTTTATTGTATCTGATTTCAGTATATGAAGACGTTTTCTTATAATTTTAGTATTTGTTAATGATAATAGGCCTGTGTGGGACAGCGAGGGGCAATTTCAGTTAGGGAGTTAAAAAAGTGATGCCACTTAAAAAGGAAATGTCTGTGCGGAGGACACATGCTTGTCAGCGGACTTTTGTCATGAAACCAATAAAGCTACAACATTCTTACAGAATTTATCAAGCATCCCAAGACTTTCTGCGAGCACTGTATATACAAACAGTATACGAACTAGTGTACCAACACACATTCACATTCATCTGCGAGTTAAATATTTCTGACTAAAGACACAGCTGGAGTTTGCCTCTTAGGCTTAAAAGGGCCCCCTTCAGCTATGTCAATAGCAGGCAAAGCCCTGAATAGGCATGCCCCCCCCCTCCGTACTCAGGGCAACATCACTGTGAATGACTGTGATGCAACAACCAGACAAAACTGCAAAGTGATTAAATGAATAAAATCTTTTTATCTAAGCTCATTGACCCAATCGATTCCCCCTTTTGACTCACCTATTTAAGCAAATCAGTTGAGCATTTTGTCACACTAATCATTGCGTAAGCGTGCCTCAGTCCCCTGGGTGAGTGAGGGTGGGGAGAAAGGGGCATTATGTTTGCAGGTATTCACTGCAATTCCCTAATTAGGTTACTGATTAGGGATATCCAAAAGGCTATCCTGAAAACCTGCACACACACCGGCCCCTTTGTGGATGTGATTGGCCACCCCTGCTCTACAGGATGGCAGGACCACGCACTCTAGTGTGGGTGTGGCCATTGTCTAGGAAATGGCATAAAGGTGTGTAATCAGCACAAACACAAAAGGAGACTGGGAGAGAGTGGAGTCTAGCCAAAAATGAATCATTAATGATGCACTGCTAGCATCAGGGTAGCATTATTATTTTACTGTTAGCTTTAACAGACACACTTGATTTTACTCTTTTTATGGCTGGGTATTTAACTCAAGCAATCTGAGTTATGTACAGGGATCTACGAAATCCCTCCCTTCGACTGGCCTAGCAAGCATTACGGTAAGTCTGTCTATATCCGTCACACCACCTGCTCTACAATGGGAAGGGAGTTACTGCTGCAGGCGAAAGTCAAATATCGGTGTTAACAGGAAATATTATATGTTCCTTGGGCAATAACATAGTAATAAAGGTCATCTTAGCAAAGTTCATCTGTAGTTGGCGAACAGACATTCAAGCACCTCAGTTCACAAGTATTAGAAGCATAAAACAGGCACGTGTTTGTTAATTATTTCTACACGGTTGTTCCTTGCCTCCCTAAACTCTTGTTTTCACATGCCTAATAAAATGTTGCGAATGTTGGATGTACACAAACATTTCACAAAAGAAGCAGATTTTTAAGTTTAAATTTGAGATACTAGTTGCATATTTAATAACATGGATTGCTTATATGTCTTAGGGCCATACGGGAAATGAGATTTAATCAGATCATCCAAAGAACATTAAGAAGTATATAACGACAGCGATGCAAGCGTCCTGAATGAAACACCAACAGCATTTACCTTTTCGTCGGGATTACACATACCTGGTAAACTGTTAATATAGACAAGGGAGAATTCAAAGAAGAGGGGGAAATTCTCTCCTATTCTCTCCTGTCTTCACCCTCAGACATAATAAGCTGCAATCCTGGACAACGATTGGCCCTATGATTCTCAGTACACGACAGAAAACGGTATCAAATAAATCAGATCAGTAACAGTAGGGAACAGCGTCTCAGAGGCTGATCATTAAAGCGATCAGTGCAGCTCAGACGAGTAGACACCAACTGGGGAGGCAGACTTGAATTTTAATACTGGGTTCATATGACTTGTGTGAATGTTTTAAATAATTTCATGTCATTTAAGTTTAATTTAGTCTGTTGTACCATTGAGGGAAGCACATAATCTAAATTATTTATGTATTACTGGATAAAACCAAATTTTACTTTTGATAAGATTTTTATGCAAACAACAAAATATTCATGACTTCTGAAATTTTAGCAGTCAGTAGAAGCACTCCCAATTGTTTCAAATACTCTCATGCTTTGTTTGAACCAATTTCTACTGGCACACAGACAGAGGTTCACACTTGGCTTTCTGTAAAATTTATACAACAAATTGTATAGACTGTAAACTTCTTGAATTAGCTCACTGCTGGAATGGGTTACTATCACTTGCAAATTAGTTTGTAGGCTTGCAAAAGGACAAATTCTCAATAAATTATCACTAGTAAAAAAGCATTGTGATTCATGACTTGAAAGAAGCAATCATTTCCTATGTGGCTCTTTCCTTTTCTAATTACCGTATTACCACGTGAACACAGACCTCCATTAAATTTAATTTTTTCCAGCAGGATCAGTTCATTTTTTATTATATGTTATGCCATTTGCCATCACATTTCCTATGTGGCTCTTGTCCTTACCGTATTACCACGTGAATAGTTCTTTTTTTTATGTTGTACCATTTATTGACGCAAGAGGCATCCGAGAGGCCAAGGCAGCGTAAAGGAGGAGGATAGAGGACCATCTGAGGAGCAACAACACCAGGCAGGTGGGGCAGGGTGTCCAGCATATCACCGGCCAGAAAGCCAGCAACTCCTCAGCTGCTGTGGGAGACGCCTCTTTGGCAGAGGAGCTGAACATCATCTTTTCCGGTTTTGAGACGACACCAACAGCAGCTCCATCACAGCCACCTGTTCACAACAGTAACACACTCACGGTGGAGGAGTGTGAGGTGAGGCGGGTGATGAGGAAGGTGAAGCAGAGGAAGGCTGCAGGACGGGTGGGTGCTGAAAGACTGTGCGGATCAACTGGCTGGAATTTCCACTAGGATTTCAGTTCCTGTCCCAGGCCACCGTACCATCCTGCCTTAAGTCCTGCCTTATCATTGTTCCACTGCCGAAAATACCCATCACAAACAGTCTGAATGACTTCCGCTCAGTGGCACTAACATCTGCAATCATGAAGTGCTTCGAGAAACTGGTGCGGAGTCATGTCATCGCCTGCCTGCCAGCAGACCTGGAACCTCTTCAATTCGCTTACAAAGCAAAGAGATCCACAGAGGACGCTATGACCACAACCCTTCACGCTGGCCTGACCCACCTGGAGCAGTGGGAGAGTTACGCCAGCCTGCTCTTTGTGGTCTTCAATACCATCATCCCACAACCACTGGCAGATCTGGGGCTCGCAGCACCCACCTGCAGTTGGATCCTGGACTTCCTGTCGGCTCGCTCCCAGAGGGTCAGACTGGGTCCCCATATCTCCACTGCTCTCAAACTTAATACCAGGTCGCCGCAGTGTTGTGTGCCTAGCCCGCTCCTCTACACCCTCTACACATATGACTGTGTCCCCACCCACCACAGCAACAAGATCATAAAGTTCGCGGATGACACAACGGTGGTTGGACTCATCTCTGGCACAGAGGGTGAGCTGGTTTACAGGGACAGGGTGGAGTGGCTGTCAGAGTGGTGCAGAGCCAATAACCTGCTGCTCAACAGCACAAACACGAAGGAGCTGGTTATTGACTTTAGAAAAAATAAATCTGACATCCAGCCGCTCACTATCAACCAGGCCTGTGTGGAGAGGGTCCCAGTGTACAGGTTCCCGGGCATCGAGCTGGAGGATGACCTGACCTGGAGCGCCAACGCCAAGAAGGCGCAGCAGAGGCTGTATTTTCTGAGAATCCTCAGAAAGAACCAGCTTCCCAAAAAACTGCTCCTTGCCTTTTATCACTGTTCCATGGAGAGTGTGCTCACGGGCGGACTGTGTGTAGGCTACGGCGGCTGCACTTCCTCAGAAAGGAGAGTGCTCCTAAGGGTCATCAGGACAGCAGAGAGAACTACTGGCTGTACCCTCCCCACCCTGGAACAAATCTATACCTCCCGATGCCGCAAAATACCGATGAACATTTCTCAAGACCCACCACACCCCAGTCATCGCCTCTTTCTGCTTCTGCCATCAGGAAAAAGATACAGAGCGTTGAAAACCAGGACAAACCGCCTCAAAAACAGTAATGGCCCTGAACGCGAAATAAATAGCTCCATATCCTTATTCAATGTGCGATTGGAACAGATATCAGCGCAATCTGTAAATACAACTAGTGCAATTCTGTAAGTATTTGTAAGTAATTAAGTAATTAAGTAATTTGTTTTCTTTATTTCTCTCTTTTATTGTTTTTATCTATTATGCCTCACACTAAGTCGACTGCGCCTTCAATTTCCTTGTTACTTGCGAAAGTGACAATGACAATAAATTTCTTATCTTATCTAAAAGAAAGAAATCACTCAGTTGTACCGATAGGTATTATGAAAATAAGCTACACAATGCTCAGGTATACACACAAGTGTTGCGTAGAGAAGCTGTTAAGAGGTTTATTTTGGAGTCCAGGAGGATGGCAGGACTTTGTGCTAAGCTGCCCGCTCACGTTAACCCCTGCCCAGGGAGTCAGTCATCCACGGTGCCAGGATCATTATTCAGGATTAACGTGCATCCAGTGATCCCTGGCTTTCTGATCTGGCCTGCCAACGGCTTTCCTTTTGCAATGTGTCAGGGCAGTATTAAACCTGCAAAGCACCTTGAATGCACCAAATTGGACTTCTGTGGAGCTCCTAGGCAGAGGTGAGGCAGCACAGCCGAAACTCGGACAGGCCTTTAACCACAACCTTTATAACTCACACGGCTCTCGTTTGCAGATGAGGAGGGGCGGTGGAAGTTTAGCGTAACATGCGTGTGTGTATGTGTGTGCTTGTGTGTTTATCACTTGTGTCTTAGCTTAGCTTGTGCCGGTTTTCGATGAACATGGATAAAAAAAGCAGGATCTGACAAATTTCCCAGCTCACCTTACTGCAGAAGGGTTGCGGGCAGATTACTGGAACAGCCCCTGCACTATTTAGCACAGAAACCTCTCGCGGCGGGCGGCAATCGGAGCCACGGTCGTTTCCCTGGAGATGTATGTAGGAGCTGGAGAGCGTGAGCGTTGGATTTCATTAGGGGACAAAAATATATGGTCGTGAACAGCAATCAATTAGGTGCAAACATGCAGATTCAGATGGCGGAACAGAAGGGGACACGACAGGGTCCCTTCACTGCACGCCAGCTGCTATCAATCTTCCTGGGTGTGCTAATACAAGTGCTGCACCATGACGGCAAACACACGATCCGTCAAACTCCTCGTTCGCCGGAGCGGCGCTCGACGCCGGAGCGATCTGTTTAATTAATGGCAATGCACATGCAAATCGCTCTCATTTGTAAGAAGCCCGTCGCCGACACCATACAGCGACATCAAAAATAGTATGCAAGCGAGGGCTCAATCTCTGGTGGGATTAATTTATTAGCGGCAGTGAGTTTCCTCCAGGTGGTCCAGTGAGCTCAGACGTAGGGGTGTTTGTTCACATGGGAGGAGAAGGGATGGTAATAAAATATTAAAACGTATAAGTAATTTGTGAGCAGGTGAGAGCCTCAGCGGGTTAGGCCTCGGCGCCTGTGATTGGACGGTTGCCGGTTTGAGTCCCGTCGTCAGCAGAAAATTCACATCTCCATTGGCCTCTTGAGCAAGGCCCTTAACCTCTCGAAATCCTTCCATGGGCACCAGATAAATGGCCTGAGATTCTGCTTTGCTGTAAACAGTGTGTCTCAAAGGGGAACAAGATGGGATATGTGAAAAAGAAGCATTACTCTGTACCGGTACTTGTTCAAAATGTAAAATAAAGCATTTTCACGTTAATTATATGCTGGAATAGTGGGAATGTCACCGATGCTGCCAGCGGGCCGTGTTACAAGGCAGCGATGACTTGACAGCCGTGTCACCATAATTTCCGGCAGAATTAATTCCCGACGCGTGGAGCTGACCCGGCGATGATGTCACCTTGAGACGTGCTTAAAAATTTCAGAAAAACTTGGAAGGGGAACCGTTTTGCTGGAGGCAAGCCGGTGGCGAAGAGCTACACAGGCTTTGGAAGCTGGGGGCGAGTGCGAGCACAATCCAAGCATCTTGGGAACGTTTCAAGGAAAAGGCAGAAGTCAACTAAAGTTGCCAAGAGTGTCCGCTGTCTCCCCGTTCAATTTGTTTTTAAATGTGATGAGAAAAAGTGGCGAAAAGGGGGAATTGCATTAGTCTTTAATCAATCACAACAAACCTTTCTGGTGGATTATATACACATCTAAGTTTTGATCCATTTAGTCTCATGTGCATTTACGAATTCTGATTAAGGTCACGATTAATTACACAGAAGCCACTGCGTTTTGGCTAGTACAGCTGTGGGCATGCCTTTCTGTAGCAAAGTTGCACTAAGCCTTGCTTATTAATAATCTTCCATTAATTTATTATTACTGTTTGTTTATATATTACAATTATCCAAGGTTGCATGTTTTGAGTTGTTTAAAACGGTATCAGCCATTTTATGGATAAATAATAGCATATATCACAAAATATACGGTTTACCGCTATAGCCTTGCTCATCCAGGGTTGTGGGTTCAGTTCCCACTGTGCGTGAGGTTGCTTGTTTTAATGGGGGGGCTATATTTACACAGGTTTTCTCTGGACACTGCGGTTTCCATAGTCCAAAAACATGTGGTCAGACAGACTGGTGCCTCTAAATTAGCCTTACGGTGTGAGAGTGTGTCCTGAGAATTACTGATACCCCAACCAGAATGTTCCCCAGCCTTTGCTGCCCGTGAGAGGCTCCACGCTCACCGGGATCCTGTACTGGATGAAGCATGAAGATGGATGGATATGTAAAATATCTCAAAACAAGGGTTTTCAAACCTCTTGCAGATGTAAGTAACAAAAGATGATATTAAGACTCGGAGTATATTTAGTTTCAGTTACTATGTGTGAAGCAAATTTAATTTACCTTCAATCAATTTATCATTTTTCTATTCTTCCCCATGTTTTAAGCAAACAAAGATACTCAATTGAATGTTCACGCCTTGATCAATGGCACGTAATGCCACAGGTAGAAATCAATTGTGAGGTAAATGCGACCTCTTAGGATAATTGCAGCTTTCGATGGGCAGATGAGGCTATTAGTCGACCTGCTCTGTTGACATAAAAATTGCCCATTGTGCGGGTGCAGCAGTTATTCCAAAAGGCATCACGCCCGATTCAAAATTTTACAGAGGTACAGCTGATCTAACCCGTGACACCACATCACATGTACCCAACATAATTACACCACAGTACAAGAGTTAGCAACCTCGTCAATGAGACTTATGACTTTCTGAAGGTTTGCATCACTAGCCAAAAGCTAAAAGGGTTACATGGCCTGAGTGAGCCACACACCTTTGTGTCCAGATTGAAGTACCTGAGCACAGGCCATGAATGCGGGCAACCGAGTGCTTCTGTCAAGTCGACAGATGGCTTGATTACACCTGCATATGTTCTCCCCAGATCCCTAATAGAAGCAATTATTACACAGTATTCATTATGTGGGAATTCATTTGCCAAAAATAAATACTGGGACCATTAGCAGAGTAATAGAAAATTACTTGGACGTGATATGAAATCTAATGTTAGTAATCTAACAGTCATCATCAGGTTCAGTCAAGCTTGAGCCTTTAGTGTAATGAAACCATTAATTGCTTAACTGAAAAAAAAATACACAAGGACAAATGTGATAGAGCCCATCACACTAAGTTATACATGCACAATACTTCAGGAATATTAACTTTTTTAAATGAAAAGCCAAAAAATCGGTGCCCGTGTGAGTAATTAGTCTTGATTAATGGAAAAACCCAAATATACAGAGAAAATGAAACAACAGATTATGTAATCCAGCCAGCCATCTTCACCCATTACCCTTAACCAATCACAAGGCACAGTCATACACCATTTACTCACACATGCAGGGGTGCGTTTCCCAAAAGCATAGTCGCTAACTATGTTAGCAACTTACATAGTTAAATTCATGCATTGTCCAACTATGTTAGTTGCTAATAGGAGGTTTTGGGAAACGCACCCCAGTTTGGTGACTCCAACTAACCTCGGCATGTTTTTGGACTGTGGGAGGAGATGAGAGTACCTGGGGGAAAAATGACACCATGCAAACTCCACATGCATGGAGCCATGGTGGTAACTTGGCGCTGGTTCTAGAGGTGTGATGCAACCATGCTAACCACTGTGCCTCCCCAGGTAATGTACTAATATAAGGGTGGACATCAGTTATGTTTGGGGGGGGGGGGGGGGGGGTTCACATTAAGTACAGGTTATTTTCTTTCTGCCATTTCTTTCATTATTTCAGCTAAACAGTTAAATATTTAAAAATTAAATGAAACTAATGAAAAGCTAAACAGCTGTCATTCTGAAAATGGTTACGACCCTATTTTCACTGGTTTGCACTATGGCTCAATCCTTATGCACAATTACTATAAATTTGGAGGATTCAGTCCGGTAGAGTCATGTTCCATTGCAAAATCACAATCATTTTCAATCTGATTCTTATTCTGTATGGTCAAGGCAGGTTAGGGTCCCAACGGCCTTGACTAGCTTGACCTGATCATAGTATTCAAGCCACTTGAAAGGGGTGATTTTCATGCCTGAAGATGGAATCTTTGCTTTTCTTCAATATGAAACAAATTTCATACTTTATTTTAGTGCCATCAAGTTTCCAACCTGCATCCCTCAAATTATTAAAATACTGAAAATCACAATGAAGCCAGATACATTTTTTTTTTTTACAGCATTCAACCCCAACCTTAAGCAAGCTGGAAAAGATCCCTTGTACGATGCAGAACCCTCCAAAAAAAAAGGCAAAGCATGAAATGAATGTAGCCCCTGTTGCTCCCAGTGTCTATCAGCATACAAATGCTAATGCACCATTCTGACTGCTCGCACCTTCGAACGTACCTCCTGCTCCAATTAACATCCCGGGCCTTTGTAATGTGCCAGATTTTTGACTCCTTCTCTGGAGGATCATAGGAAGATCAAAGTGTATCGCAATGGCATGAGCATGGTAGGCTGCCTTTCCTTGTGTAAAGGCCTTGGTTTGTTCAATGTGCTGACCTGCTGTGTTAGAGAATATAAGGACACACTTCTTTCCTCCCGCACTGTGCTCCCCAACCAATCTCGAGGTATGGGGTAGAATAGGACAGTGGTAGTAAGGGTGCCCCAGTTCCATCGTTGCCTGGGGAACGCCTAGTGAAAGGAGGGGTTAATCCGTGCTTCAGAAAGTTTTCCTGTTACATGCCTGAGGGATCCAATTCCCCCGGCAGGGTCGCCTTCCTCTTGGAAGATTCCTTAATAAGTCGCTTCAAAGCCTCTCAAAACACCAAAAAAAGCAACACTATTCCTATATAAACACAGTCCCTGAGAATGTCTATGGGGAAAAAAATAAAAATATGAAGTCTAGGTTGACATCCCGATTGGTCAATTTTGTGAATATCAGGTATTTTGAATTAGCAGTGATGGATAAATTCAATTCATATTAATTTAATGATTATCAGGCAGCAACTAACCAATTAACTGGTCTGTTTGCACTTCCCTATAGCACGCAGAATGAATGGATGTAATTTAGTTCTGATGTCACGTACATAGATCATCTTATACTTTTCTGCATTCTGTCAGGGTTTATGTTTTTTTTTCTTTGCGGGCTCTTTCATAGGAGAAGATTGAGCCAGTGACAAATGGCTGTTGTAGAGAGTGTCGTGACTTTGGCGCAGTGGAAATATCCGAGTGAAAACAGAGAGGTTTCTAAAATACGCTTTTTCAATATGGTCGTGCGAGGCAGCATATGCCCGACAAATGTTCCTGTTTTCTTAACGGGGGAACTTCCCCTCTCGGAGCGAGATCAGCTGCTCCGAGTCATTTGTTTGCTTTGGGTCTGCGGTTCGCCAGCGCGTGTGAGCTGGCACCACGTCGTCGCCGGAAAAAGGACACCGCGACCCCCTGAAAGGGAGCCTTGTTTTTGGCCCGACGCGGCTTGGCGCCCCAGTTAACACCCAGATCACTCGAACGGCATCTGACACGCCAGTCGTGAGACGGCGGCCCCAGTGTTACAGTTGGCCGTCTAGCCGTTTCAAATTCATTTTTCACAGATTGTGCACCTCGATGCCCTTTGCACCCGCACTAGAAGGACCAGCTAGCTATAGTGATGGAAGGAAAAGTGGCTGTGATTTGGGTTTGTGAGACTGAATTAAGCATCATATGGTCTACAGTGTAATATCACTCATTCATGTTCCCTCCATAAATTACATTCAAAATGATACATTCATGTAAAGTGGAACAAACCATGAGATACATGATGTCACATCAAACCATCATCAACAACATTTTTCTAAAAGAATGTGTGCTGCAGTGTATTAAAGAAGACCGTCAATGATTGTATTTATTTTACTTTTGAGCATTTTATTACCTCATTTAAAGTTTCCTTAATATCGGTGGCATTGAAATAAAGTGTATGAGGCATATGAATTCTCAGTGCTGGGGCTTCAGTGGAAGTCTGATCTTTGGGGGGGGGGGGGGGGGGGGGGGGGGGGGGGGTGGGGGAAGGGAAAGCAGGTACCGAGCAACAAAGGGGGAGTGTTCTCACGAAATGTCCCGACTTCACTTAGGCTCCAGTCCTCTGCGTGAACTTCTCAGGCGAGAGCCTTGAACAAAGAGATCATTATTCCTTCTTCTTTTATGGGGGTTGTTGTTCCTTGCAGGTAGATCAGGACGGTCCGTGCAAAAAGGCGTCACTCGCCTGCCACAGACCCGCCTCTCCCCAGTCTTCCGCAAGTCTCGCCGCCTCCTGGCAGATGCGTCCACGTGCTCCCAGGTGCTTCACAATGACTTTTGCAATTGCTTCTTCAATGCCGGCGCCCTCCGGCCGCGTCAGGCCAAAAGGGAGCCTGCAGGGGGCAGCTGCCTACAGACGCAAACATGTAGCTGTGTAGCCAGTGGACACAGGAATACACAGAAAATGCCTGTATGTCTTATATATATATATATATATATATACACATAACAGGTGAAACTTCTTGATATAGAGAGGTAGAGATCGTCTATAAACACCGCTCTGTAAGGGTCTGCCAAATGCTATTAATGGAAATGTAAATATATATTACAATAGCAAGAAGTTGTGTGACTAATACCTAGTTTAATACTTTGTTTTCCACGTATTGTTCCTATTCAAGACTATTACAACAACTTTAAGAATAAGCTTCACATGCAAACACATAAGAACCTACGACCAGTAGAATTCTTGTCATTGGTCAGCTTAATCATCAGTATTTTCCAGCCTATAAACATACACTCTCAACAAAGCCCGTTTATAGTTGAACTCTGCACAAATACGCCTTCGGCACACTTGCATCCTCAAAATCATGTTTGTATCAACGTGTGGTTGTACGTGTGTCGTAATTGTGTTAAATACACAAAACATTCTTAGTAGAATTCTCTGGCCTGCATTCTACTGATGCAACATCTTTATGCAAATATGTTTTTTTTTTGTTATATAAACTCAAGATTATTATGTATGGAGATTTCTTCAGCAGAAGCTCCTAAGCTTTGAAAAGCACATCCCTGGGGTGAATGGGTCTTCGCTTGTTATGTCCCATGACTGCCGAGAATGTCGCCATGGGACATCAACGATGCCTCTCCTGTCCTACTTTTCAAATCTGCCTTAAAAACATGTTGATTCATACAGCCTTCTGTTTTCAAACAGCTTCCCTTTCATGTGAGATAATTTGCCTCATTATGCCTGGCAAGGACGGTCTCCAAGTTTGCATTATTAGATCTGGTCTTACCTCCCGAAGACGACCTTCCCTGAAACTTTCATGTCGCAAGGAAGCTTGAACTGGAGCCGCCGCGTCAACGCACGAAAGTCAGAGACGTCTGCGGCAAATGCTCAGATCGACAGCATTGTTACAGAAACATCTGAGGACTAGATTAACGCCATTGCTGTTCTTACATATTATAGCGTATATTATAACTTTCGGAAAAGCATGGGCAAACATCGCCTTTTGAGCACGGAAAGATGACCGTGGAAACACAGCGGGTATGTGTAGGTCACGCTCGTGAATCCCGCTGTGATCTGATGAGCGCCAGGCTATGGACCGGCGAATGACATGGAGAGCGCATCAATAGCTAGAACGCGTCATCATTCAGGCATACGGCTCGAAGGCTGGTCTTTTCATCCGCGCACAGCCTTGTGCTGCTGAATAGAAGAAAGAGTCACCTACTGGTATAAATAGGACACGAAGAGGGTTATGTGTATAGCCTTGGAGGTAAAGTTGAAGGTGAGATCAAGTCAAAAGTCAAGTAAAAGTACCATTATTGTCATCTTCATCTGTTCGACCCACGGCTCATGCTGAGATGAAATTATGATCTTCACGGTCACAGGACAAGAAAAAAGCGATGAACGGAATTTAAATATGGAATATATTTAAGCGCCAACAATTTAAATCATGACAAACTGAGAAATCGGAGAAGTATAATCAAAAATACAGTTTAAAAAAAGTTATTAAAAACAGTTGGAACAGGGCAAATTAGTTGTAGAGACAAGTTTGCTGTAATAGATTTTTGGTTACAATATTATGAATGTGCAGTGATCATTTTTCTAGTTACAGTATTATGATTTTAGTGCAGAGAGGGTGAAATCCTTTTAGGGGATCCAGTCTTAGACTGGGAGGGGCCAGACTGTTCAGGAGATTAATTAAATGATTGTAATAACAGCACAAAATGAATAAATGTGATGAATAGCAAGGTATGGAACAGTTCATTTTGTATGCATTTGAAATTCCACAACAATAAATGGGAGCAAAGTTTATTAAACATAAGCAACAGTCTGGCTTCAGCGTTCAGCTTGAAATATAAAGTCTCGGAGATTATCCTTACAGTAAGCCTTGGATAAGTCGAGATCTCGCCCTGCCTGGTTGATGTTTTAAGCACACTGAAAAATGTCAGTGGGATGGCAGGCTTGGAGTAACAGGGATGTTCTCGGCAGAACTGTGTCCCCGTTCCTCCTGCAAACGCGTGCCCTTGCTGACCAGCCCAGCCAACAGGGACGAGGCATAGAAGGATGGCTAAGGATGCGATACAGGGGTGAACTATCTGAGAACTCGGGACCCCAGCTTGATTTCTTGGTTGCCTTCCTAGCAAGGCCGTGCCAAGTTTTCACTCTGCGGTCGTAAAAAGAAAATCGAGTGAATTTTTAAAAAGATATATGGTTAATTATAATCAGAATTTTATGGCACTACTCCTTTATAAATCTCCTTAACGTATTTATTCCTGATTGATACTTGTGTTTTTATTTATTTTGTTTCTTGAGGCAAATGTAATCCACATGACCGATTTTGCGTCGGGTAATGCAGCCAGACCGTATTAGCTAAATATCAGTAACTCCCCGAGGTAATGCTTCAATATGCTTTCCAGAAGCATCTATCAATACTGAAATGATTTTGTTATGATTTTCACTTGCACTGCATCCATCAGTCAAGCATTTCTTTAAACTTGGTTACATAAAGTTGTACAGACGTGGGTATGAAATTTTAAAGCGATCGTCGCAAAATCAGGAAATAGAAAATTCTTCTAGACAGACCTAGAGGATCCCCATTATTTTTCAATGTAAAAGACTATAAAGTCACATCTACCATTCTCCCGTAATCTCAGCCTCAGTAAACGGATCCTATACGCCAAATCGGCTCTTGCTGGGCACAATTTATTCGAGCCGTTTCTCATCCTCGACTAATTCCCTCACCTTCCTCCTTTCTGAGTCATGCTAAATTGAAAGGCTAAGCTTTCAGCTGTTAAGTAATCACAAAGGCATCCAGCTGGCAGGCCGCTTGCAGTTTTTACGGCGCAGCTTCCCAAACAGCTGCTTCTGCTAAACCTACGGAGAAAAGCAGCAACCGGGCCCCGTCCGACCTGCTCGTATCCGAGATTCCGTCGTGTAAATTCAGCTCGTCGGCTCGCCTTTTGCGGCCGGGAGCCACAGATAATATGTAGGTCAGCGAGTGCGTTAATTCTGTTGACAGAATCTCCGCCGCTGTTGTTCTTCTGCATGCTGGTAGAGGAATCTGGGGCAGGTCACGTTCTAACATAGGAGCAGCCCCGTTTTCGGTGGGTTAGCGACTCGTTTCCTCCGCTTACGCTCTCTGAAAGCATCGCTTCGTACACAAAACATCTCCCATCTAAGTACATGGGGATACAATTTTTTATTACACTACTGACATGGTTAATGTTTTCCCAAATCTTTCTGGAATACACTTCAGCAATATAAAGGTTTCCCTGTGCTTACTGTAGCTCTTTCTAAGCCTAAACAAAGACCCGCTATTCTAAAACTGGATGGGTGGGCATTACGAGTGATTTTGATTATAATAAATAACATCTGGTGTTCATTTTGATTTAAGTTGTTCAGCTGGAGGAAAATGGCTTCGCTATTTTTTGACGTCATGTTACTCTCTGTGCCCCGGCTTAAGCTTTTACTAACCACTTCGATATATTGATACATGATATCTATATACTGAAACCAGACATTAATATTCCTTCCTGACTACGTCTTAAAATGACGTGATAGATATTCACAGTGACTGATTCAGTGGTTGCTGTCTCTTTTGTTCTGAATCTCTAAGCAGTGCATTAGAATCACTGTCTAGAGGTATGTACTTTTTTCCCCAGTTGCCGGTAATGGATTACACGTTTCCCTCAGTCTTCGACAGAAACATCACCTTTGGCATTGTTCTTTGTGGAACATCGGGCTCATCGAGTCAGGAGGGCGTCCTCGGTGAGGCTGCCGCTAGACCTGCCAAACAATGACCTCTCTTTCAACATCCCTGAGATCTCTTTAGCTGCGCTGACCGAAACGATGGCCATATAGGTCAGTCTAAAAGTACTATAAGTGACACTGAGCATTATGGGATGTTTATGGCCTAATTAACCCAGTAAACATCTCTACACAGAAGCACATGCTTTCAGCATACTCAGTATTCTGCACTCGACTGTTCTGGGTTTTGGATCAAAGGACGAAACTCATATAAACATATGAAGAAATGTTAGCTCTAAGGCCATACGAATCCAGTAAGCCATGAGGTGACAGTTCTGCATGCTGACATCGCCCCGTTCCTTGAGAAAGACAGCCTGCCTAGTGACAGGTGTTGTTGTTTCCCATCTCTGCAGCCTACGAGGTAGAAACGGCATGCTGTCTTCATATGGCCCGCGACGGTCCTTATCTGCACGGCTGCTGGCTCTCATAATGCTTCCTGTCACAAACGTCACCTTATTTTCCTGGACTCACTGTCCTGCTTTGACAATCCAGTGTGTCAGTCTGTCTCATTTTTACCCCCAGATGTTCACTCATGTGTACCGGTAGTCCGAGGTCAGCTAAGGCCTACAGAAACTTAAGTCTGCAGTGGCCTAGTTCAGTTGTCTTGAATGTTTTCTTTCATGACCTAGTTTGAGTCTGTGAATAGAAGCATGCATTATAGTAAGCAACCTTGTTTAACCTGTGAAAATTTGGTCCTTTCCTAGACAGTTCCCACCTGTTTTGCAGATATATTTATATTTAATCTATACACAGATATAGACAGACATGCCAAAATGTGAAAGGGCACCTTATTAGGTGGTGCATATCGATGCAGCCATCACAGTGATACGGGGAACTTATTCCTGACTGTTGTCCATCCATTTTCGATAAGTTTTATCTAGGTAGCAGTGAAATTTGCCATTTTCTTCTCCATATGGGATTAATGTTACAGGTCCTCAAGAATGTAGTTCGGCTCCTAGCCTAGTTTGTCTCCCCCTTGGGAACTCGGTCGCTTTATGAAGACATTATGCTGAGTCCTATATGGATAAACTTGACACTCCTATTTATGTAAATTTTCATGAAAACTTAACATTGTTCCAATACTTATGATTTGCCTCTTTTAGAAATAGATATATATCTCACAAATACATGTTCAATAACCACTATAATCCTAATTAATATCGTTACAAATGATTTATTTCAATTAAAATTTCTTCACGCCATGTAATTACAGTGGATGTACATTTGCACATGCACAATGTGACATTTTTTCTTTGCACACCCCTTTGTACAGCTACAACCATAGTGGGGGTGGGGCAGGTCTGCGCTTCCTCAGCGCAGGAGTATAAAGAGCAAGAATATAGGAGAATAAAGGTTTAGTAGCTGGTGTGGGGTGTTTCCCAATATCAAGAACGCAACGATTGTGATTCAGGTCTTAGCAGGACCGGTCTTGTTGCCTTGCCTTCCAAGAACGAACTTGGGCTGCAATGAATCATGGGATAGGTCTCGTTTGGCGAGGATGCAAGCGATGCATCCTTGATATTTGGGGCAGAGCAAGAACAACATCCAGGGATTTTTACTGTCCTCCGTACTCATGTTCTTAGTATTAGAACTGGTCTTCTGCAATGGAAGATGGCGGTAAAACGGTTACACAAGAACACAAGTATGGTCAAGTACGCATGTTGAGATTCACCCGTGGTAATAATGGGTTGCCTCGGTCACTCAGAATATAATTATGAGAGCTGAGGAGCAAAATGTTACATGTGTTCTTAGAGTAGTGTGAGAATGGCCTAACAGGCCTAACTAGCTAAAGAAACACATGCGTGTGGACTTGTACAGCCAGCTCTCATTCTGGATCTTCCTGCACTGCCCTACATTTGTTTAGTGGATATAATCCCACTGTGTAGTCTCATATGATATTCCTGTTTTCTGGACTGATAGATAACTCTGGGACTAGGCTTCATTTTATGTGGGTTTATTGTCGGCCAAAAGGACCTTGGACGTTGAATTAATGCCACATTTGGCTGAGACCTTTTTGTTGGTATTTTGTTTGTGGGGAATATCAATGTGCGGGGTGAGTTACAGTCTTGCCCTTTACTACAGTGTTAAGTTTGCAAAGTTTATTCAACTATCTCCTTTCAATCAGCTAGCACACAGCTCATGAATCTGCCTTCTTTCTTTTAGTCAAACTCCAGGCCCGGGATCATGTGTGGGTGAGGGAGGACCAAAGCGAATATGTATCATAAACACAAACCAAAAAAGTATAAAAATGACTAGGAGGTAGATGGTCAAACCCTTGCAAAAATATGCAGTCCAGTTATTCATGGCCCTGTAGTTAGTGGCTTTTTAAATGCCATCTGCCACAAGCAGATTATCCCCTGTTCCCTGGCAGACAACAAAGATGTATACAGTTCCACACTATCTTGTCTTAAGGTCTTTGTGGCCTGCAACACAAAGCTCTTCCCTTGACTGTTGACTCTAACGACTTAGCGATTTCTCTCCAGCATAGACACACCCTCCCCTTTTGCTCTTGCAAACAACATGGAGGTGAATCCAGTTTGTCCCGAACATTGTCCTTGGGCTCTAAAAAGAGAGTTGTCTAATCTGCTTTCCTGCTGACTCCCTTTGACACGCTCCCTGTGTTCCTCTCCGCACCACATATATCCGAGGCTCTCCTGGGCACCACGGAGAGATACATGTCAGTTTTTTTTTTTTTTTTGAAAAAACCAAAGCCAGCAGGTCCTTTGTTTTGATTTGAAAAGGCTTTGCTGCGTTTCATGTTTGCAAGCGGGAGTTTGTGTTGTGTGTCTGGGGAAAAGCAAAATGTGTGTTTTGTTGTTATTATTATTTGTTTTTTTAGATGTGTCATTAATGAGCTGCTGTGTCCACAGCATGTCCATACATGGCTGCTCCGAGGGTGGCTTTTGTTTTGAAGTCAGGAAAATATCAGGCAGTTTGTAAACCTTCCGAATTCACTGGTGGGAACAAGGCGAGCAGGTCCACAGAGGAGGTCTAGCATTTATCTGTGCTAATTAGCATTAGCGCTTAACGCTGCTAATTACATTAACAATCAGGGCCCCCATGTGGCAAGTTTCCCCAGCTTTTCTGGGTTTGTGATGTTATTGGATAATTTACGGGTTTCGGGAAGTGATTTTGACAATCTCCACAATGTGAATAGGCAATAGAGTAATTAGTCGTTTAATATTTAAAGCCATTTAAAGTATGTGTCTGACCTACAATGGACAGGCAACCAATGTCAGGTCATCTCTGCCTAGTATGGCGTGTAAGATCATGGTGACCCCATACTGGATGGATGGTGATGGGCGAATCTGAAAACTTCTCATTTGTTTTACAGGTTTCAGATTGTGTGAACAAAAAACAGAATAACAATGTAATCTTCCAATTTCTACTTAATCGCTTTAAAATCATACAAGGACGATGCAATATTTGATGTGTAACCATGAAAAAAAATAAAGGTACATAAAGTTGCTGCCCTAATCAGAAATTTTTGCTCAATTATCTTTATTATTTTTTGCTTTGGCGAATAGCTTTTTTAGGCAGCGCAAAGTGAAAAATGGCACCTTAGGGAAGCTTTTCACATCTGTAGATAAATGGTCTAGGTACCATCACCTCCTCCATTTGGGGATAATTATAATAATAATTGCAGGGGTTGTGTGGTTCCTCAATTTTCAAACACAGCAGTGTGCTTAGCCTTACAAACTGTACGCAATGTGTCGCATATTACTATGTTAGCCAGGCTAGCTAATTGTAACCATTTATTTATTCTGAGCGAACTGTACCTTGAAGTTTCTTGTCCCTCTGGCTCATTAGCTATGCATATTAGGACGCGAACCAAAAAATATTAAATCCAGCTGTTTAAAAATATAAAATATAGTCAGTGGTTGAAAGAAAAGCTGGCAAACATTGCTTGCATGCACTAAACCAAAATGTTTTTGAAATATATAAATCTTGCTTGATAAATTATACAAAGTATTGACCTACTTCCTGATTTAACTTTGCTCCTCCTAATCGTAATGTAATATGTGGAATATTTTCCATGGCTGAAACATGGATTTTTCTCTAGTTCACTAGGACTGTTTGCGTATACTTGGGGCTGATTGCTTAGGATGTTTTGGATTAATTTAAACAAAGAAACACTTGGCGGTTGGACACAATGCAACTTTTCTGCTGACTTAGGTAGGACTCAAGCTTCACCAGATGCATTTATCTTTCACCCCTGGCTTGGCATCAATACATTTACCTGATTGAATTATTTCCCTTCATATTCCCTCAGTCTTTAATTAGACAATGGACACAGTCTGTTTCTTTACTTTGAAACAATTTCCTGCAGTGCTTATAGGCCGTGGTGCAAGCCTTTCATAGATATTCATAATTTTTCGCCACTCTGGGAGTTTTATTATGTACAAAAAAACCCTTCTTTAATGTTTGGCTTGGTCCTCTGTGATTTCTGTAGTGTTACATCTCTGTCGCTTTGTTTTTGTACAACAAATGGTGAAAAAAAGAATGAAACATGAATCATTCTTGCACAGAGGTCATATGTAGAGGTACAAATAAGCAGTGCGGCAGACTGATCAGACTAGAGTTAAAAGGCATAATTTTGCGCACCTCGTTATTGAAGTGCCAAGGATGGTGAGGAGAAGCTGGAGGCTGCAGAGGAGATGAGCCTCTCTGGTCTTGCTTGCTACATTTCACATGGGGTTAAGGCTGTGATTTGTTTATTGAAGATGTATCTGGGAATTTGAAAGAAATCCTCAACAGCAATACAGAAATATGTACACTCCATGGGAAGAAATCCCCTGGATTTTAAGCAGATACAAGTCTGAATAGTTTTCAAAAGAATTTTTGCTGGTGTGCTACTTTGCTGGGAATTGTAAAGTGTATTTAATTAAATTTATGCATAGTATTTTAATTGATTGAAGTTTTAATTACTCTTCTAGGAAGGATAAAGATCTCATTACCACATTGACATTTGGACTACTATAGCGGCTGTGCAATGGAGAATTATCTTTTTTTTTGTTAATTCAAATCATTTTCGCAATGGTCATGGATCACTCACCTTGAATTTTGCATTTCTCTTCTATAATTTCCATCAGAATGCAAAAAAAGTGGAATGCTACGTGTTGCTGCAGCTTATTAGGTGGCATTATGAGAAGGCCATCGACAACAGGCGAGCAGATATTAACGTGTTCTAACTAGCAATTTCCATGTACGCTATCTTCCCATTAATCTCCGGACGTCACATTTTATGGTGCTTCTCGAAAACTCAGCCGAGCATCTCCTGAATAATGCGCAGTCGCATTTTTTTTTTTTGTCAACGCATTAACAATCGTTAGTCGCTCTAGAGACGAGACAGGCGGCTAATGAATCTGTTTTATTTATGTCCTTTTGCTGGTGCTGATCGGAGTTCTGTCTCCCGAAAACCGTGTACACAGTCGATGCTCAGCATCAAAGGCAGCTGGGGGCGGGGAGGTAAAGGAGGGGGAACAGGGGCCAACGTGATGTTGAAAGCCTGTAATCACTCAGGACAGGGGGAGTGCCACTCTATTATCAGAGATAGCAAGCACAGCTGCCAAAAGGCTGTTCCGCATTACAGCGGCACACACGTCTCCTGCCTTTATCTATTCCGTGCCTTTCCGTGTTTTATCTAGAGAGATGTTTCTTTAAATGTTTGCATTAAAAAAATAACCAGTTAAGCTACGCCTTATTGGTTCATTGTCGAATAGTATGAAACTTTTTAGAAGTTTTCCACGGTGTGCATGTCGTGGAATTTTTTGTTGCATCCCATTTAAGTATGGAGTGGGGTTGAGGTTTAGGGCCGGATCAAAAGGTTTCCAATTAAGTTCTAAGGGGCACGGCTGTTGTACCGTCAAGTGAGATATTTAACCCACAAAGTGGATAAAGGGGAAAATTGTAAGCCAGTTTTGCATAAAAGCATTAGGTATATTGATATAATTAAAAGATATAATTGAGAATACCTGAGGGCATGTAAGCAGAGGTTCAACCAGGCAAGTTATAATGAAAGTGTTTGATAATAAAAGTATTTTTATTGGGTGAAAACATTCCATGTGTCCCTGACCAGGATAGACAGTTATTGGATGGACGGATGGATGGATGGATGGATGGATGGATGGATGGAAAATGCAAAATTTTGTCATTTTCAGTTTTAAATCCAAGCAAAGTGATTATGATAAATAAGTGACAGGTTATGGTTAATATTTTAATCATAATATCTTTATAGCTTTAGCTTTATCACATTTAGGTGGTATATTAAAGATGATTATAGGAAAAAGTCTCCTCAGTTGTCTTGCAAAAGCTCTGATATATATATTTTTAGTCACTGTTGCACGGTGGGGAAAAAAATAACCCAACGAAACGCATGCATACAATCAAGTGAGACGTGCAATGTCAAAAACTCACTGGTGTGTATCTTTCTTGAAGGCCTCTGGAGTCTACCTCCCAAAGTCCACAGTAATAACATATTTCCAAAAATCTGACATTTAATCCATGCAAACAAATCACTGTGGGGGCCATCTGCCTCAACTGTGCCGCATTTTGCCTCATCTGTGTTTATATGGAGCTGGGGGGGGGCAAGGCGGAAGTAATCAGATGTAATAGATCACACTTAAATCGAAACGCAGCAGTGGGGAATACTCTTATTTGAGCTGTAATAACCAATTTTTACTATCACAACTTACCTGGTCCACGGGAGCAAATCTGTGATGCCACATTGTATTTGGAATTTGAGTCTGCTATATAGGTGAATATTTAAGGGTCGCTATTTCGGCTTCAGGCTGGCTGATGCTCCAGGGAAAGCTGGGTTTTGCTCAAACGAAAAATAAAATGTCTGCTGATGAGTTTTTTTTTTTAATCAGAATACTGAATTCTTCAGTTAAGGAGCTGTAATAACTTGTTATATTGCAATATACGGCCTTGACTTATAAATAATGATGATTCTTTTCAAAAGCAATGCAGAATGGAAATATTTAACGTTTCAGTAAACGTTTGTCCATAATACAGCTAAAGAATCGACTTGGATTGTGTGAGAGAGCGACATGGCTTGTTATGAATGGCAAGACTTTTGAAATAAATGTTTAGATTGTGGTTGACAAACACCCACAAGAAATGCACAGGGTCTAAAAGCATTTGGACGGAAGTCATCTAGATGATTCCATCCCTGGTAAATATTAGTTTCCAGAGAAGATGAAAGTTCGGCCTGCTTGTCCCCCAGCACAGAAAGTAAAGATGGTTCATTCTAATTTTAGCGCAATGAAAAAACGAAAAACCACGTAGAATATCAATGAGAGCTCATGCTAATAATTGTATCAGAATCGCAGAAACATGTGATTGACGATGGCCAGTTTGCAGGATATCAGGGCACAGAAAAACAAACTCTTTTCTTTGCAAACTGTAGGTCTGCTGTCGTGTTTGGGTTATAGATCATCAACATGCCATTTTATGTAAATTCAAGATAAAACATTATGCTATATTTTGCTTTCTTTTCAACATAGTGATTTAGATAAAATATTAGCATCTTTGCTTCACTATTAATGCTCTTTTGGCAAGGTAGGCAGTGTTTGTCTTACGTACATATTGCAAGTATGCTGAAAATATTTTGTTTAGATCCATGTTTTGTGTCAATGTCTGGTGCTGTCATCGGAGGCATTCACATCAAAGCCCGACTCTGTCAGTCAGATGGAAATCGGGAGTCCGTGATGACGTGTCTCTGTTTGGTCAGCGCCGACTCGATTTCATGAACCGCCGGGACAAACACCAGCTCTAGCAGATGCTTACTGGGATTATGTTGAGTAAACAATGCGTCGCAAACCCTACACAGCTGCTCCGAGTTAGCATTCCTGTTGAGAGAGCATGCGAGGGATAAATAAAACCGTCTAAAACCGACGAAGACCAAAAATAGCTTTGCCAAAGATTATACAAGTAAAGATTAACTCCAGTCTTCAAAACAAGGATGACGTACAAATAAACAAAAGTACATTCTCACAGCAGACCCTTCCTTGACAGAACACAATCTTAACAGAAGGCCACCAAATGTTCCCCAGTCTTTGATGACAGCTATCCAACTGCAAGATATAATTGCCTCTATGCTCTTCATAATGGGGATCACTGCCCCCGCAGTCCAGCTGTTACTTAATGCCAGCCCTGCTACCGCATAGTGTTGATTATGGAGGCTGTGCTGTCAGGCACTCAAGAAGGCACCACAGGATAGGACCCGAGTCCTTGTGGTTGTTCTTTGTTTCGAGCCGAATGAGACTGAGCTGTTCTGACAGGTGAGGGACGGGGGCCCCACCTCCCAAATCATACCCTAGGCTTTGGATCAAGACCGTTACTCCAGTCCCTTAACTTGACCTGTGGGAGTTCTGATGAGGAGAATGATGTATTTAGGCAGCGTGTTCATTATATGCCATTTTTAGCATTCTTGGAAACATTCTGATGTTTCGCAAGGCACTGGTGATGGAATCGGGCATTTGAATGTGGATATTTATGATGCGTGTTAAAGAAAGTCTGGAAAATACGTGGAGACTGTATCATAGTTTGTAACACAAACAAAGAGCTGTGACTATTGGTCATGACAAGACCCTCGCTTAGCAAATGTATAAACGCACAAAAAAAAAGCAATTTCCAGAACAAAATGGTTCCGCATATCCATTTTGGGGCTTTCTGTTTGAATTCATTTTGTTTTTTGAAAGAGGTCTGTACAAACAATGATTCAATAATCAATAAAAAAAACAACTTCTGGATAATATATAGTTTATAATGCACTCTTTTTTTATCCTTAGCAGAAATGGCATTTATATCAGTGAAACAGATTCACTTTTGCACAGATAGCCTTAAATATGCGATTTAATGATACGGGTGATAATCTCAGTCGAGACCGGTATCTAGTTTGGGGATCTCTGTGAAGCCCAGGAAGTAATTCCATTGCAGTGCGTGAAGCACCAAGCTCTGCTGATGGTGTTTAGATATGAGCTCATCTGTCTAACAAAACAGCCAGAAACTGAAGTACATCAAACTCCTCCTGCAAATTATCTTCCTTTTTTTTACTCCATATAAACGTTGGACCTTTTTAAAATTCAATTAGAATCTGGGATGAAATTCTTCAGTTTCCTACAATGTTGTAGGGGGTAATACAGTACATTTTCAAGGCAAGATTTAACTCCTGCCCCTATCTGTATGTACAAAGCGCTTTTAAAGGTTGTCATTGTAAAAACATGCTTACATGTCCCAAATTCTATGAATGTTATTTTTATACATATTATTTATTTATATAATATTATTTAAGTGCTGTTTTTTTAACTAGTAAGAAAAATCCATATACTGCTATAGGGTGCGTTGTCTTGTGTAAATGCCATGTAACTTGTCGTTTAATATTAATTTAAATGTTTATTGACATTTATGATTATTTGTTAATAACATACTGTAATGCTGCTACTGATTTTCATCATAATTTTAGAATAAAGGCCAATTATTTAAAACAAAAAGCATTATAAACAGCATTTATGACTTCAAATATGAGCGTGCTACCAGTAAATTTCCTGCGCACGAATCCCACTAGAGATGAGAAATGTTTAGATGGCTTTAAGAGCCTCTGCCTTGTTTCTGGTACTTCCTGGGACAAGCTTATTGTAACCCATAACTGGATGGATAGATGGATGTATGGATGAGGAGGATGAATGGATGGATGGATGAGGACGAGGAATGGATAGATGGATGAAGATGATGGATGGATGGATGATGAACAGATGGATGGATGATGAATGGATGGATGGGTGGATGAATGGGTGGATGTGTGGATGATGGATGATGAATGGATGGATGATGGGTGGATGATGAAGAGACTGCAAGAACGATGATGCTAACAAATATCTGCATGGTAAATGCTACAGAAAATCTTATGCTAAAATCTCCTTATTGGTGCCATGTCAGACATTGTACCTTCCCCACCCCCGCAGCCTGGTGCAAACCGCTCAGCTACGCACAACTTAGAGCAAGTTCTCTGCAAACTCCATGACGCCACAGTTGTGCATGTAGCCGGGAACCTCTTAACCCCGGGCGAATCGCTATTTCACTGCGACGGCAGGAGTTAAATCGGAGCGACCTTGGTGTCCAACCCCGGAGCACTCGTTTGAAATAAAATGACCGGGGTGCCACATCTGAGATGCTGGATATTAGATGTCACCGCAGGGTTAGAGGGAATGGCACTGCTGTCCCGGGGCTGTCGGCCAGACGGGGCCACATCTGGAATTGGCCAGATGTTCCGGTCATCACCCCTTAGCTACTCGTTTTTGCAGTCTCTCTGTGCTCACCTTAAATGGCCGTGGATGAGGATCAGGATAAGGATTCAGCTGAATGAACGAGATGTCAATACTGTTTGAATAAGGAGGCAGACACTTCAAGCCGCACTAATCACCAACTCATCGCAGGTGTGTGGTGGCATATTTATTCATTGTTTCATGCCGAACAAAGGAAAGACTTATGAAGGCAAACATTGCACTAAAAAATGTGGCAGTCATCACCCATTCCAATCCATCCTGGTAAATTATCAAAAAATTATCAAATGTTTCAAGCGCAGGGCATTAAATGCAGGGGTACTGCCATTTACAATTTTTACATCTTTTTAGATTGCGTTTGGTCTTTCAGATCACTTTCAAATCACTTCAAAATATTCTGGATATTTTATCATGTTCTGCAGAGTTTTTTTTTTGCCCTAATATGGTTTCCTCAGATCTGTGTGTGGTGGGTGTCCACAGCCAAATGCCCCCAACACAAGATTCCTTACGCTCTGATTAAACGCTTTCAGTGGCTAATCCTGCTTGGGGCCAAGGAGCCAAAGTTATTTCTAAACACCGTCCTAAATGGCCCCAGTTTTTGAATTATTCTGTGTGTAAATGTTTTGTGTAAACTGTATTACAACACACCCATTTAAAGTGCCTTGGGGGGGTGACTCTGTTGTGAAAGGCACTATGCAAAAATAAAGGTATAAAATGACTACTGGCCTAATCTAAAGGTTAAAAAAGAGTTGCAAAACTTTCCTGTTTATATCCCGTTAGTTAAACATAATTCAAGGTCTTGTTTCATTTTCTCTTTTTATATATATTTGAGCTATCCAGTCATACAGCTGGATAGTAAACAACTGAGTGAGTTTCTGTATAAATGTTTCTCATTAGAAACAAAACTAAACAGTGCGATATTTCACTAGGATACAGATGGTGTGTATAATGTTTCCATGTGTAGATGATGATGATAATTTATTTACCATGTAGCTCCATTGGCTAATGGAAAAAAAATATATTGTGATTCAGATGGTAATAATGAGTGTAATATCATGAGTATAGACTTCAGAGAGGAACATTCCGGTGTTTCAACATCACTTGTAAGTACAACAGAGGAATGCTGCGCATCTTGGCCCCTGTGCTTTCTGAAGAAGGGAATTATGTGTCAATTACTCAAGTTGTGCTTGAAGACAGGAACCGCGATGGTGGTGCAACGCAGCCCTTTGAAATAAGACAAAGGGAAGAACAGACTTATTGCACTGGAGGAGGGCGCAGCTCGCCAAGCCCGGTTCCGATGGACGTCGGTCTCACGCCCGTGAAATGAGAAGAGCTTCCAAGCAATCGTTTCTTCACCAGGCAGACCTCACCCCTGGGCTGAGAGCATCTGCGTGCTCAATATGGCCTGAGCTAGAGGCAGAAGGCCCATGCCGTCCCGTATGATGATGTGATATTGCCTTGCCTTCTAGTCAGGCACTAGGTAGGGCATGATTAGCCGTGGAACAGCAAATGCCACTATGTTGGTGGAGCCCGGAGGACAAGTCAAAACTCTTCTTGGCATTTGCCGAGTATCGATTTGGGCTTGGCAGCAAACCCTGGCAATTAGCAGCTGACCTCATTTCAACATGGGGGAGAGAACATTCCGGAATAGCGGTCCTGAGCAACACTATCTGCTCTGTGGTTATTGAAAACGTATCAATCAGATGGAAAAGGTTGGCTTTGAGCTCTGAAGTCGAGTTTTTCCGTCAATATGCTAATGCTTTATCAGATTTTTTTAGGGACACTGATAATTAAAAAGTCCATTCAGACATTTTCGCTGAAAAGGTTATTAAACATTTAAATGAATGTAAAACGTTAATTTTTTTGCATGAATATTTCCCACATAACAAATACAGTACTAATTATTCTTCTTACGTTTTAATTAAAAGTTAAGAATAAGTAATATTTTAATGTAAGCTGTGATTAGTGTTGATTTCCTCACCAGAGATACGCTGTATTGCTATTTCTGTTGCACTCTAGCGCCCCTGTGTGATGGGCTGTAGAATGCATTGCTAGTGCCGAAACCACGTTCAAAGAGGGGTGACTGGTGCGTGTTTTAATGCAAGAAGGGCGTGCTCAGCTTGTCACAAGCTCATCCAAAGCCTTCGTACTGCTATTAGCATTTATGGGAGCAAAATTCTATTCTGCAGGAAGATATTTATGTGCCTCTAGCTGGAAGAAAAAGAAGAGGACATAATATTTAAGTTTCATCTGCTGATGCATTCACCGAAATCCTACTTCCCATACATGCCTGTGAACACTGTCTTCGGAATACCTGTATCTTAGAAGACATCAGGGTTCCCCTCCAGTTTGATTTTGATTAATCATCACCCCCACACACCCCAGGGAATGCATACATTCATTTTTGTTGGAAGGTAAATGGCTAATTTCTCTCTCTCTCTCTCTCTCTCTCTCTCAGAAATTGATTAATGGAGCATCTTTCCCATCAGGCAGTATGTGCCTTTGCAGGACAGTGTAAAATACAGGGAAAGTCCCATAAGGTCCAGCTGTTTTAGCAGAGGAGACAGTCTGTCTCTCGCCTTGATTCACTTTTATTTTTTCTCTCTCCCGTTCCAAGCTCTTTCCCGGCAAGGAAGTACAGCCCAATACGGTCCGTGGTCTCGGGAACCATCTTTAAAGGACGATCAGGTGGTCGCTGCCTGCTTGGTCAAAGCAACTCAGGCTAAACTGCAGGTGAGGTGATGCCATGACATAACGCCCTGCAGAGTAGAGATCGCTGATGTGTCCTTTAGTAACAATCACACGGGGTGCAATGAGACAAATTAGTGGGCGTGGCCTCTTCTATCCAGTGACATTTTGGGCAGTGGAGTGTCGCCGTTCGTCTCCATGTGGCCGCCTGCCGGTCTAGTCTCGCCCGCCCCGCGTTGCTGGCGGCCAATGGGCTAAATGAATAATAAGAGCTGTCGATAGGGTGGCCATCCAGATAACAGAAAGCTGAAGAGTACCAGTGGCTCTGGGCCTGAAGGCAGACAGCCGGCCGTCGGCAGGACACAGGGGCCGGTCATGAGAGTGCCCATCTCACTCGGGCGGCTCCACTGAAATTAGCCCAACGGTGGAGGTGTTCCGGAACCCAAAAAACAAAACAGCAATTAGCATGCGACATTGCAGAAAAAACAAGAAAAGTTCCGTTATCTATGGGCAGATGAAAGGACCCGAAACTGATTAACACCGTTGAACCGGATAAATTAATAGGCTCTCGCTAGTTTGTAAATGAAGGATTTTCTTTTTTTTTCCCACCGTCTCTGAGTTAAGTCACTAAATGTCACCATTAATGAGTCTGTGGTGGTGTGGGCTCCTCATTAGTCTTTATTTTAATGGGGAGACTGTTTTTCATTCTGACAAAGTGCTATTTTCCTCCCAACCTAAAATTACCTGTGTTTGCCCCTGACCAATCGACAGGTGTGGAACACATGGCAACAATTCCACTTCTGAAGTCGAATCAATTCCCATAAACCCCTCTGCATTAACACGTTCAAATAATTCTATTTTTCCTGAATAGACTGTTCTTTGGACACCACAGTGGCTCGTTGGGTAACACTACAGTCTCACACATCCAGGGCTGTGGGTTGGGGCCCTGCCCCCAACTCGGTGTGTGTGGACTTCACATGTTTCCGTGGGATTCCTCTAGGTACCACAGTCTCCTTCCGCCGTCCAGGAGCATGTGGTTAGCTGAATTAAATCTCTAAATGTGTGACCGTATATTTGAGTGTTTGCCATGAGATGGACTGGTGTGACTATAATGCTGTATGGAAGATGGATATCACATTTATTATATTCAGGGGATCAGGAGCTCATTGGGGGCTATAGGCGCAAGTCAGGAACAACCCAGGACAGGGCTCCAAGCCATCGCAGGGCACACTCACACACCATTGACACACGCATGCACACCTATTTGGTAACTCCGATCTCGGCATGTTCTTGGACTGGGTGGGGGACCGGAGTGCCTGGAGAAAAACCCACAAGGACAAATGAAGAACACGCTAACTCCGCACACATGGAACCCTTGTGGAGACTCCAACCCTGGTCCCAGGCGACAGTGCAAACCACTGCACCACTGTGCTGCCCATCGGGGACAAATATCTGACGTGACACTGTGTGTCCTTCAAGTCGGCTATTGTATACATAAAAAAAAAGATCTCTTCCCAGTTTCAGGTGGCTGTTGGCTAGTGGACACACCATTGAAGGCTAAACAAGAAAGAGCCCTTTGATTAGCCTTGAGTCTTATTCTGCTCACTGGCTATTTATTTCATTGCATGATTTTGTACCCTGCAGGCAGCTGCCAGAGAGTCTTAGCAGATGAACATTAACAAAGGTAGGCATTAACAAATGAAAACGACCACGGCTTTTATTGCATCTTATTATTATTATTATTATTATTATTATTATTATTATTATTTTATTGCAGGAGCTGGAAACTAATGCATAAAAAGACTACAAATGTGGCTAATCAATTACATGCCGAGGCCTTCCTCACTAATGGCGCTATTTAAAAACTCCGGTTTCCCGAGGAGCATCGGTGAGGGCGCGGGGCGAGTCGTAGCCGACGCCGAGGTGGGGGGGGTGGTGGGGGGGGGGGGGGTAGAGCGAGCCCTGGCACCCAGCTGAGCACGTTAATGAGATCTGGGACGGGGAAGCGTAGGATGACAGCTCGCACTGGCAGCACCCCAGACACCGCCGCTGAGCTAATGCAGCGGGCCGCCGGCCAAGAGCCTGCTAGCGCTTTGCTCACACGTGTTCCAGAATGCCGACGCCTCGTTTCGGGCCGGGCCCTGGTGTAGTTTGTTCCAGCCCTCTGTCGCTGGGGAGGGAAATAGATGTGGCCTCCACTGACCAATTGGGATATCCAGTACAGCCGGTCCCTTAAAAAAAAAGTTGCTGACATGAGGTTGAGAGCACCAAAACCTCATTTGAGGCTAGGTCCTAGTGCCCCCCACCGCCGTGGTTTGCTCTGGAGGGAAATAGATATGGCCTTCACCAACCAACAGGGAGCTGTGGTTGAGGTAATCCATTAAAAAAATTGGCCCTTTAAAACCTAAAAGATCTCGTACCCCAAAGAAGTCGAGGCTACCACATGGCAACATGGGGCAAAGGGGGCGGGGCATGGCGAGATTCCCCTTAGCAGCAGAGATCTGTATTTCGCCCGCCGTGCCGCAGGTAGAAACCGCCCTGACAGGAAAAGCGGCCTCAAGGGCCGGGGGGGTAGCACCCCCATTACTCAGCGGAGATGAAGATGGATGTTGTGTTGGGTTAAGAGCGGCCCGCATTCTCCCTGCGCTCAGTGATGGCGAGCTCCTGAGACCCGCACACGCCTCACCAGGCAGCCTGCCGATAGTCCGGGACTGCTTTCAGAGCAGGCCGCTCGCAGTGTGCCCGGGACGCACATTAGCCACCATGTTATCACCACGCGGGAGCCGATCAATCAGCCCGGCCCCATCATACTGGACCCCCAACTCAGAACAATCCAATAATGTTCTAAATTTTTTCGGGCCCCTGACACTTCGGGGCCTTTGGAATTGTTCTAACTTTACCCCCTTTATGGCACCCTTCTGCCCATCCATCACCGAAAAATGTCCACGTCACAATAATAATGACAACCTACTGGCCTAAAAACAGCCTCCCCATTGCAGAAATACGAATCAACAGGCTGGTTCCGCACCTGTGTTTGATCCTGGTTTGTAATGAATATTTCCTGGGTTCTTCAGGACAGCTGTTCCAAAGAGTCACCCAGGTGCCAGACCCTCGAAGGCAAAGTGAATTAAAAAAGAGGAATTTCTCAAGGATGTCACTGGGTATCTGACGGCCAGCCTTCTCCATCGTTTACTGTCACAGTTTCACTAGGGATAGGCCTGGAGAAACCCACAAGCCAGATGTCCGAAGCTATATATGGCCTTTTAATAATAAAAAAATGTTAATACATTCTTTTTTTATAAAGCCACAACACTGGCATTTTTAGCTCAATTTGACAAAGCAGGCTTCCTAATGATATAAATTGGTTGGCAAGCATACTCATTTTCTCATTTCTGATTATCGAAGCCAAGCCCACACATAACACTGTATGAGAATTCCCAGAATGCATCATGCCTGCTTTATGTGCATGTAATCTCCAACAGTCTTTGGTCTTTCTGGGGTGCCTATTATACTGTCACTGTACCTGGTTGCAGTCCCAAAGGCATTAGCACGTACCCATCCAATCAGCGGACTATATGAAAGGGTCACATGACCGCGTTATTCAAAAGACCATCTCTGCTCCCATGATACATTGCTTCAGAACTTGTAGACATCTCTGTTGTCTAAACTGTTGTGGAGCTGAAGCATTTCGAGATCCTGAAATTAATAGCAATAGAAAAATATGTATGTATAATTATGCACAAAGCTTAAAGTAATAGCAACATCCCTAAGATGCCTAAAGAGGGGCACCCTTTAAGATATTAGTTGATGTGTCTTGTTTTGTATTGTAGGGTCTGATATGGAGGATCCCATGGAATCATTTTCAGCCTAACAAAACAGCCTGCGAGCATTCTCATTGTAATAATGACTGAATTGATAACACTTACTGTCTAAATATTCTGCAACACAATAACAGTATGAGCTAATATAAGCAGTATTAAACACCGCAGTAGTTTCATTTCCATGAGCCAGTCAATATAACACTGTAAGTATATTTTATTCTTATCAATGCTGCCTTCTGCGTAGCACTTGAAGGATTGACTCTGGGCAACATGTCTGCCTTTTGTCCAGTCAGTTTTTAGTCCAGAGGAATAGAGACAGTTAGATAGGGATCCAGAGAAAACCGATATTAGATGCCTTTAGACCCTTTGTAAGTCATGGAGATTGTAGAGAACAGTGTCGCTAGACAGCTCTGCCTTTACACATCACCGTGAATCCCTTCTTAGCATGCATCGCTGGTTATTCAGACGAAGGAATCGCCAAAAGCATCATCAAGGAATGATTAATTGGGGAAGGTTGACAAAACCATTGGGAACTCTGCGCTGATTGGGCCTGATCAGCTCGACACAATCTGGAAGTTTATGTGGGGTGGCAATTTGCAAGCAGCTCCATATTTAGCTGGGGATGCTGGGTAATAGGTAAGGTGCTGAGTCACGGGGCACCTGCTTTTCAGATTTATTAACATCAAAGGATGAGCACAAAATGTAAAAGAAGAACATTGAGAAGATTTATTGTTTAAAAACACAGAAGTGCTTTTCATTTTTTCTTTATTTCAATCATATAAAACGTAATACATTTTTTTTCTTTCTATTTAATAGCCCCTGCCTCGGTTCCTGGTACAGTTGTGTTACATGACAAGAATACTATTTGGTCCCCTGGGAAACACTCTACTTGAGGAGGAGGTAAGGAGCACGCGTACTGATACAGGGCTCTGCCACACCCACCACATGATAACCCACCTCAGGGAGGAGAACATGGGTGCAGCCATGAAGCAGGTGATACCTCAGCACCACACTAGCTAGAACAGAGTGGAACAGTGGGAAGTTTTTCTGGTAGCTGGAGGGCCAATCCTGCCACCAACCCCCAAATTCTCCCCTGAAGTTGGAGGACCAGCTTTCAGGGCCGGATGTAGGTTAAAGTCACACCCAGGACAAAGCAATCACAGGTTAAGGGCCTTGCTCAAGGGCCCAGTGGAGTGGACTCACTCCTGACATTCATGGGATTCAAACCTCCTGATTGCCAGCACAGCCTCAGTGCCACCAAATTACTTGAGGGGGCACAAATAATGTAATAGAACACTCTTACTTACTTACCAGAAACTAAGTGTTAGTTTCATACTGATCCCATTAATCAATCATAACAGATCATTTATTTCAAGCAGTTTCTATATTTTTTCATGATTGGTACTTGAGTATTAACTGAGTTACTAAGTCACTTGTGCCTCCTAGGGTAAAATGTTACCAAAAATCATGTTATATAACAGAGGACTAGCTTAAATGACTGAGCTGTGGCGGAGACTTGAGTGAAAGCCACAGGCTAGGCATAGTACACACATAATCGGAAGGCTAGCAAATCGATCAGCGGTGTCACAATACTCTGCATTCATCAGCAGGTGCTGTACTGGGATTCACCAGTTACAAGGCGATCTCTGTTGACGGGGAGGCTTTGGGATGATGCAATCGCAATGCAAGGATTGGCCTTAAAAATAGAAGTATATTAACATAAATTAATTACCATAATCTCATGTGAATTATACCATAAGAGCTTAGACGTATGTTCTGATTTTTTTCAGAGTCCCTGAGGACCTGTGTCACAACTGGTTAGCTAAGCTGCCTGGTAGCACTTTTCACATAATTTAGTTTGTATTTTAAGTCTTTAACAATCCCATAATAATTAATAAACGTGTATAGGAAAGGTCGCGACTCACCAATTAACAGCTTGCATTGTCTCACCCAATTTATAATTAACATTAGCATGCAAAATCCAGCAGCCAGGCCAGGATAAACGGTTAGAAGATAGATAAATGGATGGATTATCATGCAGAATACTGAACGCAAACATAATATAGAAAACAAACAGAGAAAAGAGGAAATTTGACCATTTGCGTGTTTCATATTGTGTACCATGCACGGTTCAGACAGATTCTGGGGATGTTTGGAAACAATAAAGATGAACTAATATCATCACTAAATATCATTTAGTATTTTTCTTTGTGGAATCTGCCAATAAAACATGTCTGAGAATTGTTGTATTTGAGTTTAAAGTTTTATTTTTGCATCCATCCTTCAATCCAGCTTCCAAACACTTCTCCAGCACAGTTGGGCCAATACCATTTTTATGGAAATTAAATAGAGCCTGGCTTCAAAACAGGCTGAATGGAAATCCTTGCATATAGGCCTTGATCTCTGTATGTGTACTCTAGAGTTCTAGGTATTTACTGTCTGTTGGATCTTTCGCCGATTTGTTTGATAATTACTGCCAGTCTTTATCTCATAAGAGATTTATGATGATCTCTTTGTAAGGCTACAATAGAGCCGGGGGGGATAATTAGACAATGATTTTTGCAGGAAAAACACTCTCACACGACTCTTGTTAATCTCTGTGCAAAGTTTCATAAATTTAAACCAGGTGGCTCTGAAAATACCAAAAGAAATCCCTTATGTGAGGAATCCCTTTATTACAGGTCAGTCCAAACACAAGCAAGTGCCCGAAAATTCCGGCTGTTTGTCCCTTTTTAGCTTATCGTGTTTGCGATTAATTTCGCTATGCTGCTCCACTCCTTGCCTCGCCATGACCGCTACCTACTGGCTGTCTTAGTTTGAGATTATTGACATTCTCATGTAAGCGCCGGCGGTAGAGAGTGGAGAGCTGAGAGGTGATTCAGCAGCGGGGGATCTGGGCGACTTGCGGACATTACGCCTCCAATGCATCGCCCGGGGAGGGAAGGAGGCAGTGCCGGGAGCCAGCCATATTGCGTGTGGCTGCAGCTCCGCGTCTAGCTATCCGCAGAGCTGAGCTGACATTTATAGTGGATGAGGGAAAAAGAGCACAGGAATTCACACATTTTCTCCAACTCTCTTAGGAAAGGGCCGTGGGACTCGCAAGCCAGCCACAGCAACTATAGGAAATTCAGTACAGTATTACAGTGTGTTATATGCTGACGGATATAAAACTTAAATACAAGTTGGATTACACCGACAAACGGAGTCGTATCCAATGATGGCGCGTAAAGGCATAAAGATTTGACTTAAGATGAGATTAAAGGGGGAAACGGACTCGTAGGAATGGCAGATGGATTTCGGAAAGGTATGAAATGTCACGACATGCAGGACCAACGACTTGAGGGCTGGTGTTAGGGGACGCAAAATGGGTTTTAGAAACAGGGACTGGAAATTAATAAGATCAAGAGGGATCAAAATGAGAGGGGATGGGCATGAGCTGATAGGAGGAACGACATTAATGACCGGACTGGGGAAAACAGGACTGGGGAGCACATATATATTACACTAACGAGGGAGATAATGAGAGGCAGCTGGGAGTTATTAGCACGTAGGTTAGGAGCGAAAGGTAAGACAGGTGTGACTTGTTAGGGTCATGTTAGGGAGGAGACAGGAGGGTTAGGTGGACATGACGAGCAGGACGTGATTTCTGTTAGAAGACTACCGGTATGAGCGGTCATGAATATGATTGATCACGTTGAAATGAAATGGCACATAATGCCTCAAGGGTGAACCTGTGAAGCAAATTATTTTAATACTCAAGATCTAAAAATAATCTCAGGGAAGCTGGGAAAAACAAGACTCATTACTTAAATAATATCTAAATAGAAATAAAATGATTTTCATTCTGGCTTATAGTCTGTCAGAAAACTGCAGGTCTGGAATAAATGCCACCCTGGAATTCAGCTTTGGCCAAGACTGTTCTCAAACAGGTTCAGACCAAACTCAGAATCAGAGCAGCCATAAACATGAAGGATGGATTGTATAACTCCAGGCATATCATGGAATGTGTCACACACTTTCTCCATCTATAAGAATATTTCTGCTTGATGGCTCTTATTACTCAATAGTTGTCTTCATGAGAATAAGTAATAAAATTAATTTTTAAAGGTATCCTCTGCTACCCTTTTCTGTCTCCAGTCTATCCACCAAAGGATGGTGGTGGCCTAGTAGTATGAGGCTCCGGTTATGGACCAAGAGGTCACTGGTTCACAACCTGTCTACCACCAGTGGGTCCCTGAGCAAGACCTTTAACCCCAAGTTGCTCCAGGGAGATTGTAATCCCTGTAATGGGGTAATGCAAGTCATTCTGGATAAGGGTGTCAGCTAAATGCCATAAATGTATCCATTTGGTGTAGATTTCAGTCGCCAGCTGAAGAATAATCCTCTTTTTACATTTTCCATGTGCCTATAGTCAAACCCTTACCTTCCCCACCCTGTTCCCTCAGAAAAAGGACAATGCCCCCCCCGAAAGATTGATTCTGTTCCCTTACCAGGCCCTGATGTCCTGGTGCTGTACACCATTTCAACCAGACATTTTCACTGTATATCTGCAGACCCAAGTGTCCATTATTACTGCACTTACAGGAAAGGCTGGAGATAGCGATTTAAAGAATGAAATGAAATTATTTGAAATGAACTGTACTCTGCTGTTACCGTTGCCGTGGTGATTCTGCCTTTAATAAAACAGTACTTTCCTCTGTATCAAGAAGTTTAACTTCATTCCAGGCCGGTTCAGCCGTTTATTCTCCACGTTGCTCCCGAAAGAGTTATGTTAACAGAGTAAGCATGTGATCAGGTTTGTATCCCTGCTGGAAAGTACCTTCTCTATGGAGTAGTTCTAAGCATTTTTAATAAAACACTATTACTTATTAATATCTTTGCGGTAAGCGTGCAGTTCATTTAATTCATCTCTATACGGTGCCTTTTCCCCCACGCGGCGTCCACGGAGCGCAGAAGTGGATTTGGAGTGATTTCGCTGAGGACGGCATCGCCAAGAAACAAAGCAAAGGGTAATGTTACATCGGGTCAGGAGTAAAAGGCCACAAGTCAAACGTGGAGCAGAATCAGATCCACCCACAGGGGCGTGGGGAAGGGTATAAATGAATGATAACCTTACACAAGCGACCGGGTGCGTATTTTTGTTACAACAAAATGTGCAAAGTGGTGCAGTGTGGGTCTACTGCCCTGTGGTTATTAACGTGCAGTAAGTCGGTGGAATCAAGAAGGCCTGTGATGTCTGTACATCTCCTCTATGGGCTGGGGTCACCTGGAAGGCTAGGAGCTCCTACTCATCTGACGACCGCCCCAGGCTCCTGGCCCTGGGGGAACATGAACACAAAGGGCAACATAGCAGAGAACAGGCTTAGAAACATGCGAGAGACTATACATAAAATCACTGGTGAGCAGAACATTATGGACACTTCAAAAGCTCCTCTCTGATCTTCATCCATGCCTTAATAGAACATTTTTAAAAGTATGTTGGTAGGTTGTTAAATAACACACAATATTTGTTTGATATGTTCTTTTCTGTGTCTGGTTTAGTTGCAAGACCAATATCGTTATATTCAATTTCATGACAAGTTCTGGTGGATATTTTTCATTAGAGACGTTGTTGTCTACATAGTGTTTTTTTTTCTCAGTCAAAACAATTTGCCACGTTGTTTTTTTTTTTGTTTGCCATGCCGACTTGCCACAGACGTGTTGTCCGTGTATGGACAAATTGACGATACCCGTCACCAGTAAGAGTTCCTTCTGAGAATTGTAATCCCGATTCTTTCAAGACAAAACATAATACAGTGTTAAGTCGATGCATGTAGTTAAACGTAATGTAAGCTAACTGTCTTTTAGGGCAACCACAAAACTCTAATCGAGTGCCCATAGGCACAGCTCCTATTGGACGAATCAGTGATGCAAGCGAAGCCTGATCGTTCATTGGCCAGGGGAAAAAAGTTGCAGGAAGTCAGAAAGTAGCCGGACCAAAGGACCATTGTATATGATAACCTTTTCTACCCTCTATGATCAGAATGATGATAAAAAATGGGTAGTGGATTTGAAGAATGGTTGACTGATAAAGTCTGGAAATACTGGCATTGATTTGATTCCTTGCTATAGGATTATAACGGTTTCTGGTGTGGTCTCATTAGTTTTCATTTTAAAGATTTACCTGTTTAGTTGTAACATATTTTACTTTACATTTTATAAATTTTATTTCTAAGAACAAACAGAAAGTCGCAGGACTTCTATAAAGTGTGATGTAGTGCTGTTAGCTATTTGTATGGTTCATGTGCATTGCATGAAAGGGTCAAAAATAAATCATTAGTTAACATGTCTTTTTATATTATTTCAGTTGGTTTTGGAAGTAATATTTATAGTTCTCATTTAGTTACTTTATTTTCACGTCTGGTGGCACGGTGGTGCAGTGGGTAGCACTGTCGCCTCACACCTCTGGGACCAGGGTTCGAATC
>JAODKL010000051.1:7451336-7465095 GCA_026780765.1 Petrocephalus schoutedeni
CGGGATAGGCTCCGGACCCCCCGCGACCCTGAACAGGATAAGCGGGTTGGAAAATGGATGGATGGATGGATGGGATTTTCACGTCTTATTTCATGTCACTATACCAGTATATGTGTCTATTGATAATTACAACCCTGCCTTGCATTCTGCAAGTGTATAGCACATAATTCGCTTTAGTAAAATTCTTATTTATTCTTATAACATCAATACTACACTTTATTGACGTGACCTTAAGAGCAGCTTTGCTTTACAACGCCACCCCCATGGTTGACATCAAAATCCACACTGGCCTGGCATGTTGGTGGAAGAAGTAAGAACATTCAGGACAGCAGACGGCCCCACACCACATCTACTGTAGCATGCTAAAAAGTAAAAAAATGCCCAAAAACTGTAATGGCGCTGCCTGGGTCCATACCTTTATTTTTATTTCATTGGTCGACAAAATATTTCTGTGCAAATTTTTGGTGGCTTCTACGTGCATTATTAAAATTTCAACAGGATTTTTCGCTGACTGGATCCCACCTCAAATCTGTACAGAACAGATTTGGGAATGTCTTGAACTATTATTGACATGTGGACAGTCCGTTGGTCATCTCGGGCCTTTCAGAGGACTTTCAGAGCTGTGACTGGCCTCTGGGTGACCCTGTCTGTGACTGTTGGCTTTCATCTTACTTCCTTTTGGAGAATGATCTGCTCTGTGCCGACTCTGAAAGGTACTTTCCATTTCTGCTAATGCTCGAACCAATTCAGTGCCTTTAAAACCCATGTTGTGATCGCTCAATTCAAACTCACCATGTGAACTTTTAAGTCACGTGATCACATTGAGGAGTTTTTAGACTGAGAAGTTGGAAAACTTCTAGTTTAAAAATGTCTTCTCTGGTGTAGGCCTGCTTCTGACATCACAACAGCCTCAACCCAAGTTCAGCTTCAATTAAGGATCCGTATTGCTTAATATTTTATTGCTGATGCGTTGTTTTTCATTTCGCCGTGAGAAGGAAACTAGCATAAAAATGTAGCTAGGATGGGGCTAACCGCTATCGAATGGAAAATACTTGACAGAAACAAGCTAGTAAAGCCAAGAGCTTGGCTTCAGTTGTCATGCATGCGCCCACAATTACGCACAGGATGTGAAAGCTTGGCTGAGCTTCACAGTGCTGTCACACCTTAGAGAAACTAACCCGAAATCGAAACAAGTAAAGCAACTCTAGGTCACCACTTCCCCAAGCGTCCCTATTTTCCTCCTTCCTACGTTCTTTTCTTCTTCTCCCCTGGCTGCATCTGTCTCACCATTCTTGCTAGTAAGACCAGAGTTAGCTGTGTAAGGAGAAAAAAAAAAATTGGAAACCCAGAGACTCTGTCCATGACAACCGATTTTCATGGAGTCCTTCTGCCGTGCTGCCTAGACACGGATATTTGGAGCACTATTGTATTCTGGAATTTGCAGTCAGTCCTTTTCTTGAAGGACTGAACGCAAATAGACATTTTCTTTTGGGGGGGGGTTGTGTTTCACAGCTTAGATAGCGTGGCTAGCTGCTGGGTTGAGGTATACAGTATTATGGGCGGCAGGCCACATGCGTGACATAATGTTCATTTTGACGATTGTGAATTGTACTGGACAATTCCAGCAAGGGAATTATTGGAGACCTCACCTGTCATCATCAAAAGTAAAAAACAAATAATGATAAAATAAAATAAATTTTTACACTTGTCTACTGCTCTGTGTTATGAATGCTATGAATTTTTGTATGATTCCAATCACTTAAATCAAATTTTAAAATCAAAATCGCCATCTGCTTTCTCACTGTCCTGTATGTCACCTCTGCATCGCTGAAGGGGGCGTGCGCGAGCCCATGGGATTATTATTGCCGTTACGCTGGCTAAAAGTCAGAAGATCGGAAAGAACCGGCGCCTCACCTGCCGCAAACCTCACCGCGAGTCACTGGCAAAAGTCCACTCTAGAGGGGAATGTTAATATAGAACTTTGATTCACTTTTGGATTTCAGCTCTATGCATAATACTTTCTACAATTAGGACAGTGAGCAGATCCATGTGATGGGCACCTTAATGGGGGTGGGGGAGGGATTTAGTACAGGCCTTACATCTGGGGGGATAGAATGAAAAGTTAATGCAAAACAAGCAGTGGAATCAAGGACATCAGGCTTGGGATATTATCGTAACATTTGGGCTTTGGCAACACAAGGACAGGGAGGATTCTGGGAGAGAGCATGTAATTTACCCCACCCCAGTAGGTCCAGAGATCCAAAAATCAACTTGTCAACAATCCACCCATTTACTTTTTTACACGCACTTGTCCTATGCAGGGTCGCGGGGGTATCTCAGAAGCTATGGGAACAAGGCAGGGAGCATCCCCAGACAGGGTGCCAACACACCACAGCCAAGAGTAAACTCAAGTTCTCTGAATTACACAATTATTCACGGGCCCCCAAATCCTTCACAGATAGCTGCTGATTGTTACTCTAGTTGGAGTACAAAGTCAAGCAAACATCCATCTCTTGCCATTTACCAAGTGCTGCCTGATCTCTTCCCTGAGATTTTAGCAGATAATCTGGCGGATAAAAGTCACGAAGCGACAAATAATGATCAGATTTCAGCTTCTGGCAGAGTTTTTTTTGTCTGCTCTGCAATTAAGGCAATGGCTCCAGAACAAATTCAGACTTATTTTGCTGCTATTTTAATTTTATTTTAATATGGAGCAGTATTAACCCATTGTGGTAAATTGCTAATTAGTACCCTGTAGGAACACATGAGCGTGCAAATGTAAATGTTTCTTGCAGTAAAAGAAGTTAAATTTTATTTTTCATTTACATGGATATAATATTTCCTTGATAGCTTTAGCTTTGTATGTATTTTATTTATATACATATTACAGTGATGATATAGCCTGGAGACACCACTTACATTAGGCTGGTAACAGCAATAATTTTGGCATGTAATAATGTAATAATTTTGGCAGGAAAGAAAGATCTTTGCAGTACTTCTATGCCACACTTCCTAGGAGAGAGGGTACATTGACATTTCACATATTTGCAAGGCATCTGCCAAGGTCAATGCGCAATTTTTATGCTTCTCAAAGCTAGTAGGAAATATTTTAAATATATCTTCCAGTGGCATGTTCGTTGGATTAAAAAAGTGATTCTTTTTTTTCACTTGTTATAATTAATTCAAACTTCAACGAACTAACCCATATATCATTTATAGTGATGTGTTATTGGTAGTTAGCAACTATGCTTCTGGAAAACGCATCCCTGTATGGTGGCGTGGCTGGGTGAATGGATGCATTGGCTTAATTTCATTTCATGTACCTGTATTGGTGTGTAGCAATGTTTCCTCCCACCTCCAGGAATGGGGGTTTGAATCCTCACTACTGCTGTGTGTGGTGTGTGGACTTACAATATAATTATTACAGTCTCTGGGCCCCACAATGTGATAAAAAACTGTTACTTTTTACCTTGTGGGGACGAGGAAAAAATCATAAAAAATCCATCCATTTTCTGAAACCACTTATCCTGTTCAGGATAACAGGGGGTCCAGACCCTGTCCCGGAAGCTACAGGCGCAAGGCAGGGAACAACCCAGGATGGGGGCCAGCCCATCGCAGGGCACACTCACCCATGCAGACCCATGGGCAATTTGGTAACTCCAAGTAACCTCAGATAAAAAGTCAGTTACTGCAATTGAAAAACTAAAAATGCCAAAAGTCTTGTATTCTGTTTAGTCACTTAAGGTTCTGGCTGAGTAAGGGTTGAGGATGTCAAATTTCAAAGTTCAAATTAGGGTTGTGCTCATAGGAATGAATGGAGAGTCTGCATAAAGACAGGAATACATGGACTGTGTGTGTGTGCCTGTGTGTGGAGTGTATATATTCTTTCCATGTCCCTCATGCAAATTAAACAGCAAATCTCCAAAACTCAGTCACCTTTTTGTGAAAATTTAGGTGGACTTAGAGAGTTTTGGAGTTCTTCACTGGATTGCTCTACTGTAACAGGATGATCAGGAAGCCTGACTTTAGGTCACTGGCGGCATCATCTCAAAAACAACAAAAAAGTAAATTTTGGAAAATTTACCCTTCAATCAATGCGTCTTATCGCCCATAGTGTGGACGTGCCCTTTGATATACTACTTGTTTCCCTGTCTATTGTCCTGTGATTTTTTTTTTTTTAAGGATTATTCATACTGTAGAACGCAAGAGCCATAAAATCCATCCCACAAGTAGGGTTTGTATTTTGGGTCACCTCTAAACAATAATACAGCATTTGTTGCACCCGTATAAGCTGATAATGATGCCCAGATTAGCAACAATGGCCCATGAAGAGGGGCAAGAAGAGATTATCACACAAAAAAGGTCAATCCAATCACTGCTCCTGTAAAAATAATACCACACCCCTCCCATCCAGGCCTCTTATGGCTAAAATGATTCAGATACAGATCTGTAGGCACTTACTGTCACGTGTTTGTGTTTAATTATTGAATGGGGTTTGGAAACTGAGCTCTCAACTTCATCCATGCATCTTCTGCTAGGGGCGCTAGTCTCAGAAATGAAAACGAAACCACTGGTGTATCGTCACGGTATAAAATATAGATCAATCACTGGGGGGAGTGAAACAATTTAAAATATTAACAGCATTGACAGTTCTTATATGTCACATCCCAGTAGGACGATTTTTTGGAAAATACTGAACAATGAATTATTCACCGCCATCTGTCAAAAGATAAATTTCGCTATTTGAGGAAAACTCGACGGAAAAGGCGAGTGTAAATCCGAGGACTGAGACACGCTGCTCGATTAACGCCCCGCTTCCGACGACTTTAAACTCTTGTTAAATCCATGGCAAAATTGATTTCTGTCGGGTATCTCGTGCCCCTGTGGAGTGAGTAGGAAAGCGATGTAAGCAAGGGCTGATGAGAGCTGTGGCAGCTTCGCAGCTTTGTGCTGCAATTTACTGTGAATCCTCTGATTACCTCAGCTGCCTCCTAAGTCTCTCACTTCCTCTGAAGCCTTTCACTGCCATGTCTGCCTGAACCTCTGACTTCCTCTGGCGCCTTTAACTGCCTCAATTGCCTCTGAATTCTCTGACTTCCTTTGAAGCCTTTATGGTCTATGTTACCTCTGAAACCTTTATGGTCTGTTACCTCTGAAACTTTTTTGGTCTCTGTTACCTCTGACACCTTAATGTTCTCTGTTGCCTCTGAATCTTCTGACTTCCTTTGAAGCCTTTATGGTCTCTGTTACCTCTGAAACCTTTATGGTCTGTTACCTCTGAAACTTTTTTTGGTTTCTGTTACCTCTGAAACCTTTATGGTCTCTTGTTGCCTCTGAATCCTCTGAATTCTTCAGAAGCCTCTGACTGCCTAAGATTTTATTTTATTGATTTTATTACCGTTTGTGGAATGGCTTGTGTTTTTATCCACACTGAGTTTGACCTCCCTGAAAACCTTATGCAACCCTGGCAATGAGTCATGAACATTTTAATGTCTCTGGAATCCACAGCAACATTTATAATGACACATTTTCCAGGTACTTTTATAATGAGACCATTTTTTTACAAACAAAAAACATGACTGTTGGTGATGCTGTTACTTCAGGTATATTTTAAGTGACCTCACCTTTAAACGCTTTCTGATAGATTTGAAATAGGATCGTCTTTTATTGAAAAGATGAGAAGGTTCTGTGGAGGTAAATCCATACAATCCAGACATCTTAAATTTACACTAATAAAAAGTATGGAAGGGAAGAAATAAATACAGCGTTGTACATAATTTTATATGTGACATTAACAATTGCTGTTATGTAAAAGTAACAACAGATGCATAGTGTGTGTGTGTGTGTATGTATATATACTGTATAGATATGTGCGTGTGTGTCTGTGTGCCTTGTGTTTGGTTTCTTATGGTTAAGGTTAGGGCTGGGTAGGGGTTAAGGTGGTCATTGTTAGGATTAGGGTTATGCCCACAGAAATGAATGGAGAGTCCTCATAATGACATGAATTCATATACTGTGTGTGTGTATGTGTGTGTGTGTGCGTGTGTGTGTGTGTGCGTGCGTGTGTGTGTGCGTGTGCGTGTGTGTGCGTGTGTGCGTGTCCTGTGATGAACTGGCATCCAAACCAGGGCATCTGGGTTAGGCTCCAGATTTCTGTACAGGACCTGGTACAGGATTAGATGTACACAAAACAGATGGATGCATATGGCTTTCTGATGGTGTCTGCAGCTGTCAACCTCATCCTGGAAAATTTCTGCAGAAACCCTCAGCCGCCCAGTTATGACCTTGATGCAGCCGATTAAAGGTCTCCTATCAGAGGGTACCGGATCGGCATTTGGGCCTCGGCCTCGAATCCCTGCAGCCTACATAAAACCATGCCTTGGGTATTCACGGCGCTTTCCTTCGGCATGGATTTGGTGTGACTCCAGTGTGGCATCATCCTCGATAATGACAGCAGGCAGTCCCTGCATTCAGCCGAGTTTGAAAAGTCAGACGTGGATTAAATTAAAAACATGAAAGGTCCCCCTGCATGCAGAATATTGTTTTCATGCCTGTCATAATAAAAAGCCAAATATTTGCCTCCGCGGAAATGAAAGCTTTCTAGCTTTAATTGCTGCCCTGGGATTTGTTTGTTTCTTTAAAAAAAATAACAAAAAATTAAAAAATAAAATTTCTCTGCCATTTGAGTGAAAATGGTTTTTTTACACCAGGACAGGTCTAAGTTCTAGCTTGACCATATCGCACTGACTCGAGGTTGTGGATTGTGGGCGACTGTGGGAGATGAGTATCCTTAAAAAATCTAATTTTATTGTGCAGAATCCCGCTTTTCGGCCACCTGCAAAACAAACTAGAATTCCACCTCCCTTTTAATTTAAGCCCTTTGAAGTAACAGCGAATGTCTTTGTATTTCTGGGGTTAGGCAGCTTCTTATTAGGAACATGATTACAAGATTTGGGTCCGAATTGATGTTTTGAAGACAGGCAAGTTGTACATTTGATTATGTTTATTACGCGCTGCGCGCTAATTAGAGGGATATTGTAAGGTGGTTAGATGAATTTGCTGCGAGTAATTGGGGCTCGAAATGCTACAAACACGCCAGTGTATGCAGGAAATCAAAGGTATTGCTCAGAAAACTTTTTATCAAATGCTTCAGTGTAATCATTTCCCTCCTGAGATTGGTTCATATTTAACCACCATCTGGTCCAAGATGTCCATTTCCTTGAGGCCTGTTGTTGCAGGTTGGATGGAGTGAGTTTTGATGAAAAGCAGCTGATTTATGGAATTCAGTAGGAAAAAAAAAGATAGTAAAATGGATTATTTCAAAATGAATCACATATTATAAACAAAATGTATTATATGCTCAAATTTTTCTCTCTTTACAGAAATCCCATTTCTTTTGGTGAAACGAAAGTTCAAATACAGGGTAGGCCGTATTTTCCTTACTTTGTATTTTCAAAGGTTTCATGCTTTTAATTGAGTGTGGAATGTGGGGAGAGATGTTGGTAAAGCCCAGCTGGTAAATGGCATGCAAAACGGAGGGTGGGCCTTTGCAGCGGCGCGGGAAAACTTCTTGGGGCCGCCTGTGGCGCTCTGTCACGCCCGCACGCTATCTGCCTGCAAATCCAATCTGCCTGGAAGCGGGAGAGAGGCGAACGGTGGTGCGCGGGCACCAATCAGCTCGCCGGGCGCGGACCCCGCTCCACTTGCCCGTCTGGGAAATTATTAGCGCGGGCTAACCCTATCAAACAGAAGATGCTGGGGGGATTAGATTGGTCGTGGGCTTCATTAGAGTATCTAATTCCATCTCTGGATTCTGAGCTTGCTTGGAACTGGCATATTTAATCTCCCGGGATAGTAAAACTGTCGCCTTTTACATTAAATTCTGGTAGGCTAACACGGCACCTTACCAACCACAGGGACAGAAAGATCCCCTGGAGACTCAGCCACTAACACGCGTCTCCACTGTGGCTAAGTAATTAACAGCCAGTCCCTTGACCTCTGACCCCACCCTCGTTAAGAGCGGCGGAACTTGCAGTATTAAGGGCGTTCCCTAAATCACCGAGGTCCTGTCCTCAAGGGTCCAAGTGCTGGATGACTTTAAAATGCGCTTTAATTAGATCCCGAAAACAACAGGTTAGCTGACTTACTATTCGAATAATTAGCCCAATAAACTAATTAGCAGCTGAGGCAAAGAGAGGACTGACAGGCCCTGAGGCAGTAATGGCCAGGAGAGGGACTCTTAAGGACCAAGAAAGATGGGTGTGGATGCAGTGATGATCCAAACTCGACTGCATTTCCCAGCTGTGTAGAAACCAGTGGCCAGACAAGCAGCATTTACTTTAACTATATGCCATGCAACAACGTCGACCGTCGCCCCCGGCTGTAAATGATGGTATGGCCACCAGTATCTGCTGACGCATCTCCGGGGTGCGTAAACCACTGAAACTGTAGCGTAGTCAGCCATGAAAAATGAAATAAAACTGTTTTTCTCTCATTTTTATTATACAACAAACAAACATTCCAGCTAGCTTGGGGAAGAGTAGGAATATGGCAGCTGAAGAGAGCCGCTTGAAGAGGGGGATGTTAGAAGTCTTCATTACTATTAAGTGGCACGGAAGTGGAACTTTTCCCCGTCCCGCCATGTGTATGGAGCTGCGGAGTTCAGACGTGAAATGTTAGGGCAGCACGAATCGCAGCAGCTAATTACGTCGACAGAAAGTCATTACGGGGATCGTGGGAATGCTCATGACTCATCTGGTGAGGATACATGCGTGATTGATGTCAAAATAGCAAACGGCGGTTTGAATTGAGAAACGTGTCTTCCGGTGGCGTCGGCCGAACTAGGCGTGCACAGAACGGAGTCTCTTTGTCCTCCATAAGAACTCAGGAGATAGCTAGTGGCATGGTTTATAAGATGGCAACACATGCTGGGATTCCGTGGGGGGAGGGGTGGGGGGTGTATTTGCGGGTGGCCTGGCACTCGCTGCTCTTTCAACAACGTTGTGAAAAATGCATGAAATGCCAGGTGCTGCCCAACAAAACAGAAACCCCAAAATAGTAGCAGGAGGAAAGCTAACGCAGGCCCAAATGCCAGGGCTAAATAATTCACGCTGCTTCAGGCCATGTCTTCATTCCGGGCCGGCGAAGGGAGCCCCCCGCGTAGTGCGCAAGCCCCCACGTGCTGCGACGAGCCGCGCTTAGATAAACGGACTGAACACAATGGCCGCCCAACTGCTCCATAAACGGGGCTCTATTGTGACCTAATTTGAGCGATTGTTAGCCGGCCGGGATGAATGGCCGGGAGGATGGTTCACATGGCAGGCCGCGGATCCCCGGCCGTGGGGGAGCCGGGCTCGGGTCACGCCGGTCTCCGTCACCATTGATCTCCGGCTGATTAGCATAGCCTCCATCTGGTCTGTGGCAAAATGCTAACGGTGCCAAATGCCCGCGGCCTCCAGGGCAGTGGTCTCGCCTGATGTGCCCCCGACAAGATAACTGATGGCCCTCTCTCACACCTACAGCAGGCGTACCTTCTAACGTTATTAAAATTTAAAATGTGAACCTTTTCCTTGGCTGGGTGACCAGCCAGGGGATTGTGCTGGGAGTGTGGGGGTGGTGGGAGGGAGCTAGTGCGTGTGTGTGCGTGCGTGTGTGTGCGTGTGTTGGGGGGGGCAGTGTGTATTTTTGGAGGGTGGAAGGGGCTCTTTAATTGCAAATGTAGCGATGTGCTGCTTCTGTGGCCAACATCTGTGGCTGAAATGCGTGACAGAAGGCTCGTGCTCCCTCGCGTCTCGTCCCGCGCCATATTCTACGCCTTTTCTCCCCGGCAACGTGTGCCCCCCCACCAACTACAATCAATATTTCACTGTTTACCCATCCCTGCCAGACATGATGCCGGGGGAAGGCAAATGCCCAGAGACAGCAATGTCGAGCCGGAAGAATCGAAAAGGCGAGTAGACGTGGACACAGATACACGCTCGTCTCTCCCCTGTCAGCTGAAGACCGTCCCGTTTTCCGGTGTTACGTGCATGTCCGGCTCGTTAACCCGCCATGCCCGCAGACACGGAACGCGCCGAGGAGTGACCGTGATGAGATCCGCTGGCAAATTAACATTGCCGCCGTTTCCGTGTTTTAGATTTATGCACTACTTTGCTAAATAACGCTTGATATTCGGAAATGGGTCGCTTTTCTTTCCCTCCTAAATTCTTAATTCGTTAAAACATGGCATGCTTGGCAGCGGCGAGGTCCTTCAGGGAACCGCCCTGTCGCAGCCAGTGGGCCGCGCTCAGTGGTTTTCCTGGATCTATGGGATAGAGTCCGTCATGGCGGTAGTCAATGGCCAGTGAGTAACCACCAAGGTAGCTATAGCAGGTTCGCTCATCCTGGTATCGCGGGCATCACTGGGCACAATAAGGGTGTCTTCTGACAGCGGGAAGCTGTCAGCCCTCTGCCAGATCATACTGGGCTCTGTACCACCAAAAGAGCAGAGGAGAAGCTTATCTAAAAACACATCATGTCAAATCACCGTCAGTCTTATTAGACAGCTGCGTTTCCTCTATGACTGCCTGACAAATTCAATTATTTTCAGCTGCATTTAAGCTTTATCTTTATATGTTATTCCCTTAAAAGGAGAAAAGAGTCTGACTGCATGTCTTCATGGATGACTCCAGAATACATTTCTGGCAAGCATTCAAGCTGGTATCCACAGCAAGGAAGCAGATCTGACCTTAAGTGTCTTAACGTTCGGAATTCTTATTTTCGGTACACATTCAGAGTTAAGTATGCTGTTTCTCTCTTTTTTTTGCTTTTTGAATGCTATACTTGAGGTTAAAAGGACTTTTAAACATAAACCAAGGACTCTGTATGTAACTTTCCCGTAAATATGCATCGCGCTCTAACAACTTGAAACGCATCGTGAATGCTCTCGTCAAATACTTGAGGCGTGGGTCACATATCATACACTAACCAGCCGGCTCACCCTCCTGTTTACCGAGTGACGGACATGGCTGCAGACCAGGAATACATTCCACTTTTGTAGAAAATCATATCAGCAAGGATCAGTTCCCAGCACAAAGCCGTGTCCCCAGCCTCACAGAGCCTTTACGTGTAAACGGGAACACCAGAACACTGAATTAGGGCAAGAGTGAAGCAGCCCTATTCAGGAGCAGAGCATACGGCCGTGAGCTTTCGAACATAACCTACCTGAATGACATACAGGGTGTACAGAGGGGACCATTATGGAGGGGGGCTGTGTGTTTCAGCAGGTTAGGTGACCGGAAGGTCGCCAGTTCTTATCCTGACGTGACAGTGTGATTTCACCCTCGAACAAAGCCCTTAACCCAGATTTGTTCCAGAGGTTGTCTGACCCTTTATATCACGCAAAATAAATATATATATATATATTTAATTAAAGTCAGGGGGCAGTTAATTTCTGTGCTGATCAGCAGATGAACTTGGAACCCAGGGATGAGGCTCTGGCAGGCAGGAAAGGTGCATTAGGTCTCACCCTCAGCGAGGGACAAGGCTGACTCACGAGCAAGTCATAGTGCTTGGTTTATATAGAAGCCAGACCCAGTACGGACAAGATGGCAGCACAGATGGGCTCCATCTCACCCCTTTGGAGTAAACAGCCTTGTTCCTAGCATATCAGAACTAAATACAAAATGGTCATTTCAATTCAATTGTAATTAATAAATAAGTGCATATATTTTTAGACGAGAAATATAGGTTATACCTCTTCAAATATGCCATTCACTGTGAAACTAAAGTAGACAGAATTGTCACAGAAAAATATATATGTCAATTTGCCCTTAGCTGCCCATATATATTTATACATTTCTTATTAGTTGTCCTTTCACTATTTCTTTTGGATTTGGCCAGACAATCCAGAATAAATGTGCAGCCAATCAGATGACATTCCGTAATAAATGTGCAGCCAATGAGACAACATCCTGTAATAAATGTGCAGCCAATGAAATGTGTGTGTGTAGGGTGTGGGGGGGGGGGGGGGTTGGGGCCTATAGCCAGTGGGCCTGAGCATCAAGTCAGTGCTAGCTTTAAGGTATCTTTTAAAGGGGCTGATTGCTGGTCAGTGTGGCAGCGGCGGAGGGGAGCATTTTAGGTGTCTCTCGCATCGTTGCCTACTTTATCTCACTGGCTGCCGCCATCTCCGGCCTCTGTGGCCTGAATGTTAAGGAGGGAGACTATGAACAAGAGAGGACTGCGGTACATTTCAACACCAAGAGCCACTAGCCTACACTAGCCACTAGCCTTTCCTTTTGTGTAAAGTACTGCCCCCTTGAGTATGAAGGAAACAGTGCCCAGCCCCTTCCCATAGACATCCTCTCCTGTTCCCTCCTCCTAGGGCTCTACAGCGCCCCCTGCGGTGCATTTACATGTGCACATGGGCAATTTTCCCTCGCGCCGCCGCGTCTCACACTAGGTGAGCCACAGAGATAATATTCTGTCGCCGTTATCTGCCTGGCTTTTAGTGCTCCGCCTTTCCAGAAGATCCGACAGTCGGCACTTCCTCTCCGGGAACTGGGCACATCTTTATTTCATCTATTCCGTCGGAAGTGGAGTGACAGAAATGCGCAAGCGGGCGCTGTACTCTCTGCGGACAGCAGGGCGGCGATAGCGTGGGCGCAGTATCAAAAGCAGCATGGCGTCAAGATGTTAAAAATGAGCGTAATGCTGAACACCGTTTACACGGATATGGAGAAAATGGCTCTTTTATCGCTCAACTCGTTAGGGGACGACGCCAGTGGTTACTGAGCCGGGCCAGTGCTGCAGAACAGGCCCGTCTCACCAGCAATGTTAGAGCCAGTGAGGCCAAGTCAGGAAGTGACGAGCGCCTCTGTCAACATTGCCTAAAAGTGGATACAGGACAGCATTTCCTGTGAACTGGATTATGGGTAACCTAGAAATAAATCAAGAATTTTAGCCCCCGAAACATTTTGCTTACACAGAAAATGACAGGATGAGTTGGATTACGACCCTAACGTAGAGGACATCTCCCCATTGCCATCACGGTCGTCCATTTGGAAATCATTTGAAGTTCAGCCATCAGTCAGACATTAACACTAGGGCACTGTGTGGCTCTGCGGGAGTCTGTGGCTGTGTGCGGAAGGTCACCGGCTCAAATCCCTTGCTGGGCAGAGTAATCATATCACTGTAGGGCCCTTCAGCAAGGTCCTGAACCTCAGAAACTGCTGTGGTGGTGCTGGATAAATTGCTGACCCTGTGCTCAGACCCCAAGCTTTTCTCACACCTGGATCTGGACCTGGTCTGTGAGCCTCACAGGAGTGTAAAAAAAAACCCTATTACTACAGTCATTTTTTAGGTCAAAGCTTTACATCAAATATGTCAGTGGTGATGATAATGATGGTACTGTATTTGCTATCTCTACAAGCACAGAATAGTTCAGATTTAGTTCTTTAAGTATTTGTACATGCGTCTTCTACTAAAAAGAGATTTATTTAGCACTGCCTACCTGCTTGCCTCCCCTTAAAAGGCCAGCCCTTTCCAGAGCTGGTAAAAATAAATATGTGGTAACCAGGATCAAATGAATCTTATATGAATGGGACGGGATTTGAAATCTGACGTCAGTTACTCTGGGTGGGGAAAAAAAACCACGGAGAGCATCCGGCTAAGCGTGTCAGAAAGTGTGACCTCCTAAACATATCTGAGCGAGGCTAGGGACGGCTCTCGGCCACCCAGACAAGCTGTCAGGCATCAGTCTTTCGGGGGGGGGGGGGGG
>JAODKL010000051.1:7465195-7476340 GCA_026780765.1 Petrocephalus schoutedeni
GGGGGGGGGGGGGGGGGGGGCAGTCGGGTTGGGTCACACCGCAGGGGGGAGGTGCTGCCCCATCTGGGGCGGATGGGGGGGGGCTTCATACCAGTGAAAGGATCCACCCTGATTTACAATTCCATTGTGGACTCTGCTCCTCGCTGCAAAGCTAATCTGTCTCCCTCACTCCCCAGCCTATTGTGTCTGCCATGGCAGCTGTCCTACAAGTGTGCCAGCCCCCCTCCGCAAAAAGAAATGGGGAACAGGCATCGAAATGCCCTCACTGCCTTAAACTTTAATTGGATTTAAATGAAGTGGTGTCCGCCATAGTCTGTACTGCCTGCTGGCCCTTGTTTGCTCCCCCCACCCCCCGCCATAAAAAAACGACATAAGGCACTAAAAACTGGGGAGTGAAGGCAGCACTGGAAACCGCCTGGCGTCAGCTGGAGAAATAGGTATTGGAAAATAATACATAAATGGCGTCCCTTGTAGGTAAGAATAGGAAAGCAATATCGTATTCCGAGAAAAGCGGGGAAAAGAGATCGCAGGGGGCCATGGTGCAGGGCACAGACAGAACCGAAATACCAGGTCAGCTTTTGATGCCATTGCACAAAAACCGATCCCCTGTTGTCATAGATGCTAATCAGATAGTTTGTTAACCATATATAGCAGCAGACCTGATTATGTCACTAACGAAACGTCACCATCAACCGTATTTTACAACCGTACTATTTTACAAAGAGGCACTTTTAGCCTGAAGGTTGCTGGTTCAAATCTCAGAAGATACAATCCTGTAGAAGCCTCAATAAAAAAACTATACAAACTAGAAGAAAAATTTAAGAAAAGAAGATAGCTTATAGCAATGTACAGATACACAGTATAAAAGTTTAAGAGGAATTTTTGCACCTGAGAAGCAGCAGAGTTGTACTATTACTGCAAGATAATGATCACAATTAACAGTATTGCTCAGTATAATGGATTTCACAGAACATGATTGTGGTACTGAGATGAATGTGACAGTAGGATTATCATACAGTCAGTATGGGTGATTTTATGACAGCTAGGAGCTAGAACCACTAAAGTGCATATTCTGCCTGTATAGTCTATGATGTGTGTAGTGTGGATGAATTTCGGTTCAGTTCAGTGTGGTGCCGTTTTGGGGGGGGGGGGTGTTCAGTGTGTTTAGCAGTGTGACAGCTTTGGGGTGGAAACTGCCGTGCAAGCAGACTCTCTCTCTCTTGATACCATAATAGCTTTCAAGAAATTGTGTCTGTATGTTACAAACGGAAAGCTGTATTATATCAGCGCAGCTAGCATGGCACACTTTTCGCCTGAAGGTTGTTGGGTCGAGGCCCCGAAGCAGGCTCATTCCCTTGACATCGCAAAGGCTTCAATAAATTGTGGGGGTATGTGGCAAATGGAAAGCTGTATTACATGAGCGTAGCTAACAAGGTGCACTCTTTGCCTGAAGGTTCTTGGTTCCAGTCTCAGAAGCAAGCTTGTTCTCTCAATACCATAAAAGCCTCAACAAATTGTGGCTGTATGTCGCAAAAAGAAAGTCGTATTATACAAGTGGTGCTAACAAGATACACTTCTAGCCTGAAGGTTGTTAGTTCTGGTCCCAGAGGCAAGCTTGTTCTGTATTTTAAGGAAATTACTGAAGATTTAAAAAATGGCAAACTTAGAGACCCCCATATGTAAAATATTACATCCCCTGCCATTACTGCCATCTTCCCTCACATGTGTAAGGTGATATGACATTAACATAAGGCAGATTTTTTCAACTTAGTCCTCAGGGAGCCCCAAAAAGTCTATATTTGCTTGTCTATAAAAGTCTATAATGCTTGATGATTTGGTTCAGGTGTGTTGGGAGCTTTGGGGGTAGCAAAGATGTGGACTCTCTGGTGGTACCTGAGGACCGGGTTGAGAATCACTGAATTGGGGGCGTTGATGCTGAACGGAAATGAGGTCAACCCAAACGGACATGGGCTTGTGGCTGAAGCTGCTTAAGAGTGTGGCCACGTTATTAGAGGAGTTTTAGATAACTGATACAACTGAGTACAGAGTACTGACATCACCGCTAGCCAGGATCAGGGTCACAGCCAGCCAGGGGTGGGTAATCCAGGTCCAAAGAGTAACAATCCAGACGAGGATTTTGTTTCAATAAACTATCTGAGCACTCTGTGACTGAGACTCTTAATGCGCAACTGGTTGGTTGGAACAAAATCCTGGTCTGGATTTTTTACTCTTTGAACCTGAATCACCCACCTCTGCAGCCAGGCCACCGGCGGCCCTGTGTCTCCACCGCGCATCCTCCTCATCTATTCATGCCACGAGGAGTTTCCATTCCTAAGAAGTACATTGAAGCTAATTTGCCGTGTCTGTGGCTCCCAGACATGAAAGGCCTTTCATCCCGCCAGCGTATGCGCCACGTTGCTCTTGCCGCGTTGAGAAGCGCCGCGTCACATCGATTCGTCGAATTCACGGGCTCAGTCAGCCGTGCTCCTCCACTCTCCATCTCAAGACGACGGTTCCTGTGGGTCAATACGAATTCCTGTGACGACCTATTAAAATGCCCCAGCCCTGGGCCATTGTTCTTTCTGTTTAGAGCGGGAGGCACTTTGGGACTCTGATTACCTACAAACTGGGCGAGACACGCGGAATGATGACAGTGATTACTGAAGCCGAGTCGAGGGAGTCTGTTTTCGCTCCTGTTTGTTTCGGTCGGCGACTGACGTTTTTCTCGCAGAAACGCGATGTCTTCCATCATAATCCCTCGTCGACAGTAATAATCACACACGTACGCAGGCGATGATACGTGCTCAATTAAAAAGAAGAGTCATTCATTCTCCTCCGGTGTTTGGGCACGTTGTTTCAAAGAGGAATCACTTCTGTTTAAGCACTTACTGCAAAGCAAGCGCAGAAAGCGGCTTCCAGATTCGTTTCTTTCTGAAATTATGCATTTCAGTGGAAATGAAAGACTCTCAGAACCATAAGCTAAAATACCGAAACGGCTAAATACCTCGAAACATAATCATGTACGAACAAGTAAGCAAAATAAAACAAAAACCCACAAAAAAAAATTTTAAATACACTGCGCGGCTCAATTATTCAAATTCTTATTGATCAGATTCAGCCTTGCAATTTATTTTGTCTGGCATTGTAACAGATTCAAAAAAAAAATCTGCAGTGATTCCCAAATTCCCAGCATGCATTGCATTAAGAAGAGAAGACTACAGCTACACACCTTCCACCATCAAAAAGATTAGTTCAAGTGGGCTCCGAAAATGGATCTGGGGTGGGGGGGAGAGAGTCACACATGGGTGACTTGCAGACTATTCTGTCACAGGAGTGTTCTGCAAATTACTACAAATTGTGGTCTGTCGGGTGTCGCCGGTCATGCTCTTCCCCCCCGAAGAACACGTCTTCTCTAGAGCAGGTAGAGGGAGATGTAACAAGTGGGCCGGTGTCATACATCACAGCTGTGAGAACATCTTGTGAGGTGGCCAAACACATGGTGCCGTTAGCCTCGTAAGCCTCGGTACTCCAGCTTTCAGCATCTTGTAGCTGCATCTGTTTCAGATGCCTACAAATGGAAAAAAATCACAATTCATAGATATGACCGCTGTTCAATAAAAACTAACATTTCCTTTTTTAATAACAGATGGAATACGTCCAATTCTCCTCTGTTTACTGATAATATACATAATATACATACAATATTATCTACAGTAATTGACCAATGAAAAGATGTTTTTATGAAGTCATCTAAGTAGTATTTATGTTTGTACTAGTTAACATTTGTATTCATGAGGGTTGTTCGTATGGATCGCTTGTTAATTTTAACAACGTCGATAGCTAGCTAACTAGCATCATTGTTAATTCCGAATATAAAGTGACAGTAGTCTGTATCTTGTTGACACTGATATTTGCCTCGCTGACAACAATCCATCATGTCCATCTGAAACATTAAACCATTCTTGCATGGCAGGGTAAAGTCCCATTTCTGTTTGTAGTGTTAAAAGTGTCTGTGATTGACAGGAGAGGGAGCCAATCACCTTTCAGCTAGGGCCAGCACCCCCGTGGCTCTGCCCCTGTGTATAACCCTATTACTTACACTGATGAGCAGACTCACACAAAAGTAATCTGCCAGCCTCTTTGGTGGTCCGCACCTCCTTGCAGCCAAGCCCCTTATTTTGTACACAAACAGTTTCCTATCCTTTGGCTTTTCATTTACACTCTTCTCCGCCTTTTCCCCGCCAACACAGGCTTCTCAGTGGCCACCTTCACACGGATGATATAGCGCAGGCTCACCGACGGAAAAAAAAAAAAATCACGCGGCGAGGTGTTGGACGTGCCCAGCAGAGGGTCTGTGTTTATTTCTACCTGCTGGGAATGAAGGATTTCATTTCGGGGGCAGGCCGGGCTTAAATCGAGCGGCCCCTCGCGTTAACCCGTTTCGCAACTTTGTGGTCGCGGTTTGCATCTGGCCTGAATAGCAGCTCGAAAATGACATCCGGCCAAGCGCATCGCAAGCTGCGCGTCGCGCGCTGGCGGATTGCAGAAGCATCTGCTGCGTGGAGGTGCTCGGTGAAGCCTCGGAAGGGGGGCTGCAGGCACCCGAGGTGCCTTGAGGATGACCTGGGCCTCATGCCACGTGCAGCTGCTGCTTGGTGGTTCCTACACCCACGCATCCTCAGCTCGCCCACATCCACTACCCAGGCCCCAGAACTGACCTAACATACTCTTTAACATTTTCACCCCCACAAAGTTACTATACCCATCCCCACCTCCATCTCAGGGGTGGATTTTCAGCATTTCATCCTGTACTTAGGCCCATGGGACCCTGGGTTGGTTGTGATACAGTACATAACCGAATTAATTTCATAATCATAACGGCTTTATTTATGTTGGGTAATGCATTCATGTCCAGCCTTGTTGGCTAATTAAATAAATAATCAAACTCCATGATTATCCAATAAGACCATTACATTTTCTGCAGTAATGTGTTACTTTGCATTGGTTATTATGCAAAAATCCTAGCTTGGATCAGGTTTTCTAGCTGGCTGTCGAAAGCCTCTCTTTGATGTGGATGCAGCCCGGCTCACGTTTCAAGCACGTCTGTCCCTTAATTGAAACAGATTCCTGCCGTCCTGGGAGCGCGAGGCTGCGAGCGGACTTCCGGTGGCCGGTCGGCGTGGTTCAAAGTGGCGGAGGAGAGACGGCTCATCCGGAGAACCTGTGAATTAATCCACCTCGAGTGTCCACCGTCCGCCGGCGCCTTTTCAGACGGGAATAAAAGGGAACCCTCGACTTTTTCGTACGTCGCCTGTTTGAGAAGCACTCGGCTGCCTTACTGTAAGTTTTTTTCTTTTTGATGTACAACCTCCCTGAGCCTCATCTTGGGTATATAAAGCAGGAGCCAAACAAAGGGAACTCCCCTGCCTGCAAGTGAAAAGACAGAAAGGTAAAACAGAGTGTGTCCACTTATGGAGAGTTTCTGCCCCATAACTAAATATGTCGTTCTTGGACCCCTTGGATCTCAACACTGCTGGCCATCCATCCATCTCTTCAACCACCCACCCATTCATATATATATATTCATCCACTCAGCCATCCATCCATCTCTTCAACCACCCATCCATCCATATATATATATATATATATATATATATATATTATTTTTTATTTATTTATTTATTTATATATCCACTCATTCTTTCACCCATCTATCCATCCACCATCCATCCATCCATCCATCCACCTATCCCAGGTTGCTTGAGTAGCCTCTAGCTATCCTAAACAGCACAAGGCATAAGTCTAGGATACACCCAGATGAAATTCCAATCATTTGCCAATTCTTTAATTTCATATTATGATTTTCTTCATTTTAATCTTTTATTTTTATATATGCATTTGCTGTGATTCTCTCATTAGATGTGCAGGTGGTCTCCACCAATGCAGCTAAACCTCAGCTGAAAACCTCCCCTGCGTGGGCCAGCTGGGTCCTCGTTGTCACACACAGCCGCTTGGCAGATGTTCCCATCCGGGAGTTAAGAAGTTCTCTCGCGGCTGGATTTCCGCCTCAAAAGGGTGCTGAAGTCCTCTAAAGTGTGCCACACGGGCAGGACCTCCTGTAACTTCCTCCTGTGCTTTTGGGCCGACAAACTGCCCCCCCCCCCCCCCCCCCAGTAAATGAAACTGAACTTTAAAGGTGCCCCTGTCCATCAGTATTTCCTCCACCCTTTGGCTGGCTGATTCGAACGATAAAGGCATTTTTATAAAAGCTCACATAAGCCCACATTCACTGCTCATACTGTACAGTACGGGTTTGCTAGTTCTTTTCAGACTGGAGTAAAAAAAAAATCATGAAGGCAGACGGAGGGGTTTGGTCCCTCGCTTTTGATTCTGCTTTCTATAAATCGCGTATAGATGTGGTGATAACGCAGCCTGACTGAGAAGCCTGTGCACCCGAGGGCCAAAAAAACCTGGGCATGGCGTTGAAGATGAGGCTTTGAATCAGAAACATATGAAAGCTCTGTGTCAAGTGGGCACCTGCGCAAAACCCCCGAGCGGCGCCGAGGTTCTGGCCTGCTGCAGCGAGTGCCTAGCCCTCCGCCGCTGTCATGCAAAAGAGATTTCAATGCAAAAGGCTACCCGGCCCCTTTGATCCAGGTGACTCCGGTGCACAAGGGCTGCTTGTTGCATTCGCAGAGTCAGCATGCTTGGCGTATGAGCTTTTAGCTTTCTGGGGCTAACTGGGAGATCTGCTCTGCAAATCGATCTGAGTCCTCTTTGTGGACATATAGTTTCACAAAAGACACCGACGCGCACGCTTGCTGGGAGGCATCGCGCTGAGTTCCGGCAGACAATCGCGGGGAGGTGAATATTCCAGCGGTAGCCGTCACAGAGAGAAATTAGAAATATCGTTCATTACGAACATTCATCGCAGGGAGACACAGCTGTATTAGCAATCAGTGCTACTTTACCCCAATATTATCCAGTATACTACCTCTATCTCGGGAATGGGGTGGGGGGTGGGGGGGGGAGCCTTTTTCGGATCCACTCTGTGTTTCAGTTAGCAGAGAGTGCGAGTTCCCAGAGGGCAGAGGTTTATCTGCCCACCGCGACTCGGGCCAAAGCTGCCAGCTCTAACGCTAATGATGTGTCACTATCATTTGAAAAACTAAGTAGTCAGATTCCTGCTGGAAAATAGGTAGGAGGGACTTAGAAGGGCGAGAGCTTGGAGACTGTGGGCGTCAATCACACCAGCATGGGGGGGGGGGGGGGGTGGAGGGGGCAGGTGAGTAAGGTGTTTGAATTTGGGCAGGGCCTTCTCAATGCGCATGAGTGTCACCTCTGTCAGTACACATATATTACATGGGTGGGACCAAATGTCCCTACAGTGTGAGAAAAAAAAAACATATTTTGGCCTTGTGGGGACCATTTTTTTGGTCTGCAAAAGGGGAAACTGATCTGTGACTGCAATAAAAAAAAACTTAAAAGAGTGTCTTGTATTTTGCTTGGTTACTTATAATTAAGGTTAGGACTGGGTAGGGATTAAGAGTATCATTGTTGGGATTCGAGTTTTGCCAATAGACATGAATGGACAGTCCCCACAAAGATAAGAACAGAAAGGATGTATGGATTTGCATAGATCACCTTTGGGGACCAAAATGTCCCCAGAGTGTGGTAAAACCTGAAACGTCTTTACTTTTCAGTTCTTTACTCTACTTTTTTTCAGCTCCCCATTTGGATAACCTCAATTTTATAAAAATCTGTGAATGCAATCAAAAAAGTAATCCAAAATTTGGGTTGGTTACTTATGGTTAAGGTTAGGGCTGGGTTGGGGTTAAGAGTGTCGTGATTTCGATTAAGGCTTTTCCCCATAGAAATGAATGGGCGGCCCCCATTTAGATAGGTACGCGAGTCTGTGTGTGTGTGTTTGTGTGAGTGAGATTTGAGAGAGAGAGAACTTGAGTGTGACTGTGTCCATTACTGTGCCTCAGTGTCCATTACAGCTGACCGGTGTTTTCCTTTCTTTATTCTGCAAATGAGCATATATCAGGCCAGTGGAGTAACCCTATAATGCAGTTCTGAACGTTGCTCTTTTCCCAGACTACCAACAGAACCCCGGGGCCCTTTCCCCGAAGGCAGACAAGATGAACATGCAGGCAGTCGGCGCACGTCAAAAAATTGACCCTACAAGCTCATAACACCTCCTTTTTCATTCTCTTTTAACGACCTGAGATCCTGGCGATTTCCGCCCGAAACAGCCGCCCATAAAGGCCACCGGGGGGCGCTGGCACTCATTCCCAGTGATCGTTAGGATCCAGACCTATTTTTTTGTCCGATGGCGGAAATCCGGATGTCCCGGCAGACTCGATGGAAACAGCTGGCATACCCAGCTGTTTTTTTTTACACCAAAGACGCTGTCAAACTGCTAAAAATTGGTTTAACCAATGCCCGAAGTTATTCAAGTTAGAAGTTATTCAAATCCTTGGCCCAGGAAATATCATACATGCAGAAATGCCGGGGATCTAAATCATCCTGTTTATGAGAGGTTGGGAGGGCCAGTTTGCATTATCATGTTTCTCAGTACTGGAGAGCAGCAGCTCAGCTGAGGACTTAAAAATCGGACCGATTATCACGTGATATCGTGATTATCGCTGGATGAACAAATACATGCGTGCCCGGATAAAATCCCTAAAGTCGCTAACATCAGTGACACAATAAACATAAACAAGAAACGTTGCGTCTGTAGCCCTCGCGGCCGCTTAGAGAAGATGCCGTGCAGGAATCCTCGGGCCAGTCCCGGAGACTCCACGGCACCAGGAAGACAGATGTTTCGTCGGAGATTAGCGGCACTAGCACCAGCGCTAGGCCCTCTGCTGCTTGATGGGCCTTGCAGGGTCACCATCACCAGCTCGTAAGGCATGGGGGCCGTACCGCCGCGTTGATCAATACCACAGTACACCTGGGATTTACAGGTCCAATCCATCTTTAACCTTTCCAATTTGTCACAAGGACATTTTCAGGGATAAAATAGGGCCTTGCTTTCAACGCAAGGAGGATGACTTAGATGGCTTGGGGGAGCCATTTGTCACCTTCTCCGAGACCCTCGAAGGCCACATTTACTTTAATACAGCGGGCGCGCACTGATAGACACCCACATGCACAGCGCTACACGTTCTTAAATAAACCCCAGGCTAATTATAAACATTGCCCCCGCAAAGGAGGTGGTTTTTAATAACCACCAAGTCATCCCTGATTAAAAAAAGGTTTATTTGTTAATATAAGAGGTGGTTATCACATCAAATTAGATGCCGAACTCACAGGAGAGCTGGTGCCATGTGTTGAAATGTGAATCGCTCTAGGATTCAATGCGCGGCTGAAGCGTAATCAAAGGGAGGCCGTGTGCATAATTGCGGGTGTCCCATTATCATGTCTTTTGTTGCAATATTGATTATTTTAGCGGATCATAAGGCCTGTGAAAAACTATATTTTACCCAGATGCAGTCATGCGATCCAACTGAATCGCTAGCAAAAATTAGATTGTACGGCTAAAGATAGTACATCACATTGATTGCTGTGCCTGATTTTCACGTGGCATGCGTCCGGCCTTTAAAATCTCAGTCCTCACGGCGGGAATTGATCTTACGGGAAAAGCGCTTGATGAAAACAGCTGACTCACCAACAAGGCCAAACATCAAATGGAACGATTTTTTTCTCATGTAAAACTAAATGAGTCGCTTTTCACCCATCCTTCCATCCATCCATCCATGGAAGCCTATCCTGGGAACAGTGCCAGTCAACCCATAGGCATCATAGGCGGCCGTCTGGGGCCACTTCTTCTGAGGGGGGGGCTGTAGTGATGCTCGCCTAGTGCCACGTGGGCTTTGTCCGGTACTTCCCAGGATGCACTGGGCATAATGCAGGGGACCCCCGAGTTGGAACGCTGGGATTCTTCACAGACTTTGTCAGAATGTTTTAAAGGCCTCATAGGTGTAACCGGAGCCCCCGATGCCGAGCAAGCTGTGAAACATCTTGGCGCTTTCCAAGCAGAATGCCTGCGAGCAGGGTCCCAGATCTGGTCACCCAGAAAATATCCTCTATGCCACAGTACATCAGCTTGACTGGCTAAGCTGCAAGTCTGGGGTTCACCATTGTATAAAAAAAATTAAGGACAGCCCCAGAGTTTTTATGGACAAAGACATCTTCTTCAGAAAAGACACATAATCTGTGTGTTTCCTGTAGTTTGCCATCAGGCGGGTTTATAACCAATGCCAGTCTGCTTCTATGTCTACTCCGCGGTTCTGTGCCACTGAGGAGAATCTGCACGTTACTGACTCATGCTGACTATAGGATGTGTAGCAAAGCTGCCATTGATGGGGCCTGTAAGAATTTAGAGATAGCTAAGCTGTTACTCGGCACAAGCCATTATTGCTTTCCGCAGATTCCTCACGAAGCAGGCAGCGTTTCTAGAATGTACTTCTCACGGCCGGCTCCCATTCGTCTCGGAGCGGTGCGCCTCTCTTTGCAGGCAGGCTGCCCCATCACCCTCGGTGGCTACCGTCGAGGCATCACCCTGATGCTACAGTGCCCCCAAGTGGCGGAAGACAGAACAGCGGCGTCTGCACATACTCCAGACCTTAAAGGGTTTATGCATTACTCATGATAGATAGACCAGGCTGCAGACTCACTGGTCACAATTAAGTTTAGTTCCCAGGGCAATCGCAGAGTGTGAATTAAAACCTTCTCGCTCACGTCTGGAAAAACAAGGAAGGGAAGGAGATTTTAAAAAACTTCCCTGACGTCCGACTTACCACCCGTGTTTATACCCATACATACAGGTTGCTATTAAAAATGTAAGTACTCCATCTCTCTGCTATAGTGTCAGCATCTTTTTCCCCCTGATAAATTGCAAATAAACATGAAGCCCTGTTGTCAATGTCCTACCCCCCGGCGCCCTCCCTTACACACACTTACACACACATTCTGACGGATTCATGGTTTGTGAGGCTGGTACCCGAATCCTCCCTGCGTGAACAGCCCCTGCCTAACAGGGATGCCAGGCTAGGAGGAAGAGCACGGGCTGCAGCTGACCCGTTCCGGGAATTAATGCCTACGGATATAAACAAGCGACAGTGGGTAGGGCTGTGG
>JAODKL010000051.1:7478020-7497486 GCA_026780765.1 Petrocephalus schoutedeni
GAGAACTGTTCTGTGAAAATGTCACTGTCCTTCAGATCAGATGTAAAAACTGAGGTCCTGACTCTCTGAGGTCATAATAGATCCCTGGGCATCTTTTGAAAGAGTAGGGGTGGTACCCCAAGGCCCTGGCTAAAAATGCCCACTATGGTAATTTCAAATCTAGCCTCCTAATCATCTGCTGTATCTAACTGGTGAATTCTCTTCTGCCCCTTCACCACCATAGCTACTGTGTGGTGAGCGTACTGATGCAAAATGGCTGCTGTCGTATCATCCAGGTGGGGGCTACACAGTGGTGGTGGTTTGAGTGGCTCCCCATTGGTTCTGTAAAGTGCTACACTGTATAACTAGAACATTAATGTATTCATGCTGGCTGGGTTGGGGGGGTTGGGGGGTGATCACGGCTAAATGTTCACCTGTCCGTCCATCGGGTCAGAACTTGTTGCTGGCATGCTGGAAAAATCTGCCCGGGGAGCCAAGATGGCGGCGTGGCTGAGGATCTTTACCCGAGCGAATGGAGCAGATGATGGAGAGTTTGAAACCAAGGCGAGAGCGGGAAAGCCTTATTCCCCGGCGGGCGGCCGAGACGCTGTCCACTCGGCATCTCTGCTCTTTACCCTTGACTTCACTCTATTATGCGGCTCAACGTTTTCTCGGGCCGATTGTCTGTGGTGAGGCTCCACTTGATTGTTTTTGGCTTCAATAAACTTGGATCCAAAAAAATGCATCTAACAACCTCCAACCACCAGCCCCTGGGGGCAAGAGGGGAGGGGGTAAGTAATTCCTCTCAAGATTTTGCTGTGTCCTTTTCTGGTGCAGCATGCCATCAATACTATTGTTCTCTCTTTGGCACTTATAAGTTTCTCTCTTTGTCTCCAGCAAGTCCCAGTCTTTCTGTTCTGGCTCTCGATTGCGAGCAGCCACATGATCATTAGCTAAGTGGCTCACCGTCTCCTATCCAATCCTGTCTGCGCTTTTATAGACGGGACCTGCAACCATGTGGCCTCCAGTCAGTGAGGTTAATACAAATAAAACAACATCAATATTTCAAACTCGTATGATCAATTTTAAAGAATGCATCTAGTCTTATGACAAATATACTGTATTTTGCCTTATCTTGGTAGTTATGGGTAGAAAAAAAGGTGTGGTTCATAATACCTAATTTTGACACTTAATAATATAATAATAATTAATCATCATCATAATCATCTAAACAGATTGCTTTGTGTTGATATTTAACAGTATAAATAAGGTAGTGGTAACACTTTACTTAAAGCCATGTTTTTAGTAATTTATAAACACATTCATAATAAATATGCATTAAAGCATTATAAACAAGGCTATACATATTTATAAAAAGGCATAGCACATTATAGTCATGCATTTATGCATTATGAAGGTTCTTTCTAGCCCTCATCTATAATGCACAATAAACACCTTCATAATGCATTATAATGGCTGTATATAAAGGATGTTTTGTGCTACAGGTTTATAAAAGTATATATAGTGCATTATAGAGGAAGGCTTGAAAGAACATTCATAATGTATAATGCATGACTATAATGTGCTATACCTTTTTGTAATTTTTTATAGCCATGTTTATAATACTTTATGAATGTGGTTACAATGAATTACAAAAGAACAGTTATTAGGCTTTATGAATCTGGATTTCATAGAATCTGATATTGTTACCGATATTGTTTTATAATAACGAAATGTGACTGTTGCATAATACATAAAACTTCTATTACGAGTAATATAATAGTGATAATAGTGATGATTCTGATGATGAATTTGTACTTTTTGCTGCAGTGGCTTCCCGTGTAAAACTGGAAAGTCACCAGAATAAAGAAGCCAGTTTTAGCAGACCACTGGGGATTTCTGCTTTCGAAGTCAGAAGTTATCAGCGACTGATTAGAATGAACAGCCGGGGACAAGCTTCTGATGAAAGATGGCCGAAATCAATCCTGCCGCAATAACGGAAGAGCGCGCCCGCTGTTATCTCCAGACCTGGATTTTCTCCTCATCTGGTCCTTGTCATCCCCCTGTCCGCAGGCAGTCGGCTGAAATGTAACCCACCCGCAAAAGTAATGTCCCACGTAACTCACGAGTCGTAGGCATTTTAAAGCAAAGCACTGTGGGCCGTGCGAGTGCAGTTTGACGCCCAGCTCCGCACCCCATGGAGCATGACGCCTACATTTAAGCCGCGGAATTCATAATTACACATTTGATGCAGAATTTCTGTCGTATTAACCCCCATGAAATACTCGATACCCTACATTAGAGGAGATACAGTAGGGATAGCATCAACACATTATTTTCCTCAAATATGTGATATTTTATAATAAGCTGCTGTTTATCTCATTTCCCTTCTCATTGGTTCTCTATTCTTATCAATTCTTTCCTTGTCTTTATGAAAAATACTCCAGAAATATCTCCAAAATACATTATGCTATGTAAACGTGAATCATAATTCAAAATTCTTCTCTGGCTTCCAGATATTACACTGCCACCCAGGTGAGATGCATTTAATGTTTTCTCTTTGCCATGGCTAGCTTCCCTTAATTTCTTGTTCGGAACTGTAGTTATGGGCTCCTCCTTGGCCATAAATTGCATCATACGGACAATAAATGCATCTGAATGTCAATACTAAGTAGTTTATATATCGTGGACGTGGGATCGCCAGCCGTAATATGAAGATGCACCAAAATCCACTCTCTTTCTTCATGTGTCCTGCATTTGCAGTTATGGACCGAGACGCAGTACACCAAGGAAATATATCCAATATAATGACATCACCTTTTAGTACCAGTGACTTTGTTATGAAAGGTTGCACTTGTAAATGCTGAGTTCAGATCAACAGTCACCAAAAGTCCGTAATAAAACATATGAGGAGACCAAGGATCTATCCGCCAACTGTTCTCCGGTTGATTCTGGTCTTGAGGCAACCAAGAAGAACCTTAGGAACCACGAGAAGGGAATGCCCTGGTTCCTCCCAGCATAGTCACCCCCTCCGTGGCACCCCGCTCCTCCCCTCTATCCACTCGTCCCATCCTCGGCAGCTGGCCCCACTACCTGCATGCCAGTGTGGATTATCCAGGCAATTTAGGGAGTCTGTTCGTGTGTGACATTCCTCCGTGGCCGGTGTTGCTGCTCTATCATTTACCAGCTGCCTCTGAGAGTGCATTAATCAGTCAGCACCAGCCTCCTCCAGCATTTGTCATCCTGGGATGCCTCTGACAGAGGCCCTTCTCCTCGGGAAGCCCGCAGCCCGTGTCCCCGGGAGCCAATCCGGCACCACGTCTAGCTGCGGCATCGCCGTCGAACCCTAATATAGGATATTTTATGCTCCGCCGGATCTGCCGGCAGGCGGGCCGGCTCTCGGCGGCGATAAGACGCGGAGTCATGGGCCGTGGTGGTATAGAAACTTTGTGGAATACATTGCTGTAAATGTCGATGCTTACCAGGGCCGAGCACAGAGTATAAGAGGCAGGCTCCCGACCGGGGCAGGGGGGGATCCCGCTCAGTTAATTGTACTGGCTGGGTGACGGGGGGGCATTTTTAATCATTTGGGCACCAAAGAGGCAGGGATTTCAGTCCAGTAACCCCCCTCCCCCCTCCCCGCTTCATATTACAAGGGTGCCAAGAAAAATCCCCCATTCAATCCTTCAATCCCAGCGTCCCATGTATCCGTCTACCATTCCGAAGGCCTTCGGTTACATTACGTCGCCTTTTCTCCTTTCACATTTTCAAATGAAAGCCGCAAATCACCAAGGCGACGTTCCCCGGGAACAGAACACCCCGGCTCACAGGCAGAATTAGACCAAGATGCGCCCGCTGCCCGAAAGACTCCTTTTGGCGTGAATCGGGAAGACGGGCATCGTCTGCTGGTGGCGAGTGCCACCGTTGACCTGAACCCTGACCTGACGGTGTAAGGTAGAGAGCTAAGCCTCCAGCTCAGCGCACATTAATATCACCACACTAATGAAAACAGAGGCACCATGACCCCCCACCAACCCCGTTCCAGCAAGTGCTTGATGAAATGAGTGTGGGGCAAACGTCCCGACACCAATCCAATCGGAACATCATGCACTATTGATGAGGCTCGCACCAATGCTGCCGTGGTGCTCTCGCAGAACTTGGGCGAGGCCTTGGGGTCAGCCGATGTCTCACCCATGCCTAAGAGGAATGTCAGAGTGGTCGAGAAAGGGGATTCAGTTAGCGAAGAGAGCACCGGGCTGCTTGCGAGGGGGCTGGCTCGTATAAAACGGCAGGTCGATTGTTGCCATGAGGGATGCTCTGAGCAGACACCCAGGTAATTGGGGGTGGGCCCTCGGTTGTGCCGAATGCTGTCAGGGATGTGTGGCAATTCGCAATTCGCGGGTCAAGTTCCTCGGAAGGCACAGCAGAGAAGCCCGAAAACATGAACGAAAATAATCCAACGCGCTTCAGTCAGTGACGTTGGCAATCAGCTAAATTTTCCGTAGCTAAAGTTATATTTACTTCCCCTCTCGAGCATCTAAGTTATCTTTCATCAGCTCTTCCAGGTGGCTATTTGCAATAAACAGCATCACGCTCTCTGGGGAAGCCCGTCCATACCGACACTGTCAACAACCGAGGCATAATCAATATTCCCAGTTCCCTCGCCACTGTCTTTACGGATTAATGGATCAAGCAGAATCCTAATTTATTCCGCCCGGCTCATCTCAATTTGTGCCGCAGAAGCTGAGAAGAATTCAGAAAGGCGCCCAAGGCCGTCTGATGTGAGCCCCTTTTATTATCCTCAAACAGCGCTAAACAATTGTGTAAGTATGAGTGACACGTTAAAATTGTCTGTCAGTTTTTGGCCTTGTGCCAGATGAGGAGAAATCCACAGGGATACATGAAAGACTAACCGAATCCCAGCAAATAGCTATAGGCCTCCATTCACGCACGCGCATACATATTTAATGAACGATGACATTTTATTTATTTATTTATTTATTCACGTTCCATTTTAAACCACTAATCAAGGTGAAGCTAATTTAGTAGCTGGGACAAGGCACATTTGTATCTTATGAAACAGGGCAGTGTTTAAAGAGAAGTGTGTTCATAAGTGCCAAAAACGTTCTGGAAGAATTAGACATGAAATGTATATGTCGCGCTGTTTTTTTTTTTCTTTTCTTTTTTCATTCTTCTGGCTGGGCATGGATTTTCCTGGAGGCTACACCTCCTTAGTTTTACTCATGACCAGAAATGCCACGCATCTCTGATGAAATCTGAAAACTTATGGGGCTTTCGGGATCACCGTATTTTGGCAGATTTCCATTCCCTCCCGGGTCTTTCATCATGAAAGCATCACTGCGAGTAATATCTCGGCCTTCATCTCGAAAACCGCTTTGCTCCCTCCTGCTTAATACGCCTCTATCGCTGCACTCGGCGATTGACCTCTACAGATACCAATAAAGTACAATTTAATTGTAACTCAGCATTTTTTTATGAGTACTGTGTGCCACAAATTAACCATTGAGGAGGAAGAGAGAAGCGGCAGAGCAGCGAGTCCTTTTATCACCCTGAAGTGTTTGGCTTTTCACCAGCAAAACTTGGGCAAAAACTTATAATTATTTTCAAATAAACCCAATCCGCAAATAAGGCCATCCCGGGCTAACCATGCTATTGCACTTGCCAAGTAATATCTAAAACGAGACATCTGATACAACTTTATTTATTTATTTATTCTTTTTTTTTGCATAGCATTTTAACTGGATAGCATTTGTTTATTTCATATGGTTTATTTTCTTTCCATCTCCAACCCTCAACCCTGTCAGCAGATAGTATGAAATGCCCTTGTTGTTTACTGTTTAAGCTTTTCCTAGTATCATCTATAAATGGAAGCGGGTGAGTCAAATCGACAGCCCCACATAATTGTTCTCATCAGAGACTACTGCCCCTGCATAGTATAAAACCCACTGTCCTCTGAGGCTGAAGATGGTAGCTGTTCGAGAGGCGGAATTCTCCATGCCGTAACATTGGCATGTAGGAACGAGTTACGTGGGTGATCCCCTCACTGTGTCGTTACGGAGCGCCGAGGTGCACTATATGAAATGATGCCTTATTTGCCATCTGTACAAGAACATTGCAATGCTTCTATTTGCATCTCCCACCGCGTTCTCCTTTTGACACAGCCACACACACGCACACACACACAGAGGAGAGAGTGAAGTTCGGGGTCCGAGTGCAGGCATTTATGGCACTGTCCCTAGAGCATTTCTCAGGAGTTAAGGGCCTCAGTCAAAGGTCCAATGGCAACGTGGCTATTCTGCCAAGCATGAAATTCAAGCTGGTGACCTTCCAGTTACAGGCACAGAGGCCTGGCCCTCTGACCTACACACACACACACACACCCGCCCGGTCTGAAACCACCTAGGAATAAAGCACTAGCAATAAAACTTTTTCTGGGTATTTTTCAAACTACAGTTGATAGCGCTGGGAAATGAGGACAAGATGGCAGCATTTACATTGGAAAATGATGTGTTTACACAACAGCTTATTGCAATTTTTGTGCGCTGTTTGCCAAAGCTCTATCCTCTTTGCTTGGGAATCATTTATGGACAGTCTATGGGCGGTCAAATACTCAGAGGATTAGAATCCGGATTTCAACTGCAACGGGCGAGTCCAGGCTTCCCATTTAGGGGTCTGAAGTAGCCCCATCCTTTGACTTTGGATCAGTGTTTTCACTCATCTTGTTCTCCGTCATTTCAAAAAGGCATAACCTTCCTCACGACTAACTTTGCTGTGAAAACATTTGCCCTCGTTCATGAGTATTTTATTTATTTTTTTAGCTGCTTCGCTTTTCAGGTCATAACAATTAAAAGGTTAGAATATTTGTCTGCGGTCTATTAAAAGAAAGTCTAACAGAAAAAAAAAAAATAAATTTATGGCATATTAAACATAAAAAACATACAAAAAACTGGTAATTAGACGATGTAGTAATAAAAGAAACTGGAACACCTCAGAAACGTATCGCGTATACAGGAAGACACTAATTACAATTCTGTCTGAAGAACAAGATAATTAACATTGCGTGCGAAAAGAGACAAGTAAAGAATTTCAATACTGGGACATTTCTTGTTACATCGCTTTCTTCTCCTGAGGAAAAGAGGGGGAAAAAAGACTAATTTTGCCTCTGGCAACTTCATTTGCTCTTTAAAAGTACAAGATTGCCCTTAATGATGAATCCTCCAAAGACTTGTTTCAGGTGCATTGTTAAGAAAAATGAGTTGCTTCCCATGTATAATAGTTTAAGTTCAAATTAAAACATCCTTTATTGGTTGCCCAATATTATACGAGGATTATAACAGAATAGTGAGATCTATATCACTAATGTTTATGATTACACTATACAGTAGATGCCGCCAATTACTCCCATTACACTATACTGCAGCATTGAGGTTTTAGCCTGGGCAGCATAATCCGTAATGCAGGGTTAGGCAACCCTAAGCCTGGACTGCCGGCATCCAGCAGATTTTCTATCCTACCTGATAAGTTACGATCTGCCTGAGATCAGGGGGGTGTTCCACAAAGCAAGATTTCTCAGTAAGCTGGGTTAACTTAATCTAGAAGTCATGATTGTGCAATGAGAGATTAGGTAAGGAGTATTCCTATTGGTCATGACTTATAGCTAGTTAAGTTAACCCAGTTTACTGAGAAATCTTGCTTTGTGGAACAGCCCCCCCCCCCCCACCAGGTGTGGTTCTCCAGAGACCAGGTAAGATAAAAACCTGCTGGGTTCTGGTACTACAGGACCAGTGTCTTCTACCCCTCTTATACAGCATCATGCAAAAAGAATATGAAGTAATCGCAAATTCACTATTCATTGTTATCCATAAACAGGTTGAAGAAATGGGTCATTATGGATTTGTGAGATGTCTCCCAAGTTCCATTCAAAATTCATGCAGTAAAAACCGGCGTTGCACATATGTGCGTTATATTCAGGCCTGAAGCTTTAATTCATTTCCAGTCACGAGGCCAGTGAAAACATCGGACGAACAGACTGGCCTCGACGGAGTCCGAAGGGAGCGTCGTGTTCTCTTGAGTTTAAATCGTGCACTTCAATTATTAGATCACAACAGACTTTCCTCTAAATGTTTTTCCCACTCAAATCAAATAGCCAGGTCTTTAATAATTGCTAACTCAATCAGACCATCATTTCTGGGATTTAGAAGTGCATTCACCTTCACCTCTAAATTGACAAAAACCATTGATCTGATTTCTATTGATTCTTTATAGAGCATCACGGTGCTCAGCGTTTAGATCAACATCCTTTTAGAATAAGTAACACAAAAATGACTCATCTGTCTAAGAAAAGGGCATCAATGTGTTTAAAAGGGTGGTGGGATGATCCTGGAATTTTTTTATTAAAACAGACATGCTATTGTAACTCTTGTTCTGCTGGATGTGAACATCGATGTCACCCCCAGACAATTTTACAGCTACCCATTTTTACCAAGGTTACTTCTTCTACAAAGGGGTGAAGCGCTGGTCAGACTCTGATTTTCTAAGTACTTGAGTGATTTATGGTTAATAATAATCACTCCAACCACAAAAAAACAAATGCCATTGGTGTGATCCCAATTAAAAGTTACGCAGGCTATGCAAGTGCGTGGGATGTAAGTCACATTCAACACTCAACAATTCAGATACCCATCATTCCAGAGAGAACGTCGTGCGATGTCAGGATGTCCATCCGGATCAGGTCTAGATGACAAAACAACAGTGCAGTGAGTAACCATACAGCAGCAACAATGAAACCACATGGAATGAGTATTTTGGCCTGAGCTGCTTCAGGTTTTACAAGCTACTTTAAAACTGAAAGGCTCCGGTGCTTGGCTAAAAGTTCAGTTCATCTTTTACTCTGACTGGTTTGTTTCCTTGATTGAAAGACTCATCAAGCTGTTTCACATTAACGTCAGTGACGCATGCATGGTCATAGGAGACTGACCAATCAGCACACAGCAAGAATGCAGCGCTTAAGTGAAATCCAGGCCATTTAATTGACAGGGTAGTTTACAAATCCTGTCCTAGATCAATGTGTCCTTTTTGAAATGGATTATCTGGTCTCCTTGTAATACTCCGTGATGCAAAAAAGAAGTTACTTCCATGACTTGTAGATCACCAGCCTTCATGCAGCTTAAAAATAGCGCCCATGCTCCTCGATAACTAGCTCGACATGCTGGAGGTGATCGCGGGAAGCTGTGGCGTAACAATCCTCGAGGGAGCAGGTGGCATCGCGGAAAACAAGGCTCCTTGATTACAAGCAAGCTAGCAAGCCGTGCGTTGATTTCGAGCCGCGCGTCGCGTGCAACCTGACGCAGTTGTGTCCGACCTCTCTACATTCATCTCTCGAGCCAACATTCTCAAGTGTTCGCTGTACTCCCCGCATTAAACGCACTAAAGCTAGCTTCCCTGAAAGGATGAAAGAGTACTCATAATCTAATGAGATCAGGAGCGACGATTTCTTTACCGGGACCGAGAGAGGCTGAAAATGGCTCTTTAAATCTGTTATTACTATTAAGCGCTTGGAGATGTATAACTCAATCCTGATTGTCCTCTGAGAAAGAAACTTTTCCAGGAAGCTCCCAGCTGGGACCCCCCCTCCAAGCTCCCCCCAGCAACCACCTCCCTTAGCATTTAGTGTTAAGGCTAACCCTCCATTGCCGTTATGTGAAGATAAATCCTTCACATGCAGATACAACAGAGGTTTTAATCTACAATGTGGTAATACTAAATTCTCATGTGACCGTTCACTCATTTTACACATTTCATTTTAGCATACAGATTTGACACTCTTATCTAATACATCACAATACACAAAAATGAAGTTATTATCATGATCATCCTCATCACCATTATTTTAAACTGCTACATGAAGAAGAATTCTGAGCATTTATTTTTTGGAAAAGTAGATCTGAAAAATATTATTCTGACCAATTATGGTAGACGCTAGATGTCAATAACAATATCTGTCATTAGGACCACATATCTTTTGTTTGTTTATATTGTGAGCTACCTAACCTAACATACTTCTTTCCTTCAACTAAAATAAGTCTCTATCCTTTCCACTGTCAAAATACAAGTCTCCTTGATGACCACCAGCAGAGGGCCGTCTTTCGACCACCTTGATTGGCGCATCCTTTGTCCCCTGCGATTGTATTTGAATATTATTATAGCCCTATTGCCACCTTTTGGACGAGCTCGCTCACTCGAATGACATTAGGCGAGGACCAGCTGGTTTCTTGAATAACATTAACTTACTATAGCATGCTTAATTACAGGTGGTCACACAAGTCGAGGTTCCTGTCTTACAAGTCCCCGTCTTATGAATCCGTGCAAGAAGACCCCACAGTGTCGTCACGGCTTGCGAGAATGAGGTTGTCACTGTAGGGCAGGACAGGAGCAGCTGGACATGGCGTTAGAAGCATATGGCACCCGAAGATCAAACAGCCCTGCAGCAAGACCTTCTCTCCTGGCCTGATCCAAGCATGCTCAGTGTCTACTCGCTTCAGCAAGAGCGTTCTGTTGCCATCTGGAAGCGATAAAAGAAATGGCCGCCTCATTCCTCCATATGCCTCTTGTCACCTAGCTATAATATTCCCTGTATTTATTGTTTTTCATTGGTCATTTGTGAAAGACACACGTAAATGAGGCTCTATCACCAAATGTAATAAAGTTCCCCCCCATGCTTTATATTTGCTTAAATATTATGCTTATTGAAATAATAATATACAATATATAAATTTCAAATCCACAGTTACATTTCTGGCTGGAGATACTCTACAACTTAATTCTGATTTAATTTTTAATGAAAACACGTCTGAAAGGAGGGAGAGTGCTGACCCCAGACATCTGTGGGATCTAACTAGAACCTCAGGCACTTAACCATCAAAACAGACACTGAGACCTAATGGCATGTTTATATAACGAGATATGACACAGCAGCTTTGGCTTCTCAGTCAGCCCTCCTGATTGGCTGTCTAGGAGCAGTTATTCCATTGGCTAGAAAAAAAAAGTACGTCAAGACTACCTAAGGGTACCAGCTGTCTGTGACACAGTGCCCAAGTTCAGTACTTAAAAAAAATAGTGATCACATATATAAATATGTTTGCTTACATAAATAAACAAGAAATTTAATATGCAATATCACATCTAGGCAGACCTATGCCAATATAAGAAACCCTCCTATGGGTTTTATTATTATTAAAGTAATAAATGTAAGAAAAAAACTATATTCTTATTTGGTGGCTCACACTCTTTACAAATAATAGCAGATCTTCTTCTTTTTGTCCTTAACCTAATTATCCATAGCAGAGCAAAGAGCAACGAGCCTGATTGGCTCTGTCCCCCGAATCCCGTAATGAAAAAACACGCTCTGTCCTCCCAGCTCTCCTTCTAAAACAGAAGCACGCTGCGGCACTTCTTTGTACGAGGTGCTTTTATAGTTAACGTCCTGTAGTTACATGCGGGGCCCATTAAAGTATTTAAAACGCTTGTTTTGTAAAAACAGAAGTTTCAAAGGCTCGAAAAAAATATATATATTGCACGTTACTCACAACAGAAAATTACATGAAGCATCGTCACTGTAGGATTTCGCTTATTTATTGGTATAGGGAGATCGCGAATACAAGCGGCCGAAATTAGTTTCCTCCGTTGGGTGGCTGGGCTCTCCCTTAGAGATAGGGTGGGAAGCTCGGTCATTCGGGGGAGACTCAGAGTAGAGCCACTGGTCCTCCGCATCGAGAGGAGCCAGAAGAGGTGGCTCGGGCATCTGGTTAGGATGCCTCCTGGATGCCTCCCTGGTGGGGTGTTCCGGGCTTGTCCCACTGGGAGGAGGCCCCAGGGAAGACCCAGGACACATTGGAGAGACTATGTCTCGGCTGGCCTGGGAACACCTCGGGATTCCCCCAGAAGAGCTGGACGAAGTGGACAGGGAGAGGGAAGTCTGGGGTTCCCTGCTTAGACTGCTGCCCCCGTGACCTGACTCCGGATAAGCAGGAGACAATGGATGGATGGATTGATTGGTATACTGTTAGACGTTATTATACTGGGTGTGGCTGAAGTCATGTTTGTTATACATGATCAACAAAAACTTTTTAATCTTCAAATAAGAATTTTTCTGTGGACGTAAATGCATGTCATATACTTATGGGGTCATAAATGCTAATATAAAAACAGTTCAAGCAAAAGACAATAGTAGTACGATAAAAAGTACGCAAAAACCATGATTCTCTCAAACAGAACTAGACTTAGATGTAAGTGTGATGCTTTTTAATTGGATGTACTTGCCCGATTCCGTATAGGTAAAATTTACCATGCGCTGATAAACCCACTTTACTATAGGTTTCTGCACTAATTATATTTTAACTAACCTTACACTTTAACAAGAAACAAACGTATGTTAACTGGAACAAATCATTTTAAAACCTTCTGTTTGAAGGTAAAGTAACAAAAGAGCATAACACGCTGGAATAAAAAGCAACAGAATATATAATATATATATAGAAATATTTAAGAAAGTTGAATTCTGTTTTTGGGTTGCATTGGACTGCATAGACCTCACCATCCCGAACAGATATTCAAAGACTTTCTTGGGTTTAAAGTTGTTAGATGCACTGTCCATTGAATACAGCAGGGGGTAACGGGACACTTTCAATTACAGGACTATTACCGACTGTGCAGACTAGCTCTGTGCTGTAAATACAGTATCGGGGAGCTTATATTACACACTTCCCTGCAGAGGGGCTGAATCACAGCACAGCGGGACTCGGCCCTCCGCATGCGGCCCGTCCATGTGTTTATCCCAACTTGCGTTTCGCAATTGTACACTCGCCACACACACAAATCTTTCGCTTGGCATTTGTCTTGCCAAGTAATTATGCCACTGCCGTGTTCCCTGCGCACTCACTTCGCCGTGTTTGTGCTGGTCCTGCTCTGGGCCAGCTTAGCTACGCTCCCTGGAAAGGCCGGGTTTACCAGCTTCATCGGAACCACTTGATTAGCAAAGCGGCCAGACGGACGCCCATCCAGAGGGCGAACCCCCCCCCCCCCCCCCCGAACGTTCTGGCACTTGCTACGACCCATTAAGCACCAAAGCCTCATGGTTAGTCAAAATGAACAGTATTTCACAGAAAGCAGCAAAGGTGTTACGGAGAATCCAGGGTCCTCTTTCATAGGGGGTTCTGACCCTCAGTATATTCTATCAACCAAGGGAGGGGTCCCCCTTAGGAGAATTGTGTGACAGGGGGTCGGGGCGGGTTCCAATCCTGTTATTTTACTATGCAGCTACATGCCTGCAATGGCCCAGTTCGATTAATTTTCCCGATAAAGCTCCGGTCAAAGGTCATACGTATTGTAAACACGAGCTTTAGCGTGTCTCAGAAAGGCACAGACAAAATGCAACATGACAATTTCCATTTTTAATCAGATTTTTCTCCCCGTTTAAATCTTTCCAGAGGTGTGATGCGCTTTCCTCAATCTACAAATGCAATCCAAACTCCAAAAGTTTCCACCTCCGGAGGAAAAACATGACAGAAACTTAAGTGAAAGAATCGCTGGTGTGCAGCCACCGATGGAACCGAAATGTACTCTAATGATGGTTACTTGGGCCTGAGGACGGATCCAAACAAGTACTGGTCTCCCAACTCCGAAAGTGCCCAGACCCATTTCAGCTGGTTAAGAAAGCTGAAGGAATATTTTATAAAACCAAAAAACAAAACGCGACTAGGCCTAAAACCGACACACCTGATGTTCATTAACTCAGTTTCCAGAGAGCAGCATGAGTGTGGAGTTTGAAATGGACTCAAACTCCTTTTTTTTAAGCACCTTCTGCAAAATGAATGTAATTGACTTCTTAACAGAAATTCATCATGAAATCGCCACTGTGGCACCAGCACTCACATGATGTGATTACAAGTCTGTATAATGGAATCGTTTTGAAACAACTACTGAAAATTGCACCTGACAGCACCAGGAATCTCATTCTGTCTCCTCCCACCACATTAAAATATCACTCTTCTTATGCAAAATAGCACTACCTCCAGCTCTCCGCTATTACATCTCGCAGAACTGAGGAAGCACGGGCGTTTGGGCATTAGAGCGTGTTGAATTGCTCCATCAGAAGCCCCTTCACCTCTGACCATGTGACCGCTTTGTAAAATGAATGCACCTGGGTGGTCGTGCGTCTGTCCAGTGACGTGAAAATTACCTTCAATTACCAGCCAGGCAACAACACACCGTAGCACTCAACAGGCATTGATTGTATTTTGAATGTGATGTGAAAAAGGAAACATCACAGCTGAGTAGGTCTTTGGTCTCTGCGGCAGCTGGAATCCTAGCACTCACTTCAGAAACATTCACACCGATTTACAAGCTGTATTTCCATCCAGAATTACAACATATATAACATTCTCTGCCTTGCTGCATCTTAATACCTTCTGACTACTAAACGTTGCTTTTTAGCATTTTTCCAGGCTTTCACGTGAGATTCGTTAGCATTTTAACGAGTACTCTAACCGTCACTCGACTCACCGATCAGCATACACCCTAGTTTGAGTTCTGTGTCATAATAAACACGAAAATGCATATTTGCTTGGCCTCATGCTTGCTGACCACAGTGGCATGATTTTGGGGAAAAGATAATACTTATTCTGGGCACCCTTCTGGTGCTAGTTATCCACTCAATGGTGCTCCAGTGACAAGCACAGTCCCATCAAAGACCACAAGCGACACAAAGCACTTTTAAAAGGATAGCTAACTAACGTAATGACGTTCACACGTTCACAGTGGGTACTTGAGAAGGAAACACCGCCCCCAAATGGGCTGGCTGGGAAGTACATGGCTTGCACTAGGCTGGGGTAAACCCTGGATAGGATGCTAGTCCATTGAGGGTACATACAAACAAACACTATGAGAATTTTAGGGACACCAATATATGCAGGAGGAAGCCAAAATACCCAAGCGAGAGCAAAAATTAAATCCACTGCTTGCTTACATGACATTTGTTTTGTAAGAATAGTCGTGTATTAGGACTATTAATAATACAACAAAAGAAGCTGTTTAGGAATATCATAGTGCACGACAGCCTAAATGCAGCATACGGGAGCATGGATGGATGTCAGGTTGACTTTCATTGAAATGCCGCTAACATGTTGTAGTCTGACGTCTCGTGGTTAATCGAGGAAGGGGCTCTGCAGAAACCATGTGATTCGAGTGATTTGACTCAGTGACTCATCTGGAAACCTGAACCTCAGTTTGCACTCAAGAAACGGATAAAATTCCAAACAACAAACTCTGGCAGCATCCCATAATCCAGCTAGATGCCCCTATTTACCTCGGTGATAATTTATATTGCGTCATTTACAAGGTCACCTGGATTCCTTTGCATATAAGGCTGGTTAACCATCATCACTGTAATGCATAACTTAGCCCTGAGATCCCATTTCCATTCTAAATTGTACACAAATATAATATTAATAAGAATGCATGCAACTTTTAAATTTTGTATAGTATCATATAAAGGTTTGATGTAGCAGGAATTGGCACTGGATGTTTCCTTGATCCAGAAATCATTCAGAGATCGACACGCTCAAAATCTGCAAAATGGTTACCTTTTCCTCCCCTTCCTTTTCGGATGAGTGGAAAAAAATGATTTGTGTATCCAGGAGATCACAGGCAGTAATGACTCAAAGCTTAGTATACCAGCACATTTCGGGCATGGAAATGGATTTGAATGCGCAGAAGGTTCAATCAGTTTCCGTACCGTTTACGCCGTCCACATGCCAGTCATCAAAAGATAGCAGTACCTTGGGCTCAGAAATTTCTGCCTGTTTACATCAGTACCCTTTGTCAAATTCAAGAAGTGATTTCCCAAGTCGTCTCATGTCTTAATCTCCGGCAAATGATCAATGATAAAACTTTCCAGCACGCATCACCCAGCGGTGATACAATCTATTTGCCTGCTTGGAGTCTCCGGGGCCCATTTCCGATGTACTCAACGCAAATGAGTATTGAGTCCGTTTAAGCACTTTGTTCCTCAGTGCAATTAAAGAAGCACATCTGCCCTTCAAGTCTCCTCGCTTTGCTTTGAAGTCGACGGGCTCCTGCGAGGTGCTAATATCCCTCAACGTGTATGATGGCTTAATGAATTATGCTCATACCTTCTATTGTCTGTATTTATGCTCTATTTAAGAGTTTATCCCAAAAAATTAAGCCTTTTTTTCAGATCCAAAACTCTTTTGATTCACTTTAAATCTATATGATTTAAACTTAATATAATGAAATAAAAGTCAGTTTTCAATAAAAACTCATACACTTCCTCTGGGGTTATAATAGTTTAGGAATACAGCACTGGTGTTAATTAATAAATGGGCATTTACCCAAAAGAGCTCACATGTAATCTGGCAAAGATTTTTACCTAGCATTTTTCTTAAGCTTCACAAGACTACAGTGTGTTTTATTATCTGAAATAGTTAGGTGTTACATGTAGGTCCATATGGTCTGGGCTCAGATCTACCGCCGGAATAAAAGTCACTTTTAAATCTAGTTTGTTTATCTGAGATTGTTACGGCATGGATGGAATCTCTAGTGTTGGGTATAAGGTCTGTATGATCTGGACTCAGATCTGCCGCACCTGACTTAAATTGCTAAGAAGCATTCTTTGAATTAAAAAGACACCTTACCGCGAGTTACCGCATCCTGCCTGCAGCAGTTGCCACTGCGGTTTGATTTATATGCATCCATATGATTCATTATTGCTGAGACTGACCTGTCACTAAATAAGACACCACAGTGCTGATAACCCCTTTGCAATGTAGCGTCCAGTAATATTCCTGTGGAATTGTCACTTTCATATAGGGGGTAACATAGCTAAACAAATGGTAAAACCATGAGTGGACATCATTATGTATCTTCCATCCATCCATCCATCAGCTAAACCTTGAGGCAGATAAGAGCTTTTATGGGACGCCAGTCTGTCACATACTACTCACGGGTACGCTGTGACACATACATGCTAACACAATGAGTATGTGTTACCGCATACTCATTAGCACATGCTCACTGACACATATACACACATATGTACACATGCCTGTGGCAGTTTGGAGTCACTGAACAGCACGTAGGAGAAAACACACACAAACACAGTCAGGTTCAGAGAGAAGATTCCAGAGCGTGGAATGAAGGATAGCGTCGATGACATCGATGGCTGACTCGCTGCGGAGGAGCGGGCAAGGCCTGCCGGGCGCTTGACGTGGCACCTGCCGAGTGTGGGCCATATTGTCATATTTGGGGAGTTCAGTCAGGCAAACGTGCAAAACAGACGTGGCCAACAACCAGAGCTCACAAGCTGACACCGGGTCGGCAGCCAGAAAGGCAGAACAGACTCAACAACTCGACTTCCTTCTCCTTTATGTAGCGAGGCTTTGTTGCCTTTGTAGCGGATGGCACTAGCTTTGTGTCGGACCTGCATTTGTTGTTTTTAAGTCTAGTCGATGCCTGGTCGCTTACATGCCCTGCTTTCGATGCCGTCCCCTGTCCTTTCTCTCCTTTTTGACAGCCCCCCTCTCCTCTCTTCCTCTGGTCATTCTCTCGGACACACAATAAGCGGGACACGATTACAGATGCTAACAGTACAGATAGCTGACAGCTTAAACATGGTGCACCCCCACTGAGTGAACCCCATTGTTAAGATGAATCGAAACACCAACTCTTTAACTCTGCACAGTAAAAGTTTCTCTTTAACGACGCACGGGAGTGTGAATCGTGACTTAGGTTGATCTTCACAAGCATTTCTTGTTTCTAAAGGTTCAGTCTAACTTATTTCCTGGTTGACATAGTACATTAGTGACTCCTTGGTCTTTTTAAAAGGATATGTATACTTAGCTAATTAACCTGTGGTAATGTTATTTTACCATTGGCCATTTTCTTGAATTTCACTGTAGCACCCGCAAGATTCTTGGGATGGTGGTGCCATTTCTGACATAATGAAATTCAGAAGGATTGAATTAGGGTTAAGAATTGAACACGTTTCAGAAAGATAGACTCTGGGGTTCCAGATTTCTTTGAATATTTATGCATTTGGGAATTAGAAGCACCGAGTTTCATTTTGTGTGAAACATTCAAGCCAGAAATTTAAGGTATACGTCTATAATTTTTAATATGGCTATATTGATGGAGGATTATGAAAGGGAGATTCTGAGAGTAATGCAAAAATTTTGTCAGTGGAATCTCTTATATGAGAATTGTGCACCTACAACAGATCATCTGTCTTACCCTCCCAGCTGGTCAGGGTCACAGAGGCAGCAGATTCACTTTTATGCATGTAGAGGGATGATGAATTTATGAAGAAATTCTTCTGACTTTTGGAGTCATTTCCTGTTGCCATGGCGCCTAACCCAAAGTGCCTTCTTGACAAGCTTCTTTGTGGAAGTCTGGAATGGCCTTCAGTACATTTTTATAACCTTGGTATGCAGACATCCTGAGCAAACCTTTAATGTCATGCAGGAGGTGAGTCTACTGTTGGAAGCAGGATATCAGAGAGGCACCACACTAGAGTCAGAACTGTCATGTAGTAGGTGACTCCCTCATTTTCAGTCTCCGGTGCAGAGTTAAGGTACTTCTGGAAGCAGATTCAATAGGAGAAGTTCCTGGAGGAGTCCACGGGTCCATATTTTGCCTGGACACTCCCGGACAGATCCGTTACAGCTTGATCAATATGCCCATGGATCTATTCAGGTTACTGAGGAGGACTGGTAGAGCACGGAGAGGAAACTTGTTTAAAGGATGGGGCTGGGGGTTCTGTGACTGAGGCCCAAGGGAGAAGAATAGGGAAGAAGAAGAAGAAGAAGCCAGGATACTGTCAGTTTACTTGGGACCACCTAATGATGCAGCTATTTGTCGATAATATGCTCTTCACCAGTCTACTAGTGTCAAGGGCACCGAAGAGGCATGGAGACCCAGACAGATTTAGGGAGCCCAGAATTAAATAGGGCCCCAATAATGTATAGTACCGTCAGGTATCCCCATGCTGGCAAAATCTAACGGGGGGGCCCCAATTCTAGCCACGACCCATGTTACAGTGCAACAACCAGCTATGAAATCCACACGCATATGGCCCCGAAGTTGCTTCCCGAGTCCATATGTGAGGTTGGACTCTTTATGTTACTCGTTTTGGGTTTGCCGATTGCGCTTTATCAATCATGACTGATGACCGTGACCATTGTAAGCCAAAGTGAGTCGGTCACTGCCTCCAAACCTCGGGGATCATATTCGTTGCACAATTCCAGGGCTCAGCGGCCATGGGACGGCAGCCTGTACATTTTTACCACCATATGGCAACATGAGGGGAAATGTAACCACAGCCAGGGACTATGAGTGGCCAGCTGGCTTCCAAGGAGAGAAGATGGGCAATGATAGGTGGGGACTCGGGGGAGGGC
>JAODKL010000051.1:7497586-7512720 GCA_026780765.1 Petrocephalus schoutedeni
CACTTCAAACTCCAGATAATAAATGGCGTCATCCGTCAGAGTAAACAGTAATCCATTGGTGTCAGCTTTCAATTGAATTAGCTGAAAGAACAGGAACAATCTCAATTGGATAGCTGCTAGGAGTTCGGCGTATTGCAGACTGAGTCAATATTCCTGGAGAGGAGAACAGGAAAAAAGCAAAATGTGTGTCGTATTTTTTTATTTCTCTTCTTAGGATGTGGGGACATTTTTCAAATGCAATTAAACATTGTATTTGGTTTGGTTTAGCTTAGGGCTGGGTGGGGGTTAAGCATGTCAAGTTATGATTACGGTTTTTCCTATATAAATGAATGTAGAGTCTCCACAAAGATATAAATACAGACGTGTGTGGGTTTGTGTAGAGGACATTTGTGTAGAGGACAAGTGTGGTAAAATCTGAAACTTCCTTACTTTTGGGGACATTTTTTTAGGTCCCCATTAGGATAACCTCAATTCTATAAGAATCTGTGAATGCAATCAAAAAAGTAATCAAACAAGTAAAACAAACTTGTTACTTGTGGGATGGGTGATGTCGTGACTGGGATTAGGGTTTTTCCCATAGAAATGAATGGAAGGTCCCCATTTAGATAGGTATGTAAGTGTGTGTGTGTGCGTGTGTGTGTGTGTGCGCGCGTGCCATCATCAGCGAGAAGACAAATGATAACGGCAGTTAGGTAAACACATACTCTGTGGAAGAACATAAAGCACAATAAACTGGGTCAGAAAAAGGGCCAAAAAAAAAAACACATTGGCATAGTCCTGGAGCTGATGTTTAATGGAAAGCATTAATCTCCCACTGACAGACGGCCCTTTCCCCTATGTATATAAAGCGCGGATGTAGTGCAATCTGTTTCACAGGGATCGGCCGAGATTAGATCCGCTGGATCAATAAGGCAAATCGCACCTTGGCCCAGATATTTTTTATGATTCTCCAGGCTGTCGCCGTTTTGCGCTTGGCGTGATCTCAGAAGCCGGGCCTTGCCCCCCGCGCCGGCTCTGCTCGTGGGGTGGCAATTATTAGCCGCTTAAATGCCCCGCATTAGTCAGTGTAAAACCTCAGATGAAAGATGCAGTAGCGTTTTCATTACCGCCGCCAAATGCGGCACTGGAGCGAATAAGAGACGGCGTGCTCAGAATGTGCCGAGCAGAATTCGGAATAGCTAGCCGGAGATAGGCTAGCTAATAGATAAACAATACAGACGGCAGGTTTGTCCTGATGATTAAAGATGATATGTCGTAATGGTTATTCTCTGTTTATGCAAACACAAGTAACATCTTATATAATAGCGGGCCTTTTTCGTCGATGTGCGCATTGGCTCTTTGCTGCTTCTTAGATGATAAATCGGTGAGCGTATGGCAGGCGCACCTCACTTAAGATGTGGATAATACAGGAGTTTTGATTCAATGGTATCAGGACAGTGTAGTCATTTAAATTTTTTTTTAATCCAAGGGTTTTTGCTTTTTAGACTACAGGCAATGTGCAACATTCTGGGCATGTATGCAATTCTGGGCATGCATGCATTTCTGGAATTGAATGTAGCGGTTTCAGGGTGCATTTGAACTCACAGGCTCTCCATCGCATTTTGTTCTGTCACACCTTGAAATTTGAATACATGGACATAATGTGTCCTCCGCTAACACCGGCAGGCCTCAAAAGCTCTGCCAATCTTTTTATAACCTTCCCGGAGTTTTTTAGCCTCCACACAACTTCATTTAGCAGTTCCTTTCCAGGCAGATGGCTGGACCTCATTACACCGTGACTGGTCTGGCATGCAGTTTCTGTTTCAAAACTCAGTAGAATTTATTCTCCAGTCCGGTGACTGAATGCCACTGGACTCCAGATCGGCACAGGTGGATCATTTATATTTTAGAGTGATCTTTCATGAAAATGGACCGTGAATAGATGGCTGGAAATATACCGAGCTTGAAACAAATGCAAGCTAGCCTCATGCCATATTTAAAAAAATGTGTGGTACTTTTTCCTCTGTTACATAACAGCACAGTTTGCACTAAACATATTTGCAAGATCCTTCAAATTTTTTACTATACCTATACCTACTATATATAATACATAAAAAATACATTTACAATACATATTGTACATGTACAATATACATTTCCCCTAAGTGCCAAGACTCCAAATCAGCACAGGAGGTTCATTTATATTTCCAAGTGAACTTACATGATCACGGACCACACCTGGCTCAAACGAGGCCCTATATGCAGAATATAAACATAAAATATAGATGCTTAATGAGTACAATTCTCACAGGTCTTTTATTTTGAAATAACATGGATCTCATTCTACATAATATTACCTATATTGTAATGTTACCTTGCAAGACAGGAAATAGAGAAATCATCAATGAGGGTGAATATTTATCGAAGGAATAAAAGTCATGGGCTGGTGACATTATTAAAATTTAAAATGAAGATTAAAGCAACACTGGAGACTTGAAATGTGAAGGCATCTTATGATTAATGAGAAATGTGTTTGACACTCTGGCATCATTAAACAGCAACACTGGGGGGGAAAAATAGACATTTTGCATTAAATCATTATATGCATGCATTAATGGTGCATGTCACTGCAAGGGAGCGTCGGCGCAGTTTTGTAATAGATGCAGTTCCTTTGATGTGTTCCTAGATAATGCAGTTTTTAAAGACGGGAACCGACATGTTAGCTTTATAGTCGGGGCTCGCATGTAGAGGGAATTTATGTAAATTTGATTATTATAGGATAGCAATTTTAATGAAAATTCATAATTTTAGCTATGACTGATAATATTACTATGTGATTATATTAAATATGTCTGTGTATGTATATAAATAATAACTGGACTTTAACCACAAGCAGGGTTGTGCAGTATTTACAACACCCGGTGATAAGCACATATTGCTTACTTTCAGTCCGCCATATGTTCACCATATCCTGCTAATATGGCTGTTTACGTGCCTGAGGAAAGCCCATTTGAGGGAAAAAAAGCGAAAAATCAAAATTTGGATTTCCGCCGTGCTTGCTGCAAAAAAAAATATCACAGACATCGCGTTTACCCTGTCAGGCCTGTTTGAAGACCTTACCCGCATAACATGAAAGGTCGCAGCAGTTTGACAAATTAAAAATGTTCAGAGATGAGTATGTGCGTGGATCATATCGGCCCTACCACGCGCGTCTAAATTAGCAAAACATCACGCTTTGAAGATGGTTATTTATCTCAATGTAGTGATATTCTGCTAATTATAAACAGCCCAGCGCACTGGCTGACAGAGTTTTCATTAGCTATAATCGGAGAGGAAACAAGGAGCCTGATCAGTTGTAAATAATTTGCAGCATTTCCATATTACAGCCAGCTCGCTTGTTAGAAGCGAGGGATGTTGGCGAGAGGGCAGATGAGTGCTTGATCACATTTTACGGAGGTGGGAGAGATCAACCCTTCAAAACTCCTTAAAAAAAAAAGTTTTCAGTTCTGAATATTTTATTTGCGTAGGATAGCGGCACAGAAAGTGTTAGGGTGAGGTGGCACTTGGCAGTTTCTCAATGCTAAGCGGAGGGGTGGTGGTTTGCGTATTACACAGCTAGGGCTGGGGAAAAGGCAGGTAAAAAGGTGAATATTGTGGCACCGGTGTCATTGTGATGTTCCGCGCTGCCTGACGGACCCACAATGCAATGCAGCGGGTAGCATCATAATTAAGGAAGTCGACCTGACATTTGAAGTGTGGGAGGCATCCTGCCGTTAAGCTGAACTGCTGTGGTTGAAATATCAAGCTTTATAAATAGGTAACACTGGAAGCAATGTTAGCGGTTCTGAGTGGAAGAACAAGGTGCTAAGAAGCTAAGTATAACAGCTAGTCTACCGTATTTATCGTGATGATGGAATGTTAAGTGGTGTCTAGCATCACTCATTATTACTATTAATTACCCTGGATGGGGTGCTGGTCCATCACAGGGCACACTCACGCACCATTCACACAAAAAATCGATAATTTGGTAAGCATGTGTTTGGACTGTGGGGGGGGGGGGGGGTTACCTGGAGAGAACGCCACAACAACGTCGGGAGAACATTCAAACTCCACACACACTGAACCAGGGAGGGGACAGAGCTAATCACAACTCCACTGCACCACCGCTCCGCCCTTGAATTCTTGTCATATTTTTTTTTTCCTCCACAAGTTGTCAAATGAAACGGGTAAATAAAAGGCTTGGAATTTACTTGCCGAGTTGATTTTATTGCAGAAAGATCATAGACACATCACATGAATGATGGCATAAATTTAAATTTTAATTAAAATCAAATAAAGTGTTCCGACGCAGAGAATGCTCTTGATGAGGTGGAGAATATAATGCGTTGCTACATTCACTTCCACTGCTGTGTCATTCCCAGATATCGGGGATTCATCCTCTGAGAGAAGGGCTAAGAAAACAAATATGCTACCTCCATCTTAAAATATGCAGGCAATGTTAATAAATAAATACATAAATAAATAAACAAACAAGGGTCTGATTATTATGATATCCTTGAAAAACATTTTAATTTATCGTATTTAATTCAATAAGCTTAACGTATACACACCCTTATTGAGCCTTTTGGATTTCAACATCAATTGATGTTATTTCTATTAAGATGTTATTAATTAATGTAATGAAAATATGGATACACACCCATTTCTTTTCAAAGACGAAGGATTTCATTACAAAAATAAGGCATCTCCAAAATTCCACTAGAATATCTTCAACATATATACATAAATGCATAAATATGCAAATATCTGTATATATTATGACAATAGTCAATTCCCAAAGAATGTATATGAATATTTGCTCTGCATTGCTATCAACAGTACACCTTTAAAGGAACCTGCCAGCAAACTACATGCATAAACATCTTATAATGCAGTGTTGTGTTGGGTTTTAAATCATACTGCATTTACCCTTAATAGGTTTATACCACAGGCCGCTGATCTTCTGACTCAGAATTCCATTACTTTAATTACTTATTATTTTGGTCATTAATAGGCAGCCTGTTGTATTTCTTATTCATTTCCTAGTTGAGAGACATATTTAACACTGACAGGGGTGTGGGTGCCCCGGAAGAAACAGCAGGTACTAGCCCAGAATATAAGATCATTAATTGCAAATATTCTGCATGGTCTTCACTCATGTCACAAATACTGCATTGAAAAAAAACACATCTGACACAAAATCAAAACAGTGATGGTGCCATGAATAAAATCAATGAATAAAAAACCCATACAGCTTTTGAAATTTTGGAGACAAAAGGTTTTGTCCAAACTGAGATAAGACGGAAGCAAATTCTGTGTATTTTTACATACCTGTAAGTGAAAGTTAGAAGGTCTTTTTAACATAAGCTAACCATAACCGTGTTTGAATGTAGGAACCCACATAGTTTGCACTATAACCTCTAGTGGTATGTACCACTTACCTTTTCTGTTATAATAGCAGACTAAATGCCATATCAGACCCAGAATGCTAAATCCTCACCTCAAACACACCATCACCATTTCACATTCCTGAATATGGATGCATGGCTCAGTTTAAATTCATCCCTGACTTCTTTAGAATATTTTATAGGAGTAATACTGTTTTAAATAAGCACCCCAATTCATGACAAGTGTTTTGAACCCACCTTATTTCTATGAAAACAAGCTTTTGATATATGTTTTGAGAATTGGTAAATTGTATGATTTGACAGCTTTGGCACAGGGTAAAGGTACTGCAGGGTAATATGTTGAAACATTTGTCGTAAACTAGATTCTGGAGAGGTACAAAAGTTTAATGTGCCAATGAATGTCAAGGTTACTGATGGTCATTTGAAGTTTCTCAGAAAATGTTTTATATTGAGAAATACGCAAGGAAGGGATTCCATTAGGGATTATTTTTGTTTTATTTAGCATGATGCTTATAGATTACATGAATGCACAAAAAGTGTCGTTGTATAAGTATCCCGGTTGCACAGATTTCAGGCTCATTGTAGTAAAACATTCAGGCTCCATATGGTCATAAACAGTCCTCTAAAACACCCTGTAGTCTTTCATAGTATCACCTCACATACTGTACCCCTGAATTCTAAAGAAAGAACTTTATAATTCACATGCACACGGCACTACTACAATTATCAGCAATTTTAGCTGAGCTATCTAGGCAGGATGAGTCCAGAATGTGACACTATCGGGCCACGTGTTATCCGGACAAGGGCGCAAACATACATAGTTATTAAAAAAACACCCTGAATAAAAGTGCCTGAGGCGCCGTCCCACTCATTCTGACAGAGTGGGAGGCTTTACTGAGGCCCTCTTTGTCATTCACTGCCAGTGGATGCATGCAATTCATCTCCTCACACTGCCAAAGAGAAAAACTTAAATTGAGTCCCTGGTTACTTGATAAATTACAGCTGATCAGTTTAAATGTCACCCCCCCCACCCCCAGCCCGGCCCCCAATTCCTGCCACACACGGCAGTCAGCCTCATCCTCACAGAAGCTCATTTTCACCACCGGACTAAACAACTTCCCTTGGGGCGAGGTGACAGAGCAATCAAATCTGGCAATACATTTACAGGGTATAAAAATAAAGAAAAATAAAAAATTATAATATTGCAGACCTGCTTTGCCTATCCGTTCAAGAGTAATAGATCACCGGAATCTTTATAGGTTGAGTGAAGGAAGAAACAGCTTATGTCTCACAGGAAGGACAAAACAAATACATTCGATCATTCATCAAGACACGCTATTGTTTTCTGAGGCTTTAAATGCTGCAGTTCAATTTGAGTAGTTTATCAATATGCAAATGCAGATGTCCATATTTTTTTGTAACTTCCTAATTAGATTTTTTTTTCTAACTCACTGCCCTGAAGCTGGTTGACAGCGTATTACGTTTTTTTTTTCCCTCACATCAGCTGAAGATGAAATCTATTCTCAGATTCTGCTGCCCGGTTTGTGAATTTCACCATCCTTACGTGCTGCAACCTAGAGTTCAGTATATTCTTCACATTTTTATCAAAATTATCGTTCAGATTGGTAACTGCTCCTCCTGGCACCTTACATCTGTTCATTTTTTGTTTGAACATCGTAACGATATTTTCACTGGAATCTGAAATACAAAATTAACCAACCGAAGGACAATGGTATACGAAATCTGGCACATTCGTGTGACGGCTGTCACATGGCCAATCCATAGCAAATGCGTCATACCATGACATTTTGCAATTCAGTGAAGCGATGTGGCTGGCAGGAGACTTCTGGGAAAAAAATACATTGAAATATTCTGCAGAAAAGAAAAAAAAAAGTTGATCAATTTAGCTTCTGTGCTTCATAGCAGAGTCAGCATAATACTGTCTGAAGTAAGGGGTTATGCATTTGAGGCCTGCAGAAAATAGATATAGCATTATAATTCCTGTAATGATGAGTCCATTGTTCATGGAATCCATGCGAGCTGGCATCTGCCTGCATTTGTTTACGATCATCTTTCACGTCTTGCTTTGTTATAATGAACTCCAAACCACATTCGGTGCAGCACGGACTTCGACTTACAAGGAGAGACTGGGGGTGAGAAGGAAGGCTGGCTGCCTGTTTATTCAGTGCTCCCCAACCTAGCCCCCAACCCCTTCCGCCTTCCTCTGTGATTGGAGGCAGATTACTTGGTATGGGACACACATATTGCAGGAGTTTCTCCTGCTCAGCTTCCTCCTCACACACTCCTTCTCAAAGTGACTGAGAGAAATATCTCTCCACCGTCTGCTGTATATCCTTTACCAGAGAGCCATGCATGTGCAGCTGTCGGCTGCAGTGTGTGTGTGTGTGTGTGTGTGTGTGTGTGTTCTAGTAAAAAAAAAAAAAGCCTAATCCTATTCACACATACTGTATTTTTAAGTAGGTATCAAGGGACAGCTGCAGTGGCTGGTTACACCAGTGCATTTCAGCAATTTCAGTGACTGCATATAAGCACAAAAATAAATACGATATATTGCACATTCAGATACAAGTGTGTGCACGCTCACACAAACACACACAAACAAACTGGCGGACTCCCTGTCACTCCATAAGCAATGTGGGGGATGGCTTATGTAAGTCATAAGTCATGCACGGCTGGTGTTTATGTAATCCACACGATGGGAGTGGAAGGGGAATCGGGGGAAGGATGCAATTTGAGCAGTTCCGAGGCATATCTGCAGTTCTGAACTAAGAGCAAGATTCATCATTCTTCGTTTCAGCTCCTTTGTGACTAAAAAAAAAAAAAAAAACTTTTCTATAGTTCTAATTTGAGGAAAATGCCATACTCAAGCCAAATAAATAAATATATTACTCAACCTCCATGCTTGCAGTGTAATAAACTGAGTAGGTCTCATGGCTGCCTGATTTCTGGATCAGGAGGTTGTTATGCACAGGGCAGCTGTTATGGGCATACTGGGAACGTGAGAATGGCTGGTACATCATAAGGAATAAGGTGCCAACAAGCTGATATAGTGAGCTAGTGTGAGGTAGATTTTTATTACTGAAACATACAAATATGTAGATAGACAGACAGATAGATAGATAGATAGATAGACAGACAGAAAGACAGATAGATGGATAGATAGATAGCCACCAGTTCCCATAATTAATTAATCAGTTACATGATTCAAGGAGGTATAATTGATTAGCTAAACATGATATGTTGTTGAATACATGGGTATATTGAAAGGTTGCTGAACATATTGGGGTGACTTTTGAAGAGGTTTGATAGCTAAGATGACAGACATAGAATCAAATTTAGACAACCATGAATAGCATTTAAACATCATTTTCAGACTTTTGCACAGTATTGTAATTGCTAAACACGACTAAAATACAGAAACGGCCACTTTTTTGACCCAGTCTCAGTAGAATCTTTACGCTATAAGTTCCTCAAAGTTAAGATTAATGCCAAGGCCACTGTTTGTATCCAAAGCCAATAATGACTAAATCCAAACCCCAGAGCAGTATTGTCTGAAGAGTCATTTTTGTTACCAGTGTTATTGATCCTTTATTGATCTTTGTGGGGAAATTCTCTTCTTGCCTTTCCCATCATGAGACACACATACAGGTGAGTGCATGCAGCTCCCCTGGGGTTGGGGGCTAAGGGCCTTGCTCAAAGGCTCAACTGCGCCATCAGTCTTCTTGCTCTGGGATTTGAGCTGGTCACCTTCCGATCACAGGCACTAGTCCCAACCTGCTGAGCCACACACTGCCTTCCTATCACCCCCTTCCACTTAATGGGAGGCTCTGGATTTCTGCCTCAGTGCCTCAAACAACTAGAGGCTTAAATTCTTGAAGAAGGGCCCAATATCCCATAGCTCAGTTCATATGTTGGCATTTCACAAAAGACTGAATCGGTTCTGGAGGAAAAGGATGGCCCATCTCCCATTAGCTTTTTTAAATGACTATTTTTTCCCTGTTATTTTCCTCTCTCTTACGACAGCTCCCCTGGGACCTATGCCCGCTCGCTGCTCCATTCGATGGACAGGTGGCCCCGCGCTTGGCATACAACCTCGGACAGCAGCCGCCTGTCAAAACTTCAGGACCGGTGTTTTGGACAGCTGGCCGGCGAGCGGCCGCAGGGCCTCTCGCCACGACCGCGCGCAGTTAGAGACAAATGATCACAGCAGCTGCCAGTGCTCTCTCGGCGTCCGCACTCCCTTTAAAATAACCTCTCCCATTATGCCCAGGGGCTGATCCAGACATTTGCGCTGGTGTTCACCCTTCCGCTCCCATTCTTTCAGAGATTCCCACTGCCTCTCACCCTGCAAACCTGGCACAGAGCGAGGAAGCTGCCAGCTATCTCCCACAGTCCCTGAGTCCATGAACTACCCTTTAATCTGGACCTCACCCAGATTATTATTCAATAAACATTGTCTCTCTGGGGCTTCCATCAATTCCACAGTATATAAAGTTTGTGTGTGTCTTGTATTTTGGGTGGTTACTTATAGTTAAGGTAAGGGCTTAAAGGGGTTAAAGTTGTCATTGTTGAGATTAGCGTTTTTCCCACAGAAATGAATGGATGGACCCCACAAAGATGTTAATACAAGCATGCGTGTGTGTTTGTGAAAGAATGTATATCCAATGTGTGTGTTATATGTAGGCATATATATATATAATACATGTTTTAGATACTACTAAAATACTGCTCGGAGGAGGTATCCTTGGAATTAAATGTATCATGCTATAATTTTCCATGGTGACTGTTTGGCCCTGTGGCTTTGTGGGAGAAGAATACTGAGGCGGTGCTGTATTTGGACATTGCTTCCTTAGATAGTACTGCACATGGGTGACAGACTCTGGACATTGACTGGCATCTGATTTCTCACCCCTGTCCCTTTTGACGGCAGCAGTGGAAAGTCTGCCTCATCAGTGTACTGCATTGCTGAGTCTCAGTTCTGATAATCAAAACCACAGGCTTTGCGAGCCATGCATTCTGTCAACTTCCAATGACATTTCAAATGGGTCCCTTTCTTCCTCTTCCTTTTCACTCAGCATGCAGTCTCTTGCATCAGATATTGTATTCATTGTGATATCTCTTCTGCACGATAGTGTGTAGCTGTAAAGAAAAAGGTTGAGCTGGTGTGCAGCAGGTTTAATGTGGTAGCTAGGGCCTGTCCTAGGCCTGCGTCACCAAGGGACACAGTCGTATGCAAGTTTCTCAGCTATACTGCAAATGGCTCATCAGAGCAAGAAGGTATGACAAAGGCTACTTAATGGAGCTAAACGGTGGTTTCCTCTCTGCTGGGGCCCAAAACTGTCAGAAAAAATGACTTTTGATGCCTGGGAAGGCCCTAGTTTTTCTAACCCTAACCCTAATTCAGGAACTTAGGCTGACACTAGGGGTAGTAGGAAAGTATGACATGTGCAACTTAATTTACCTAAACTGTGGTTTCCCGTCTGCTAGGAGGCCAGAACTGTCAGAAAAAATACTTTTGAAGCATGCAAAAGTTATATTCTTTCTAACCCTAACCCTAGCTATCCCTAGTATGGGGACCTAGGCTGACACTAAGGGCTGTAGGAAATTTTTAAATATGCAACTTAATGTTGCTAATCTGTGGTTACCTCCCCATGCAGGCCTCAAAACTGTCAGAAAAATGACGACGCCTGAGAAAGCCATAGTTTTTCTAACCCTAACCCTAGCCCTAACCCTAATTTGGGGACTTAGGCTGACACTAGGGGCAGTAGGAAAGTATGAAATATGCAACTTAATTGACCTAAACTGGTTTCCCCTCCGCTGCGGGGCCAGAACTGTCAGAAAAATTACTTTCGGACGCCTGACAAATCCATAGTTTTTCTAACCCTAACCCTAACTGTAATTTGGGGACTTCCCCTCTGCTGGGGGCCCAGAACTGTCAGAAAAATTACTTTTGAAGCCTGATCTATTTTCGCACATCAGAATATCACAACTGGAGTTCCTATTGACGATAGCCTTCAAAATATTAAGCAGTAAGGCACCCCTCATTTGCTGATTGATATCATTATTTATAACAAGCCATGAATCCCTGAGTTGTTTGTTGATTGATTTGTGTTTACAGCAATACAGATGGTGTGATATATGCACTAATAACAAATGCAAAGAATACAATTATTTGTTAAACTAGCAGCATGCACAGCAATTTTCCGTCGCTAATGTTAAAATATCAATTCCATCTTCCGGAGTTTTGGGGTATCTAACTTGGGCAAGCACTGAGAAATTTTTACATCATAACACGAATTCCAGAATGTTATGAAGTAATTCAAAATAAAAACTGAAACATAAAGATCCGAATCCAAGCACTACTGAACTGGCTTCTCTACAGCTACATTTCACATTAAAATACATGTGAGGCTCGAGTTCATTGAGCATGTGGAAAAAATCATCAGAAAGTTTTAAAGGAAAGAGCCAGAAGAATGAGGAGACGGCGTGTCACTGAGCTTACTGCCTTCCCCCAACCCCAGTCCAAGTGGTTTCACCGTTATCGTCCCATTTAAGGATAATGAAAAGAATAACACTTTCCATTCTACTGATATAATTACCATCCAGTTAAAAATATATATTAAAAAATAAATGACAAAAATTATATAGTGATGAGTCTGATTCTTGCTCAGCTGAAGTACAGTGATTTACCACTTACCGATAAAAGGTATAAATCAATTAACCATGTAAAGTATGATAATGGAAACAGCTTGTATTATAATATTTTATTCACACCAGAATTGTGTCTACCTTTTAACTATTTTCCATCGATTTTTCCAGACAACCTAAATATTTAAAAACTGATAAACCAACTTCTAAAAAGGGCACAACCTATACTTATTGCAGGGACATTCGGGAACTAAATCAATGGAAATACACTATACTTAATACTATTTCACTTATATGTTGGTTTATAAAATAGCATTATTCAATTAACAATAATCAGGCCTACTTGGGTAAGAGCATAAGAAGTTTCCAAATGAGAGGAGGCCATTCGGCCCATCAAGCTTGCTTCAGGAGAATTTGGCTAATAGCTTAAAGTTGCTAAAATCTCATCTAGTTCTGATTTAAAGGAACCCAAGGTTTTAGCTTGCAAAACAATAACTGGAAGACCATACTCTACTATTCCATACTCTAACTGCACACTGTGTAAAGAACTATTTGGTTTAACAGCAACCAGACCTGTTAGATCTTATATACATGGATCATGTCCCCCACTTGGATGTTTTTATTAATAATCTGCCATGAAGGGAGAATTATTCAGAAACTGATAATTTTATGAAGAGAAAAACATGGTAAGACATAATGCGAAACATTGTGCAATAAAATAATAAACTAAACTTTTAATGGTTGCACCATCGACTTGAAACACAACCTGGTTGAGTTTTCTCACCATGTTCACTGAAGATTTCACTTTGTCCATCTGTCTCTCTCTTTACAGTCTTTTCGTTTATAGTGCTGAACTGGTGTCATACTTTGTGTTAGTTTTGAACATTCACCTTTACTACTCCTGCACATGTCTGTGCTTTTCACCTCATTACTCTCATTCAAGCACACATATTTCTCTAGAGAGGCGTTTCCTAATTCGGTCTTTGGAGACCTGCGGACAAGTCCACATTGCTCCCTCCCAGCTCCTGGTAGGGCAAAAATGTGGACTGTCTTGCAGGGAACTGGGAGGAAAACAAAAACATGGACCTTCTATGTGTGTGAGGGCCAGGTTAGGAAATACTGGTCTAAAGGACCCATTGCTATCTTATTAAAACATTAAGCACACAGGATCCTACAGTGAGTTAGTGAGCTTGCTACATATCCACTTGTTAGAACGAAACAATATTATAATTTTAAGACCAAAAATTAACTGTTTGGATTATTCGAAACTCTAAATGCAGAAGGATTTCAATTTGTTTTCAGCAGAGTAGAAGGTATCTCCCTAAGAGATCCCTGCAGACCAGTCACATTGAGAAAACTGAGTGCTACCAGAATATGCTGTCTGCCAGAATCTCAGTCCCTCTGGACAATAAGTAAAATGTGAAAGTCAGAGCTGGCCAGAATTATTTTGTTTTCTAACCTGTTCAGCAAATATTTGATGTGACTCAACATTTACCCAAATCACAGATGGACAGAATGTCGTGTTATTTGAATCCCAAAGCTTCTTCTACAGACATGCACGCAGAGACTGGGATTACAGGCATCCTGTGTGTGTCTGATCTGTGCTGAGGGAGTGAGCACAGCAGTTTCTCTGTTGCCATCAGCTACACCAGGTGCTCTAGGCATCATCCTAACAGCCTGCGAAATGAGGGCGCCGAAGAGATGGAGCTCGACAACTGCTCCAAACCCAACATAGTTTAGGAAAAAATCCACACTCAATCCTGAGCTGTAGTTCTTAGCATGACTGATAAACAGCCGAGTCATACGACTTCCTGGGCCTGTACAGTCTATGTGGTCATGCAGATTGTTACTAAGATCTGCATTGAGAGGAATCTCACAGTGGGAAGGCATATAAGAGAAATACCATGCTGCCTAGAGGATATAAAGGGAGCCTGGAACTGAGTTAATGGGGCTCTCCAGTGACAAATCTTATTTCACATATTGTTTCTCAAACTGAACCTTACAGTATAATCCTGCACTGAGATGTCAGCTCACTTGGAGCTTAGCTACTTGTATTATTTCAACTAGGCAGCTGTTGTTTTGTCAAAAACAATATTACCATAAATTCAATTAGTGCATCTTGTTGGGCAATGCCTAAGAAGCCCGTCCTTACAAGTCAAGCTGCAGCTGATTTTTAGATCTGGGGAACTTTCTCTACGAGAGAGAGATTACAGCTGAGCTAAGACGGTATTGATATGCCACATGGTACTAGATGATTTCTCGCTAAATTAAAAAGGCACTATAGGAGAAATTGAGAAATTGAAGGTAGGTTAAATGTAAACATACTGTTTGGGAAATGCTACTGGGGAAAATATAATGTCATCAGGAGCTGAGGACACTTAAAGCAGTTATTATACTGCATTACACATACAATCATAATGCATTATAATGCATTTGTGAAGTGTTATAAACCAAGCTATATTTATTAAAAGGCATAGCACATAGTAATAGTAATAGTAATGTGTATTATGCATTATGAATGCTTATTAATGAAGGTCTTATCTCTAATTCATTATAAATACCTTCAAAATGCAGTACAAAGTATTCTTGATTCTTGTACTGACCATCATAATGCAAATTAGAACCCATGGGAAACATTAACTGAATAAATACTTGATAATTTATTAAATCTGCACAGGCAGAATTTGGGGTCCTCAGCATAAATAGAAAACAATGACATGACCTCTTTCGGAACACACTGATTGACAAAGTCATAAAAAAATTGGAATGATAAAAAAGCACCTGTGAGATATGGCAAAAATAGAGTGTGCACTCACTCCTGTTGGTAGGGTGAGGGTTAACATAGTAACAAAGGCACCGTTTTAAACATATGCTTACAATAAGTTTACAGGTGTGAAAATACACTCTTACCTGATGTGCCCTGTCCATATTTAAAAAAGTATTAAATGTTCAAATTGTCACACGTACGGCGAGAGGAACGACCCATGATGCAGGCTGCGGGGTAAACCCTTTGTAGGGCGTTTATTCGGGAATCCAGGG
>JAODKL010000051.1:7521384-7538723 GCA_026780765.1 Petrocephalus schoutedeni
GATTGGTTGATTAGATAATTGCATTAATGAGAAATTGAACAGGTGTTCCTAATAATCCTTTAGGTGAGTGTATATATGCATGCATGTATATTGTAATTTTATATTCTGTCCTCCAAGCTTATCCAGGATAAGGAGCTGGAAGATTAATAAATATATATGTTTAGCTACAGTGAATTATGATGAATTACTGTTGGTACATCATGTAGAATAAACCAGGTTAGTCCCGTCAGACTCTCACCCTGCAGGGTTTTTGTCCATTGCAGTTCCATTTCCCAAGACCCACCTGTGTGTTTGCCCCCTGTGCAGCACCTTTGAATGGCAGAGTATTATTGTACTTATCTGTGGTTTCATCATGTTTTATTCCACCCCTGAAAACAAAAAATCTTTGTCACTGATTCCCTAACAGAGAATTCCCTAAAGAGAATGCTAAAATGTAAACTGTGGCCCAGAGTTCTGATCATTAGCGCTCTCAGGCTTCCCCATATGTGAGGGGGATGGACAGGGGGTGGGAGGGAGTCAATGACAAAGATTTAGTTTTGGTAGGGTGCACTAAAATGTGACAAAAACACAATAAGTGTAATACTGTGCTGAATACCGAAATACCGAATCACTTGTATGTTGCCTCGGATACAAGTGTGCGCTAAATATAAATGGAATAAAAATGTGCATATGAGCCAAAAGCTCATTTACCAGGGGAAACCGGAAGACATCTAGACAAACCTGACTAGACAAACCCGCTTGATAGGTGGCACTACCCGTGCGTTTATAATTGGACAAGCGTGCACAGGCAGCACTGCTCCAGCCAATCAGACAAGGGCATTTGTGTTACGGATAGAGAGAGGATGGTGGAGAATAAGAATGAAGGATTTAGACCAATCAGCTTCTACTCCATGAGTGTAAATGCGTGGCCGGCAGTGGTAAGCACCACCCCAACAACGCTGCATCTCCACTGCTGTGGGCCAGTTTGTGGCGTCCTGGCGAGGCGTGGACTGTCCCACCCCCAAGGTCCGAGAAAGATTCCCTAACCTTCAAAACAGCATCTCATGCCACAGCTACCAAAACTACCCTGCCGAACAGGCCATGATTTTGTCGTTGAAAAAAATAAAGGCATTCAGAAAAGCGAGGCTTTGTTCACAGTCGTCTTCTCGAGTGGCCCCGTCTTCCGTGGGGCTTGGAAGCTGTTTTCTTTAAAGCCCCTTATTTGGATCGTGCCGTTTGGTAAGAAAGCCCGATGGTGAATCCACGCTGGGGGAACGTTATGAACAGGGCCTTGATGACTATGCTGCTGTGTTGAGCTGTATGGGGCGGGGGCGGTCCCATGTTGCCAGGTTCCCATCACGCCCGGCGGGGGGGGCTGTCAAGCTACTTATCCGGATAGTGGCTCAAGCTGCACTGTCACTCTAATTAGCCTCAGCCTCCCTGCATTTGGCCATTGATGAAACAGATGTGTTGTGTCTCTCTGACAGCCGGGGCACACAAGCCAGGGCGGGGGGGGGAGCTGAGTGTCCTATATGCAGTGATAGTGGAAGGCCCCAAGGGCAGGGGGGACATACGGCTTCATAATTTCTATTTTCTTTTGGGGGGGGGGGGCGTGAATGAAGCCAAATTAAATATTGGGGGATACATGCCGCCCCCATCCCAGGTCCTGTACCCCTACTAGGCCACCTGATTAGGGCTGATGGTGGTACCCGTAACCATGAAGACAGCATCTGTCTCCCTTTAGTAGAGTGGCACTGCAGTGCAGTTTAGCCAAATGTGTATTTTGTGATATGTTAAAGATATTCTACACTGAATTGAATTCTTGTTTGTGGAAACACTTCAGTAATTTACTGTCTTAAGCACGTACGTATTATATATACACAGACATTATATACAGAGCAGTTAGTTAGTTAGTTATATACTGTATGTGTGTGTTTTGCTCTTAAGTTATGCTCTTAAATACTCTTTCGGTTCAAAGTACTAAAAGCGATACTTTTGGCTCTTTCGAGGGTCTGTTTTTTAAGATGAAACTGGCAAACATCCACATAATCAGATAAATTCAGCAAGGCTTTGGGGTCCAAATACATTTAACTTCCAATGACTGCTGTCCCAGAAGGATTCGTAATAGACAGTCAATCTGGAAATATATTTTCCCCGCGTGCTGCTTTGAACATGCCTGCACGGCTGGCCAATGAATGACAAGAGTGCCCCCTGCAGTTAAAACTGTGTTCCTGCTCCATTCACAAGCTTGGGCGTTGGCTGCAGACATGCAAGACATACTTTGTTATAAAAATAATAATCAGAGCCATTGGAATAAATTACGTGGGTGTAATTTGAACAATGAGATTTTGATAGCACCGTGGTGTGCTTCTCTCTTGAACAGTGATGCGCACAGAAAAAGTATGGGGGGGGGGAGTGTTTTCAGCTTGTAGATTTGTTCAAACAGCTTATAATTTTACTCCTTTCAACTTACTTGCCCCCCTCCCAAGCCCACCCAACGTCAGCCCTCCCGGCTACATTAGGCGCCATCTGGTGGTGACTTTTTATTCTGGCATAATTACAAATACGCAGCTGCCAATTTATGATCAGATGGAAGCTTCCGGAGATGGTCGAACAGCGCGGCTGCTGTTTACAGCGATGATCAGTCCCTTGGAGCTATTGGACCTGGACCGTCGGCCGCAGGATTTTTTGAAGTGCGAAGGGGCCCAATCCGAGTCTTACTGAGTCCTCCTGATCCTTAATCTCAGCCATCGCATTCCTTGCATCATATTGATTCTATCGGGGCCAAGAGTTGCTTAGATCTCATGTGCTGGGAGATGCGGCAGTCAGGAGGTAGGCTCCTAATACTATTTATCCCCTGCTCCCAGGATTGTTCAGAGGTGAGCCCATCAGAGATAAGGGTTATACATGGGCAGGGCCATATGGGGCTTCAGCTGAATGCTGATTGGTCCCCAGAGTGCCCTCTCACCTGTCACTCACCGATTAAAAACATATCATTGGCTAATAAGGTCTTGTGCTCCTCACCTTAAAACTTAGAATCACCCATCCAGAGACGACTCATCATTTGCAGTTCACACAGGTTGCCCCAGACTATGAAACAGTGCTGCACAAGACGTTCTGCCTTTGGAGGGGGGGTGAGGTAGGGGGGTAATTTATCCCTGAGGTGGCCCGAGCCAGGACTCTACCCCCGGCACCTTTGTTACAGGATTTAACAGAACAGTGAATTTGTTTCTCCAGCAAAAACACAGGCTAGCAGGCTGACTGCTAACTTTCAAGTAATACCAGGAAACATCGACTGCGGCTGAACGCCGCCCTTTGGCCAGTGTTTTTAGTGACTATTTTTAGTAATCAGACATATTTAAAGGCTTTTCTGAATGTTCGGACCAGGTCAATAACAGGTTCCGGGGCAAAAGGAGAAGCTAAGAGTCCATTAAGTGCAATTCCAAGATTTAGGTCCAGGCGACCCCTGATACTGTACTGAAAAACCATGTTGACGTCATCAAATTGGAAATAACGGTTATTGCAGCCTCAGAGTCAGCACTCGGAGGACCAATAGGATCTCCAAAGTTTAATGTACAGGCTCACCCTAATGCTGGGCTACAGGGTAACTGGTCATTAATGAATGGACAGACAGGTGACAAACACAAGATGAGAAACACAAATCATCAATGGAGAGGCATCAGCCATTTTTAATAAAATAAATGATACTGCGTGATGAATGAAACCTGATTCACCATAGAACTGTTTTACATAATTATACATGCTACCTGTACAAAATGCAAATACAGTTGCTTGCGTAACCAGAACCATTTTGGATGCCTGCAAACACCCTGTGCCAGACATGCACTTTTAATCCCAGAGGACGAGCAAATGGAAGTCTCTGGTTAAATGGAAGTACCTTGAAAGATTCTACAGTCAATTTTTATTTTTAGTTGCTGGTTCTCCGTGTCTGTGCGACTCACTTAGAATGGTTTATGTTAATCTTTAAGGATTTTTTTTTCAAAACTTTACACATCCCAGAATGCACTGGGCATTTACAAACCTCAGCAATTGGAGCATGTAACATAACAGCGCCTCATCGCACAACATTATTTGTTTCTTGGCAACTCAAAATAATTAATTCCAAAGACGGCACTGAAATACTGCTTCCGGATGAAACCTCTCTCGGTCTTACTGAAACTGATGCCTAATACTATGTGAGGATCCCTTGCCTAGGGACAAGCATTACTCTACATACAAGCGCATTACACGTATTTATACCACACTGCTGCTGAATTCTGGAATCTGATTGGTCAGTAGGGTATTGACTAATTACCTATAACCGCACATGTAGTGCCAGCCAGGTGAATCACAGCAGTAAATCAATGTGCTGTTATAATCTTTAACTGTAACTAATGTTACTATAAATTCCAGACAGAGAACACAATTTTAAATTAATGGAAACTAAACATAAATGTTTTTCCATTGGAAGAATAATGTAGTTCTACTAATAAATGTGTTTTTGTCTCCTAAACATGAAAAAATGACTTTAGGTACAAACAAGTAAGTCAAATGTGTAGTAACCATGTTATACGTTGGTTATTGGCATTTGGCATTAACTTTGGCATTTGGATCACTGGGGTCTTACAGTCAGCTCTGAATAAGGGAAAAATCTTGTATGCGCATCCATGTAATTCAACATTTCTAAATCAACAAAGATCCCTAAAAAATAAAATTATTCACCTGGCTAATCTGTGGTAAATTATAGTATATTACTGGTTAATTACCACAGGCAATGGGCAAAAACAGGGAAACACAGTTTGTGTGTTTGTTTGTTTGCTTGATTTGTTTGATCCTCACACCTCCAGGGTTGGGAGATTCTGTGTGTGTGGAAGGGTTACCAAATAAACCCATCGACAGGAAATTCGGTGACACCGGATTGCCGGACTGCATTTCCTGGACCTACGGTAGGAAGCTTGCATGACACAGACCAGACCCCCGAGGCGCGTAACGACAGTGCCGCTGTCATATCTTATAGCTTCTGGTTATTTTAGCTCGCCTTACCGGCGTGTGATGGGAGTCACAGGAAACCTTGACACTGCCGTCAGAGGTCTCGGTGAATTTCGCACCGAGTGCTAATCAGGGCTGCCCAAGTCCCGAATTTTTTGCCTCGTAACTTGAAACCCACTATCATCATTATGCCTGACTTTAATCCGTATACCTGGTGTCAGCTCATCTCGGCCGCCCAGAGCGCCTTACAAATCTACTTAGCGCCTTAGCTAACGTCCCCGATAGTGAACAGCCACGCCCCCCGGGCGGCATGAGTCACCGTAACCACTTTAAATACGCGGGGGATGGCAGACACAGAGGGGGGAACTGGGGGTTTTTTTTCTCGCCTGCCGTGGGCGGTCTGTGGTCTGGCATAATCGCTGTAGATTCACCCAGGCCGGGGTCTCTAGCCGGCCCTGTGCGCAGACATCGGCACGGCAAGCCGCTTTCCTTCCATTTTCTGTCACCGTACTTAAATAACCCGGTGGGTTTTTTATCGTTTTAAAAGGAATTCTTTGCCGGAACGCATTTACACCTCACGGAGACGCTACATTCGAGGGCATTGATGTTATTCTTCGGGAACACAAGGCCAGATAAGATAGCTATTCAGTGCTCACTCAGAGCCCGATTGAAGTCGGGGATTCTCCTGTGACCTCTATCTTCACCTGCAGCCTCTCTTTACTGACATTGTGTGAAAATAAAGGAGTCATTAGAGACCAGAGAGACCCTAGCCCCCCCTCCCACCCCTATGTGGTAGTAGGTGAGGTTTCTGGGGCTGACACGACAAACACAGATCATGCCAGATTCACCGTTATTAAGAGAAATACCCAGGAAATGAGCAAAGCACGCCTCAAGCAACTGGCGAGTCACGAAACAGAAATAAAGGCATAGTGTGACAGTAATTGGATAAACACTCAATGAAAACGTGGCTTTGAGTTCTGGCCTTCCCAGATGCATTAAATGTATATAACTAGCAGATTAGGCTAGATAATACTTTTGTTGTCTCAAGCGTATTTCTAAGTTTGACCAAATGGGGTTTATGACCCTAACCAGGGGCATAGCTAGAATTTCTGGGCCCCCTGCAAAATGTCACCTTGGACCCCTGCACACAATTTAACATATTCAAGGGCCCCATCTCAACCATGGTATCCATGCCCCTCTGGCACCCCTGGTCCAAACCCGGAATGCACTAAAAATGGAAAGTATTCCCAATATCTGGGAAATTTGTACAAAAAGTCCGGAAACCCGTAACCTATCAGGGCAGGCCATGGGGTATCAGGTGGTGCCAGAGATGGTGAATGTGACACCGATACAGTATCTATATTTTAACAGGAAAAAGGCTGAGACGGAGAGGCCAGAAGGTCACTTCACTGCCTCTGATACCTCTCTCTTAGCGTCGCCGTCGCTAACGAGCAGAGGGGCCCCCAGAGGCCGCGCGGTGAGTGACACGGTCATCCCGGTAATACTCACTGCTGTCTTTTTTTTTTTTCCCGGTTCACCCAACGGCGATTCGAGCCGCCGCTCTCGCTCCCGCCTCGCCTGGGCCTCGGCACGCACACAGAGCCTTCCAGATGGTCCGCTGTGAAAACGGCACCGTGCCCCACTACGTGGCAAGGTATTTTATCACGAGGAACACCTTGTTTGGGACAACGGTATTGAGGAGGCACTTGAATTTTATTTGTATGAATGTCATTTAGCTGCAATAGATGGGACAACATTATTATAATATACTATAATATAGTGCAATATACCTTCCCTGTAAACGTAGCATTTTCTTTCTGTCTTTCTTTCTTTCTACCAATCATATTACATTATTAATCTATTAGTTTGTTCATTTATTTGTACACATATGTACATTCACACATATATTTGGCAGCATGTTGACTCAGTGGGAATCACTGGTTTCCTACATATATTCCTGTTTATCCCCACAGTCCAAAAAATATGTGGTCAGGCAGATTGGTGCCTCCAAACTCCCCATGGTGTGTGAGAGTCCTGTGGGGGACTGGCATCCCTTCCAGGGTGTCCCCTAACTGTTCCCTGTGGTATTGGCTCCAGGCTCACTGAGATACCGGGTGCACGATTAGAAGGTAATTGGGTATATAGTACCAGTCAAAAATTTAGACACGAGAAACCACCTACAAAGGAGAGTGATTGAATGCCGCATCACATGATCTGGCCACATGACCTAAGCGCAGTAGAAATAATTTTGGAGGAGTGGAGAGGAAAAGTGGCCAATGAGTGCTTAGCATATGTGGGATCTCCTTCAGGACAGCTGGAAAAGTGACCAATGAGAACTCAGCATATGTGGGATCTGCTTCAGGACAGCTGGAAAAGCGGCCAATGAGAGCTCAGCATATGTGGGATCTCCTTCAGGACAGCTGGAAAAGTGACTAATGAGAACTCAGCATATGTGGGATCTGCTTCAGGACAGCTGGAAAAGCGGCCAATGATAGCTCAGCATATGTGGGACCTCCTTCAGGACAGCTGGAAAAGTGACCAATGAGAACTCAGCATATGTGGGATCTGCTTCAGGACAGCTGGAAAAGCAGCCAATGAGAGCTCAGCATATGTGGGACCTCCTTCAGGACTACTGGAAAAGCATCCCAGGAGGCCACCTCATGACACTGGTGTAGAGGAGACAGTTGGGTCAGCCAGTCCCTGGAGCAATTGGGGTTAAGAGCCTTGCTCAAGGGGGATCACTCTGCCCACTTAGGGATTTGTACCAGCAACCAACACTTCCTTTGATCCCCTCGGCACTGAAGCAGCTGCGAGAGGCCTGCACCCAACTGGACCTCTGCAGTGCCTACAACCTGATCTGATTCTGAGCCAGCAATGAATGGAAGACCTTCTTCATCATCAGCACGGGTCAGTACGAGGATCTTGCGCTGCCCTCTCTATCTTCCAGAAATTAATGAGTAACATCTTCGCTGACATGCTAAACCACTTTGTCATCATCTACTTCGATGACATCCTGGGCTATTCTTGCTCCCGCCCCAGGTCCTCCAGCAGTTCCAGGAGAATCACTTGTGTATGTGAAGGGGGAGAAATATGAGTTTTACCGGCCAGCAATTATCTTGGAAGTGTGAGAATGGACGCCAAAAAGGTAAGAGCAGTTCGGGACATGCCCAGGACCCACACCCCCATGGACCTCCAATGGTTTCTTGGGTTCACTAACTTTTATAGGTGCTTCATCAACGGATTCAGCTCCATGGCCGCCCCACAAACAGCCCTTCACCAAAACAGTCATCTTTTCCTCCTACGGACCACAGAGGCTGAAGCCGGCTTCTGCTACCTTGAAGACCACTTAAGCTCCATGCCGATGCTGCGGCAACTAGACCCATCAAGGCCCTTTGTGGTGGAGGTCGATGCATCACAGGTGGGAGTAGGTGCCGTCCTCTCCCAGAGGATGCAACCCAAAGATGGAACCCTGCATCCCTGTGCATTCTTCTCCCATAAGCTCCCCTCATCAGAGCGCAATTACGATGTGGAGAACCGAGAGTTGCTACCCATAAATCATCCTTTCCAGGTTCTGATCGATAATCGGAAGCTGGAGTACGTGGAAACCATGAAGCAGCTCGCGCCTTGTCGGGCTCACTGGGCCCTGTTCTTTACCAGGTTTGGTTTCAAGGTGTCTTACATCCCAGGAACGAAGAACATCAAGGCTAACACTCCTGTCACCCACTTGCTTCCTGATCCCGATGTCCTAGGACATCGATCTTACCATCCAGGAGGCCCAGTGCTAGGAACTTGTGCCAGCTGGCTGCCTCCAGGCAAGTTGTTTGTCCCAGCCACTCACCATCTCTTGATCTTACCCTGGGTATACACCTTCCTCAGCTTTTGGCACCCAGGAGTAGCTGGCATGGTGCCTCCTAGCCCATTGGTATGGGTGGCCAGGCTGGAGGGAAGAAGTGGAAGAATTTGTTTTGCGCTGCCCCATCTGCGCCCAACACAAGGCCGATACCTGTCCACCAACTGGTCCCTTTCAACCCCTGCCAGTACCCCAATGACCCTGGTCCCACCTGGCCCTAGATTTCATCACGGACCTACCCTGCCTCCAAGGTAAAGCCGTCATCTGCCTCACCCAGCACCCTCCCTTCACTGTTAGCAATGGGTGTGGCTACCCATCACGAACGTCCACCTCCCCAGCTGCCGTAAGCTGGTGGCCCACTATTTCGGGTCCGCCAGGTAAACCCAGTCATGAAGTAGTTAGGCTGGGTGCCAGCCTCTGACCCAGACTTGGTGAGGCAGTTCCACCACGACCACCCGGATCGACTCGGACCCCAGTCCCGGGGCCTCTCTCAGGGGGCAGGGCCAGCAGACCAGGGAGAATGAGCTGCACCTGTGGCCGGCACCTGGGCGGCCCAACCTGCGCACGGTATGGGGTATTGATGAGTTTGCACCAGACAAACTGAGCACTTCTCTCTGCCTTTTACAGCCTGGATCATGACCATGGTGTAGACCACAAACCCACTGCTGCAGTTCTGCCCGCTGAACCTGCCTGCCTTATCCCAGAATGTCCGTTCCCATCTGCCTGGTCCCAGTCCTCGTTCCCCAGTCTCCGGAGACCCTTGCTTGCACTAGTCCTCCCTCATCAGCCCGATTCCTGATTCTGTATGGAAGAGTACCTAGTCCCTAGCCTGATCTCAGTTCTGCTTTCCCGTGTTGCCCTGTTCCCATCACAATAAAGCCCCATCCCTGGGGGAAAGTGTCTTCTCTGTTCTCGCAAGTATTTTCTGCCCTGACAATTCCCCTTTGTTTTCATTTGTTATAAAACAATTAATATAGCCAGACAGTCGGCCCTGTTGTGCCACCCAGGTTGCTGCAAAGACAATAAATTTAAAAATTAGCTATTCCAAACAATAGATTGAAAAAAAAAAACACATGCTAAATCTGCACACTTTCAATTGACCATTAATCACGAATTGATAGCTATGTCTGCAAAAAGCCACTCTGACCACATCTTACCTTAAAAGTCCCTTAAACTACAGGAAATGCTTCCTGGAACAGCGGGGTTTAAGAAGCACTCCAATTTTACTAACAGCCAGCATGCATGTAAAGATCCACTCACAGGCCCATAACCGGCCTTAATGAATCGGCAGAGCGGATGCGGAGCTCGCTTTAAATTATTCCATAATTGAAAACAATTATGAGGTTCCCCATGAAGGAGAACAGCCCAAATCCAGTCTCCCGCTACATTCCCAACACCGCCGAGCCTTTCAATTATGAAAAACTGTGGCCACCACGCAGAGCCCAGGAAGCTCCAGAAAGAGCTCCGAGACAATGCCAGATAAAGGTGACATCAATTGAAATCAGCACGCCCCGAGAGCGGCGCTGTTTTTGAAAGTGGTCGGTTTTTAAGGGCGATGACAATCAGAGGGTGGTTAAATGTAAGTCATGTGACCAGCAGGCCATTTTTATCTCACGTCGAACCCTCCCCCTCTCCGTCTCGGCTATACGCTAATCTTCTTCCTCTGCGAACATGGGGCTTTTCATAATCCAAGGCTACCACCTCACGTGCAAACGCCTGGCCTTTGGTTCATGGGATCAGTAGCGTCGTCGCTGGGCTTTTTAGTCTTAAAGGGCAAAAATGCCAGTTGAAACGCTTATGGGATACTGGAGGTCAGTTTCAGAATTAAAGGATTTACATTTTGCTTCGGGGCAAAATGAACGCAGCCTGTTTTTTTCCGGCACAGACCTGTCCGTCGGGGAGCACCTTTCCTCACTTTCTGCCAATACCATAGCCTTCATACACCCAGAGGCGATCGCCATGGGGCTCTCCAACTCCCCCTCGCCTGACATTTATTACCTTTACTTTACTGTGAAATATAAATTAATAATATCAACAAAAAGAGTTTAATAAACGCAAGGCCTTCATTTCCCCTTTTTCACTGAAAAACAGAATATTCCGGAGTGTCGGGGTATTCCGACACTGCATTACCACCAACAACAAGAGGGGGTGAGCAGACAACAAGGAAGTCAGGAAGATCTGGAAGCTGCGGAAGCCTACATGGGGATAGTCAACGTGGGTTCCTGGCCCCCACCATGCGGCAATGCAAATGGACAGGCAGGAAGTTCACAGTCCAGATGGTCGCTGTGGGCAAGCAGATTCCTAACAGCTGGCAACACCTGTTTATGAGAGGAGGAGGGCTGTCAGGGAAGGAGCAGGGTACATTCTGAGAAATCCAGCAGTTTGGGGTCTCATGGGTTGTGGTTTCTCAGAGTCAAACAATGAGCTTTGTGGAATTAGCTCCAGGCTTACTGTGACCCTTAATGGACATATATATATATATAGTAAGAAAAACACAGTACTTACATGCTAATTGGCAAGGAAATATATTTAACTCCAACTGATTATCTCCACAAAATTTCATAAAACCAATTTCCACTCTGACCATAAATTAAGTACTAATTAATAATTCAGAATGTATACTTTTCCAGTATATTCATTTGCTTTCAATAGGGCATGCATAGTGGAGGCGTTGCCATGGCAACAACAGGTGCCTATTGACAAAGCTCGCCGTTTAATCCCGCGGTGCCACCTTGTGGAACTGAAAACACAGTAAATTATGGGGGTCAGTTCTTTGACAGGCCACGTCTCCTTTTCCCTCCATTATGGTGACCCTGCCATTGATGCACAGAGCTCCTCTCTAATTAATCCTCGGTTTCCTGGAGGACGTGCCTTCCGGCCTGCACTCTGACAGACCGACTCGGAATAACCAGAAGAAAGGGCGCTTCTCATTTGAAGGGGAAAGTGTACATCCGGGCTGCAGCCCGCTTAGCTCCCTTCATGCTGGTATATTTGTGTTTGTTTGTTTCTTTGCTTTTCTATTCCCTCATGCTTCTATGGTTGGGAGATCAAATTCCTGCCCCACTCTATGTGTGTGTGTGTGTCTGGAAGCTGAGTTTCTCCCAGTCATGTTTCCTCTAGGTACTCCACTTTCCTCCAGCAGTCCAAAAACATGCCAGCAGGAGAGCTGACAGCTCTGTTATTCCTTTACTGTGTAATTGTGTGTACACAGGCATGTGTGCCCTCAGATGGACTGGCATGCCACCCAGCATGTTCTCCAGCCTCGGCTCCTCTGCTGCTAACGATAAGTCATGGCCGTGACCTTCTACTGATGACATTAGGAGATTAACTTGTTTTATGTTATAATATCCATACTATTTTGCTACAGAAGGATCAATGGGGGGCGGCATGGTGGTGCAGTGTTGCCTCACACCTCTAGGGGCAGGGTTCTCCGGAGTCTCTGTGTGTGTGGAGTTTGCGTGTTATCCCTGTGTTGTCGTGGGGTTCCCTACGGGTTCTCTGGCTTCCCCTGCAAAAACATGCTGAGGCTAATTGCCAAGCTGCCCATAGGTGTGCATGTGTGAGGGACGGTTGTGTGAGTGTGCCCTGTGCCCTGTGCCCTGCGCTGGGCTGCCCCCCCCCCCTGTACGTTATTCCCTGCACTGTAGCTTCCAGTATAGGAGGCCCGCAACCATGCATTGCACAAGTGGGTTTATAAAATGGATGGATGGACATTTTATGAGGTTATAACTGGTACATATAATAAAATGACAGTTCTGTGCAGAGTGGGTGCTATGAGAGGGAGGTGGGGGAGGGGTACAATGTGCCCTTTCAAACCTCCAGCTGACAACTTTTACTGTCGGTCCATTCCGATTTGTTCTGTCTCTGACACTGGTACTGTGTATTGTATACTGAGGGCTATTTAACAAAATTAGGTGCCAATGGCAACGTTGTGAAAAGGGCCATCTATTACCAAGAAGTCCTCATCAATGTGCTGTCGGGTGCAATCTGTCCTTGCTATAATGAGCTTAGAGGGTTTGTTGATGGTCTTCTCAAATTCTTGAGACCTCTTGGTTCCCAGTAACTCCTCATTAGCTTGGTTAGTCTGGGACAGCAAAAAAAAGAAAAACTGACAGTCAGAAGTCGAGCCTTAAGTAAACGACTGACTGAAGACAATTTAAACCAGGTCTTGGTAACATCTTAGGGAAAAAAGCCCTCAGTCTTGAACCTGAGGGAATCTCCTTGTTCAAATAATGCCATGATGGCAGGAACTCTCAGTAGGAACTTCAGAAGCGAACTATTCTTGTGGGTCCATTTAGAGTTGTGACTTCCCGACAACACTTGTCGGCTATTTTAGAGAGTCGTGTCGCCTGCTGCTCTCTGGCAAGCGATGGAAGAAAAAGCCTTTTTTTTTCCCGCCTGTGTGAATCTGACGCAGAACAGTAAAGTTACAACTGGATGGCATTTGTAATCCCAGAAGCACAAGCCAAGTAATGTGAAATCGGGGAGGAGAAGAGGACAGCTAGAAGTCGTCCCTGGTGTAAAGTGCGGCCCCCAGAACTCACACTCCCTGCCATGTACGGCCTTCAGAGTCGGCAGAGAGGATTATCGCTGCCCTTTTGCAGAGAACTGCCGGATTCCTCACAGAGTAGAACCATCTGACCCACTGTCACAAGAGTATGACTCACTGATTGGTAGCAATGTAAAGATAATCAACATTACATAATAAAACGATGATACTAATTTTGACTAAACTCATACGGAGGGCCGTGACTTTTAACCATCGACTCAGAGAACACTTCAAAGAGTCAGTCAGTCCAACAGCGTTAACAGGGGAGTTGGGTTTTTGATAGTTTTCAATACGGGCCAAGAAAGGGCTCCGGAAAGGTGACTGGAAGGGCAAAAAAGACAATGGCACTTTAAGAAGAGCACCTCTGAGAAGAATAAATGCTAAATTCATGCAAGGAAAAAAATGTGGCTGCATAATAAATTGCGCGCAATTCCTCTGTGTGCTCCCTGAAAGCTGCTGTCTCGACTAAGATAGAAACTGTCCTTCACTTGGTTCACTGGAGCGATTTTACTTCATTTTTTTCATTTTTTGAAGGGGGATTTATGCTTTCTGTGGAGGAGGGGCTGGAAAAGACAAAAAAGACCTTTATTTTTCCTCAAATGTGAATCCGTAATCATATTCCAAAGAGGTTAATGCCCTCACATGAAGGCTTAAGTAAATGCAATGTCTTTGGAAAGGTTATTTGGTGACATTGAATTCAAGGCTCGGATCCAGGGAACCTGGCATCTATGATGGAGCAGGAAAAGCGGCCCTAAAATCTCAACGCCATCTAAAAAAAGTCCATCCTACATATTGAGGGGATACGAACACAGCCAGCTTTTAAGGTCCACAAGGAAAACAGACAAAATTCGCCAAGTGCTCCAGAACTAAGATAGTTGCCAAATTAGAAAGGACAGCCTTAGATGAAAATAATCCATCCATCTATCTTCTGCCCACTTATCCAGTAACAGGGACAGAGGACCTGCAATCTATCAGAGAAACCACGGGAGAGCAGTGAAGCATGGGATAGCAGTGAAGCACGGGATAGCAGTGAAGCATAGGACATAGAAGAACCACAAAACACAGGGAACCGTCTTGACATTCAAACCCCCAACCCTAGAGATGTATGGCAATAGTGAGACTCGAGGAATGACAAGATCATACCGGATAAAAGCCATGGTCCTACCAAAGCCTTAGATGAGTATTGTTTTATTTCAAAACAATTACTAGCAGTATCTCTGTATTTCTATTACTTTTTTCCCCTTCAATCAATGCAGATGTTGAGCAATATTTCTATACATCACAGCTATAACGTTTAATAAAAATATTAAATTGCAGAGGTTGAGGAGGAGTAGTTGAAGAGTAGTTGAGTCTTAGCTAAAACAGCTTTTTAGTTACCTGTACATACATTTTCATATATATATGTATATAAGTAGATAATGAACAGAATTTACTTAAATTAACATGGTCCATTTACGTTGATACACACAATAGCACACGACTGCAGGGGCTTGACGAAACTTACGTAAATCACTAAATTATTAATAGCTAGACTTATAATTCATTTACCTCAGTCTACAACAAAAGGCAGCGGCACATCAATATGGCCAGGGGGCGCTATTATATGTGATGGTGTGGCTGTCAATCGGAGGGGTCCAGACAATGAAATGTTACCTAGTTGGGGGGGGTTGGTTGTGTGGTCGGGATTACATTGTCTTTCGATCTGGATGCAAGACTATGGGGCAAATCTTGTCCAGACTTGATTCAAACCAAGACACTACATTTTATTTTCCATTACAGGACAATTCTGTAAAATATAGGATGGGTGGTAACTGCAGGTTTAAAATGTTATTACATACGGTCAGTAGAGGCTGCTTTTTAGCCCAGGTAAGCCCCTGCACTAAAGTGCCCCGGACTGAAGTTGAATCTCCTGCCCAAATGCTGGTCAATCTGTCTCACTTTTACTGCGTTCGATCAGTGCCACAGTGCTGCATTTTAGCACGTTAGCATTTTCCTGCATCTAGACTTCCCCACAGTTTAAATACAGCGAGATTAGTCTGGCAATTAACTCCACGCCATTCTGCTCAGAAAAGTAATTATGGTTGTCGATGCGACACCAGACTTCCTGTTCCCGGAAGGTCAGAGCGGGGCGGCCGCGCCGGTGCCAGAGGAGCGCAGCGGTGTTCGACGGGCCCGGAAGTTTCTCCCGCGTGTTCCTGACCCCACCGCAGTGAGAATGAAGCCTAATGAGATAGCAAAGTGAGTCATTTGTCAGTGTTACGGGCTCCAGCGATCGCCGCCGCAGAGGCCCCGAATCGCGGAGGAAGGAGCGTGGCATTTTTCCCGGCCGTCGGATGCCAGACGCGTCCCGTCTGGCGGCATCCGGTCCGGTTCTCGAATGGCGCCGTCATCCCGTGTCCCGCATATACAGAGGCGGTGACACGGGTGAACAAAAAAGGAAGGTTTGCAGGATCCTAATTAAGAGGCAGGCTAGGGAGGTTAATGAGTTGATGAATATGTTCCAATCTTTCGCCGCCGAGACTCCTCGGGTGTGACTGTGGATCGCTTGAGGTACGGGGGGGGGGGCGGGGGGGTGGGGGGGGATACTCCTCTGCTCCATCTGTCACGCGCCCCTCTCGGAGACGATCCCTCCTCAGCCCGACTGCCAACCCGGCTTCGTAACCAGATGCTCCGACCGGCAGCACTGGCCCTGGTGTCCTCCCTCCGTCCCGTCGTGGGAGTGCTTAGCGCTTACCGCCATCCTCATTTCCATTCCCGAGAGCGGAATGGGGTCGCCGCCTATTCCAGAGGAACACCTGGGCCCGAGCACGCGTCCCGCTCGCCGCTCCCTCCCCACCCGGTCCCTCTCTTCAGCTCCCATCATGCCGTGCGTCTCCCTCACGCCACCTGGGCTCTGATCAGAAGGCTCGCCACCCGTCATTCCCGGCCGCACCGTGACCAAGGGGAAGCTGCACATTATCCGTCTCCCTCCAAACACGTGTCCCATTACCCCGGCAGGTACCCCTCCAGATCCCCGCTCTGAACCAGGCCCCCCGTCCGCGAGCCGAGGCCTACGGACTCATTTCCCAGCAGCGACGTCAACAGCCCTCTGATTACACCTACCGCACACTGTTATTTAACGGTTTCTGCGGCTTTCCGAACCGTCGCGCGCGTTATGCAATATTAATAAGAACAATCTGGCCCATGGCTATTCAGCGTAGCGGACAAAGAGACTCGGGGCCGACTGACTGTGTGTGCGCCCCGCTAACCAGACAGAGGACGACTGTATAACGTTTTGTCTTCGCCTAAAATATCTGCAAGCTGTAAGATGAGGACGAGCATTTTATACCATTGTTTTTGAACGACCGTGGTGGAAAGTAGTCTCCATATCTGCAGGTTCTGTTGTTTTTTCTGTTTTTTTTTTTTCTTTGTTTTTGGTGCCGGCTTAATTGGAATAGTGCCGTTAGCTAGCACTTATGAATCTCTTTTTTGTGCAAAGATCTGTCAGACAAGACAAAGAAGCAACGTGGTACAAAGCGCTCAAAGGGAAAGAAATTACTGTCATTCGATGGAAGTGCAACCAACTTAACAAAGTAATGTGTCAATTTACCCTGCACTCAGAATCCATTTTTAACCCATAATTTAAGGGTGTCTTTTCTCTGACATCTTTCTAGGACTCGATGAAATCTTCCAGCAATTGCCTTCATAATAATGGCTGCTGCACAGAGATTTACTGGTGTGTTTTAGTCGCTGGTGATCTCTATCTCCTGTAATCAGAAGAAAGCCGAGAGTGAGGACTCGGTTGGGAGAGTGAGAATGAGGCTAGGAGCCGGAGCCAGGGAAGGGGGTGAGCATTTCAGATGGTAGGAAGACTGTTGTTACGGTGCCGGTCAAAAGTTTGGACACACCAAGCCACCAAGACCGATAGAGTGTCGTATTACGTGACCTAAGCACAATAGAATGGTTTGGGGGCTGTCTGACCAGAGAGTGAAG
>JAODKL010000051.1:7539472-7553088 GCA_026780765.1 Petrocephalus schoutedeni
CAAGACCGATAGAGTGTCGTATTACGTGACCTAAGCACAATAGAATGGTTTGGGGGCTGTCTGACCAGAGAGTGAAGGAAAAGCAGCCAATGAGTAATCAGCATATAGGTGGGGCCTCCTTCAGGACAGCTGGAAAAGCATCCCAGGAGGCCACCTCGTGTAACTGGCATAGAGGAGACAGTAGGGTCAGCCAGTCCCAGGAGCAAATGGGGTTAAGGGCCTTGCTCAAGCGCCCAGTGGTAGGATCACTCTGCCGACCCAGAGATTTGAACCAGCAACCATCTGAGTCTGAATCCACAGAGCTGCCCAGAGCTATTATACATATTTACTTTATATAAATATATCATAAAATATATTATTATAAAATGTTGAGAATAGTACAAATAAACCTTTGGGTAGGTATGTCGAAACTTCTGACTGGTACTGTAGACTGTTACCAGTGAGTCGAGATGACGATCACTGTTTGCTGTTGGATTAAGTCTCAGCTATCACTGTTCCTCTATTATTTATCATATTCAGGGATGACATTGAGCCTGGACCCTAGGCTAGGAGGTCAGGACCCCCAGACAGTCCATGTTTTAGACACCTTTACATACATTTTCTTGAATGTACACACCCGTGTCAGCAATTCAGTCTTCTTGGTTGCTTCAATTGTTTGGTTCTGGTGTGCCCGGAGAGAGCAAAAATTTGCACTGTCTGCTGGTCTCTGAGGACTGGGTTGAGAAACATTGGGTTAGAGAAACTAGTTTACTAACACCTCACGTCTTTGGCCTATGGGGGGGAAAGCAGCCAAACATGGGGTGAGCATGATAACTCTAGAGCAGTCCTTGGGGACCCACAGACAGAAATGTGGACTGTCTGACAGGGAGCTCGGTGGGAGCAGAAATGTGGACCGCCTATAGGTCCCCAAGGACCGGATTGGGAAACACTGCTCTAGGCTCACACGGCCAGGGGCAGGTAATAAACCCCATGACCCTTGTTATGTAAGGCCACTGGGCACTGAACTTCCTATCTGACTTTTCTAACTTTCTCCGTTACCCCATTTTGCCCCCAGCTAGCTCTCCTCATCATAAACTAATTTGCATATTTATATTAAAGTTGCAATAAAAAAAAAGCCTGAGCACAAGGTGACGATTACCTATCACCCACAAAATGATAGATTCAGCGTTAATAGAGATTTTAAAACAGGAATGCAAAGTATTAAAAAAATACCCCCTTCCATGTTGTACACAAATAGGGGCAGCTGACATTTAGATGGAGAGCCGGGGTCACCTCCTGGACCCTTCTAATAGTACAGTAGAGATCGTGTGACTAAACATCCGTCAGATTTATGCCACACGTTGTCATGTGACAGAAAGGGCAGCAGGAGAGACAAAAGGGACAGAATTTCTGACCTTCTATGAGACCTGCCTGAGATCCTGGCCACCATCCTCTCTTCACCTGACAAAATAAGGGATGTTGCCTGGATTCATGCACTAGCTGGCCTCTAGAGCACTTACAGTCTCCGCCCAACTGCCATCACACATTGCAAAGGCTTCTCCATGTCTCATATAAACTCCAGTCCAGTCCTGCCCAGTCATATGTACCATAATGTATCTACACGCTGCTGGGCAATTTAGTTTCAATACACTGCAATAAAACATGCACCTGGCAATAAAAAGATATCTTTTTTTTACCCTGTTTGCATTTCAAATATTGTGCTACCCTCTCTGTGATATATTCACCCCATGCGGGGTATAGACGCAACTCGTATTATAGAGCAGGAAGTCTGCAGAGCGAGGTGTATAAACACAGATACCGCGGTAATGACCAGAGTCAAAGCATTGTGACATAACTGTGATTGTGTCTGATCACCAACGAGTCCCACGATTCTCCAGTGTTACTAGAATCATCACGGGAGCCCCTCTACCTACAAATCCTATTTAAATTCTCCTCGTTTCAAGCTCTGAGTCATGAGGAGAGGAGTGTGGCCGTCTCTCTGTATTTGGCTGGCTGAAAGAATCAGGCGGATCCACAAACCTTATAAACATACTCAGTGGATATGCTTCTGCCCTTGTGTCACAAACATCTGTAGAAGAAAGAGAGAGTGATTCCCTTAGCGAAATCTCAGGGCTGTGTCGCCGTATCATCCAGCTTTTATAGAAGAGAGTAGCAGTACATCATTCATACCCAGGGGGAGTGGAGGAGTTTCCACATATCCCATAATGCACTCTTGAGAGATACTGACACACATGTATATACACGTGACAGCAAACTTTGGCGCATCAGAGCGCTGGGCCAGCGAGGGTTAAAGCCCTAGCTCAACGGCCCAGCGGTGATATAACCACTCTGCCTGCTATGGGATTCAGACCCATAACCTTCCAGACACAGGTCTGTAACCCGCTGAGCCCCACACCGCCCTCTTGTGCCCTGTTCCTGTGGCGCAGGGCATAATTTGGAGGGTAATAAATAAGTAATGCCGACTGGTTCCCTCTGAGGCGGCGAATTCCCAGAAAGGCCTCATCACAGATCTCCCCTCCACACACACGCACACACACACACACACCTTCCTGTGTCACACTGCACTGATTCGCACACAGTGGCCTGCTCCCAAAGGCTCTCTAGTACAGGTCTGGGTGATTCTCCTCATCTACGGGGACGATATCATTTCCTTTGATTCCGACTCCTCTGCCCCCGCCTGCACGACCCCCTCCCCCCAGTACAAATATAAATGTCATGCTGAATACGCCTTGCCTTGGGACTGAAGTGCCGACCCAAATGGACCCAGATATGTCTTTCAGGTTCCGCGGGTTAACTGGGGAAGGGGGTCCGAATAAAGGCAGAAGCGTCCTCGCTGTCCCTGTTTGTCACAGATGTACTCGTGGGGTAGGCACGTTCGTTTAAGCGCCCTCCGTCTCAGCTCCATGCGTCAGATGCTGAAAAAAAACACCAAACAGGAATGTAAAGAAAATGCCGCATTTATTGAAGAAACAAAAGGCATGCGATGTTGCATAGGCAACATGGGATGCTCTCGGGAAAACTAAATTAAAAAAGATATATATATATATAATATAATCATCTACTTATTACAATGCTATATATACTATACATTAGTACAATACAATAAAGTCTATAATAAAAAGTAACTATAATGAATTGATATTGTAGGATCAAAATATGCTCATAATGAAATATCTGGAAAAATTAGGTCAAAGTTCATATTTCCAATTTAATTTCCAATATAAATGCACATCGAGATCCTGAATCATTTCACTGGAGTGATAGTTAAAGCAGACTGACGATCGGTATTAAATGTTGCATAAACTTCGATATACATTTTTAACTCATAATGCAGAAAATGTGAGGTCTGGCACCGCAGCCCGCCGCGGCTTTTCACCACGGGCTGCAGAATGCTGGGGGCTGCGGCACTCGCAATCCTCTGCATTCCCTTCAACCCATGATTAAATCACATCACTGGCACCGGGGCCGGGGGGGGGCGGTCCGACTCGCATTTCCAGTGAGATTGAATTGAATGAAACAAGGCAAAAAATAATGGTGCTCATACCAATATGTGAAAACAGGGCCTTTGATATTATCAGCTTATGGCTATACGTCATATGGAAATCAAATCCTGCCCGCGGCCACTTCTCCATTTTGCAGCTGAACGGAAAGTTTCTTTTTCCCTGCTGCGTGACTTCCGCATTCGCGATCCCTTAAGATATCTGTCCTGCGCGTCCTCTGGCTCCAGCATCCACGTGCCCGGGTTCCCAAAGTCATGACGGGATGGACAATCCCAGGACTAGCAGAGTGGTGTATGGCCTGACCCGATTATGGAGGCATTTCGGAGTTCCATCTATCTTCTAACCAATTAAACTGGCCAGGGTGGCCTTGGATGGGATGCGGGTGCAGCACACGAGGGACATTCTCGCGAAAAAATCCCTCCCGTGGCAGCACGGGTGGGTGAGGATGGTCTGGGCCCTCCTCCCAGAAGTCAGACCCACCTAGTCAGTGTTCACAGCGAGCAGTATAGTGTGATAAAATGATTCGATCAATCTGAAGAAATGTGCCGCTGAGAGGTTCTTTATTCGCTGTTTATTTGGTTCTTCGTATTGCCGCAGATCATTTAAAAACTGATCAAAATATGAAGTTGTGTTCGTAGTGTGATTTTGTCGCCCACCTGATTTTCTGCCAGCCTGCCTGCGCCACGAATTCTGGCTCCACTATTGCAACATCCCATACACTACAGACACATTTACACAGACACTCATTCTCCAAAATGCATGCTCTTTAGACCATGGAATGTAATAGCACTACCTGGTGGAAACCCACACGGACATGGAGAGGACACAGACAGCCACACGAATCAAATCCACAGCTCTTAGGGTCTGAACACCACGCACAGGTTTTTTTTTTTTGTAATAAAAAATGCGCTGCGTTCGGAGAAGCCTGTTGATTACTCCCACCCTCCTCCGTTTTTACCACTGCCTTTTTCAAATCGTAATCCCCCATGAACAATTTTGTCACTAATTGGTAATAATTTTGATGCCAACAGAAACAAATGGGATGTCTAAGAACGATTACAATCACCTCGCTTGCAGTTTGTCTGCCTTGTGAGCTGTTTTGCATGTAAATGGCACCGTGGCTAAAGTCTGTTTCTCACAACATGGCATTTCGGCCATCGATTTAGCTTTTTTTTTTATCGTTTTTCTATTTTTCGCAATTATTAGAGCCATTGCTGTTTTTTCCCCTCCTTATAAAGTATCCCTCCTGCTTCCAGTGAATAAATAAATCGGCCATACAAGCCAACAGAGGATTAGCTAGGAACCCAAAAGCCTTCATGTAGGGAGGCAGATAGGTTGGTATGTAGGATGAAGCTTTGATCGGGAAGCCTAGGGAGTCTTAGCCTGCAAGGAAGAAGAAATTCAAAAGTGAGTGTTTGAAGCCTCTCTCTCCCATTCCGGAGTTGACAGTTTTTAACATGTGCACCGTGACATTTACCATGGGCAAAATCAGGGGCCATTCAGTAAAGAGACATCTGTGGTAGATCTATATTTAGGAGCAGAAAGGGAGTGTTTAATTAGTGCAAAGGTCACTCGGAAATCCTAAAAAGCTGACCTTAAGAAGATCAAAAATTGTGGCTCCTAAGCAGCTCCTTGGATATGGTTATTTAACCACTGCAGGAGTTTGTAGCTACGTTTCCGCCACTTTTTTTTATTTTATTTTTCCTGCGTTGGAAAACTTCTTCGGGGGAGCGAAATTCTTGAGAGTGCACAGTATACAAGAAGTGAGATGTTCAGGATTCAGAACCTCGGGAGTGGGTGTTCATCTGCCCTTCAAAATAAATATATTTTCACAATCGGAGGCATGCCAGCTCGCAGCACAAGGTCCCTTCTGCTGGTCCCTGTGCACTGCACCCGTAGATTAAAAGAGTTTTTTTTGTTTGTGAGCTCCAGGTGGATGTACTAGTTTATCCTGTTTACTGCTGTCCTATTTTCCAAGAAGAGAAGAATTGTTTTTTTTTTTTTTTGCACCACAGAGATCAGCCAGAGGGGGCAGTAGAGTGTAATATCACAAAATGATAGTGTGTCAGTGGCCGGTATGACATAACCCTAATCTCCACCAATCGAAGGGGAGGGTGGGGGTCAAGGAAGTCGTGACACCGTCATTTAACAGGAGTAGCCATGTAAGTGATGTAAATAAATGCGAGGGGGGTGCAACTAAATTAATACACTCTTCATTTTAAGTGACTCCAATCCAATTAAATGGTAGTTTGAGGCTAGAAACAAATTTGAGCTCCTGACTTCAGTGTGAGTCAACAGACTTAGCGAAATATTTATTTAACCGACAAATTGCAGCACTATCTAATGTTCTTGTTTGTGTGTGTGTGTGTAGTGCTGCATAGCTTTCACCTTTTGATCTACACGAGGCTGCAAGGGGAGTCTAAAAAAAAAGGTAGCTTTGGAAAACGTTCTATGATTGGCAGGCGGATTTCCAACATCCTAGTTTTGCATCAGTCTCTGCTCACGGTGTGTAAAAAATATAAGCGTTACTGTAAAGAGGCACATTATCGCCATGGGTTTTGGGGACGGCAGTAAATCCAGCCCCTGACTGCCGTTTGATATTTAGTGTCATGTGCGATTAACCACCCGGTGACAGGGGGTCCTTTGCTGGTTCGGGGCGTCTGGTGTTTTGCCAGCTTTAAATTATTTTAAATTATGGCCTGATCGGCGTTTTCCTTGTCAGGTGAGGGAACCCTATCAGCACTGCTGCTGTAGGTGGTATTAAACGCACCAGCGGGATTATTTCCTGTGATCAGCTTTGAAGTTGACAACAAAGGTCATGATAGGATGAACGTACGAGTTTTAGGAAAGAAGTATTTTTCATCCCTGCCTTGTGAATATGTTTACACTGTTAGCCTGTATACCTTTACACATCACAGTCTACGATTATGAAACCTTCCAGCAGAGATTTAAATCAATAAGCTTAATAATGCTGACAAGGCCCCAGGTTATGCCAGGCATACAGCCACATAGCCGAAATAACGGCTTTGAAACCCTCTAGCCACACCTCAGTTTTTTTGTTTCCGATCAGGCACGGAGACGGGAGGTAAAATGATGAATTTTAACCCCCTTCAACCCCCAGTAGTGGAAACTACAGTATGAAGGAGAATCCCTCCCAATTGGCCAAGGCAACCCCTTATCCCCTCGGTTGGCAAAATCTTCTGAAGGGAACCACCCACCAAATTCAGCAATATCTACCAAGAGGGATCTATCAGACACCCAATGGGGGGAGTCCAAGTCCTTCTCGCTCACCTGGGTTTGCACCCAAAGGTACGCTGCTCTGGCACACCGGTGACTCACCAAAAAAATTGATTAACTTAAGCAATTAAGCACCTCCTCGCACTTTAGAACCAGAGCTGCTCATGTTAATCAATGAATATGATGACTACAATTACGCTACCACCCCCCATTTCCATGGAGACGATGGTGGCTGGAAATATCCACAGACACACCAGAGCCTCGTCCCACAAATGAGGAATCCGAACGAAAGCTGAGAGCCAGCGTCGCGCGTGAAACGTCGCGGCGATGTTAAATTAATCACGGAAATCCATTTGAATAGCATTAATAATTCCTGTAATAATTAATGTAAACCGAATGCACTAAACGATGTGTTGCTGTGTGAAATGTGTGTGCCGCGTGTGAAAAATCAGAGACAGACCATCTCCCCGGGTAATTTGTTTATTCACTCATCTATTTGACAAAATGACACATTGACGCGTCAAGCATGGACGTACACCGGGGGATTTCGGCACGCTTTTTCAGAGGATGTATTAGTCACTATCTATGTGGCACTGGCTTCTCCGCAGGACCGTGGGCATCAGGCATCCAGGGATGATGAGAGTTAATTACCGTCAGCTTTCAGGCCTGATGACTGATAAATGGAAACAATTATACCGGCAGAACCAGCCCGCATTTTCAGTTTTGTGGCCCCGGATCGTTCCTCCAGACGGCGGGCTGCCCTAGCCAAGCCAGCTGGCACCCGGAAATAAGCCGTATGCTGCGGTTCCTACGGCAACCTGTGCGGTGGGGTGCGGTTGGAGGTACCACGGTGGCTACCCTTCACTGTGATGCTGATATAATATGAAGTTAAAATCACCAGGCTCTGTACCAGCCAATACAAGGAGGAGCCACGTTAGTTCAGAGAGTGTCAGGCTTTTCAGATGAAAGGACCGGTCGCTAATCAGCTCAAAACTGTTGCCGGGAATGAAGGAGGTCACCTCTGAGCAGATGTGTGATTGGCTAAACCCTGTTAGACTGCTAGGACCCGGAACAGGTCCTAGCAGTCTGGAATCGATATCCTTTCAAAATGGCTGCAGTGTTACATGAGGTGCACTGGCCTCTGTGAAATGTCATGAATGTGACTGTAATCCGTAAGCTGGAGACAAGACAGAAATGCGAGCTGTACCAGCACGGGAGAAAAAAGTAAGAAGATACAGCCCTGGACTTTTAGCTGGGAGCCGGTTCTGTGAAGTGTTTGCAGTACAAAGATGGCAGTAAAATATTATCTCTGTCAAGCTGTTTGGGGTTAAAGTGGTATAGGCATAATGAAGATATTTAGCGATGCTAAATGCCATTCCCAGGCTTAGATAGACATACATCTCTGCGAAAATTCATATTCATATTGAGAAAAAAATCTAACGACAAAAAAGGCCTGCATTTTAGCACTGATGCCTCACACCTTTGGAGCCAGGATGTGGGTCACCCCTGGTGACCCTGAATCAGACAAGTGGTTACAGAAGATGGAAGGAAGGAAGGATGGATGGATGTTATTTTACAAACATGAAATGTGGCCTTGGGTTAGACTTTTCCATATTTATTTTTAATTAAAGTTCCAATTAAAGTCCATCCTTCAATCTACTAACCACTTATCCCGCACAGTGCTGCCAAAAACCTGGTGCCCATTACAAACTAGATTGGGCACATGAAAAGGGGAGCACCGCAAAGGGTCCTGCGGCCCATCACAGGCCAGACACTCACATGGAGAGACCCCAATTCCCCTGCCCTCATGTTTTTAGACGACAGGAGGAAAGCCACATAACACACGGCATTCCGAGGTGATGAAGGGGAAGTGGGAATTTCAAATGTAAAGTGTGGCACTTTTCAATCCTCAGGTCGAACCGTAATGCTTTTCTGCCATGTTTTTGGGACAGATGTTCGTACATTAAAATAAACATCCGATCCCTTTTAAACATTGGCTTGATTTCAATATGTGGGCTCAGTTATAAATGTATACACAAATATTTGAACAGAAATTTCTGCCACATGAACATATGTTTTGATAAAACTGTCCTTCTGCCCAGCATCCATCCATCCATCTATCTGTCCATCATCCATCCATCCGTCCATCCATCCATTCATCTATCTATCCAGTTCTTTAGGAGTCACACAAAGTGTGACTTTTATCAAATCGGTGCCAGAGAGAGAGAGACAGAGAGAGGCAGATAATGGGGATCGCTTCAACATGGGAGGGTGGAGGCCAATTTGGTCAAACAAGTTATATAAATATAAAACAAAATAGCTATTCAGTGAGACAATTCAATGGCTCATTGGCTTCAAAAAAAATGGAGGGCGACAAAGGACAGAATTCAGGCACACGTCCTACAAAGGACACATTTCTTCTAGTTTCCCAACCCGGCCTTGCCTACAATAACGAATCGCGATCCCTTCTCCCCAGTCACCTTTGGCTCCATTGTAGCAAGACGCCGGAGTGATAGAGCTAGGTTCTCCTGCACGCTGACGCCCTTCAGCATGCTGTCGATTGTGTTCATGGCTAGTGATCGTACCCCAGAAGAGCTGAAAGACCTCAAGGGAGAGCAACAAAACTGTGAGGTCTGACCCATACATTAATAATTGGTCCCAATGGTGCTGCTAGCAATCTATAGTGAAGAGAGAGAGAATGAGCCTAGATCCTATTATTCCTGACTTTAATCAATCAGCGGGTGTCCATTTTGACAAAACAGGGCCATCGTCCCTTCACCCTCCTCCTCTGCCTTCAGGCCTTCCCATCAGGCTTTGCTGCGTTCGCCTCTGATACGGCGTCGCTAAGCTACATTTAACTCGAATCATTATTCTGTCCGTTCGCTCGTTCTGCTCATTCACGCATGTGTTCTGCAGACATAGATATGAAAGGAGCCGACGTTTTGGCAGCCGGGTAAGCGGACCGTCGTCTGCCGCGTGGAGACCCGCCAGCGCCGAGCCTGCCGCGGGCCCGCGCTGATAGCGCTGGTCGGGATTAGAGCGGACGCGCTAGTGTCAAAAATGTTTGCTTAAACCTTCCGCCGGATGCGTGGGTAGCCAGCCACCAACATTTTAACGCATGTTAACGCAAACATTTGCCAGCTCCCGAATAAATAAGCTTGATGGCTGAATGAAAAATACACCACCTCGCATTTTCAGCCATCCCGTACCAGCGGAATGAGTCAGCACAGTCGTGCTTAACGTAACGTCTCAACCAACCAGTTGAGTATTAGGAGTCTCAGTCACAGAGTGCTCAACTAGTTGGTTGAAACAAAATCTTGGTCTGGATTTTTGCTCTTTGGACCTGGATTACCCACCTCTGCACTCTGTGCCTGCAGTGATGTCAATAATTTCCATAAAGCTTTATAGTTAAGGTATTTGTAATAAAAAAAAAAACTTCAACCGGTGTTGTATACAACTGAAACTGAAGTTTAGCTACTTGGTATGGACTGTAAACTATGAGGATAGCTTTTCAGAAAGGCTGGATCACTGGATCACAGCAAATAAACAAAGCAATTTAACATGAAAAAATAAAAGTTTCCACTTCTGCGGAGCCTAGGAATGGTAACCTTGCACGTATTAGATTGAGGAACAAACAAATCGAAACAGTGAGTGTTCTGCTGTGAGACCCTGAGCAGCTATAAACCTCATCCTGGCTTTATAGGTGTGAAAAAGGCCAGATATGCCGAGGTAGAGAACGACAGGGGTACTGAATCGACCCCGCTAAGCACAGTCACCTGATTCTCCCTCCTGATATGGCTGGTGGACTCGCTGCCTTCACGGCATCCGTTATAAATCATTTTCCATAAATGTAGATTTCAGCGCAACACAGCATTTTGCCTCTACTTGTCATGCTGGATTCCCACCTCGTAATTTCTGATTTCTGTTTGACTTCATGCATCGCATAGCTGTCGATTTTATCGTTCGAGCCCGAACGTCGTCCCTTATGAAAGGTTCCATGCAAGACATATAACTGTGATACGTACGTAGTTTCCGCCAGCTAAGGATTCACAAACCACTCCTGTTATGCGGGAATTAAAGACAAAGCTCTGAATTTTTGCTGGGTTTAGTGCGATATTTCTTTGCAGGCTAGTTCAGTGTATAACTACATTCCCTGCATGCACTCCCGTACCCACCTTAATTGGTCTTGTATTATACCGAAATCCAGCATCTGGTCCCCTTGTTCCCTCGCCCGCCTCTCCCCTTAACCTTTTCCCTCACCGTAACTGCTGGCATGGTCATTGCCTTGGCCTTTTCCGTCTACAAGAAACCTAATTTTCACCCGCTGCCTCCTCGCCCACCCCTGCAATTTCCCCAACAAATGTCCTCCGTCCGCCTCTCCCGCCACTAACGCCTTTGTACAACTGCGAAGAACTCGGCAGTTCTTCAGCCACCGGGCCGGAATCACAGACGGAGCCATTCCCCTCCTACTGTACGTGCCCCCTCCGTGTGGCTGACCCGACTCTGCATCCTGTTTTATTTAGTATTATTATTTTAATTTTCAAGGCGGGCAGCCTTCCAGAAGGCCCAGCATTAGTGCTCCTAGAACATAGCATGAAAATGCTGGCTCTTCCAAAGTTAGAGGGGGTTAGAGGATTAGATAGAGACACGGGTCCCAAGTAAAGCCACTTGATACTTATCCTGTTAGATCCGAATAAATGAAAAAAATAAAATATTTCAAATACTAAAATATTTCAACTGTGCCTGTGGCCTCACCCCTGTATACTGTATGTTTATAACATAGACAGGGTTACCCCACACTTATCTTGCTTATCCAAAAAGGCTTCTGCCCCCACCTAATTTTGACATTGGGTCATCTTACCACTAAACATTAACTAAACACTACCCCCCCCCCCCAACACACACACACACGCACACACACAGCGCTGTCTACAACCTTTGTCAGGCACTCGCTCCCATTAGAACTGAGCCTTCACTGGCAAAGAAGGCTAAGTGCTGGGGGAGCCATGGAGCCATGAGCCCAGGTTAAGATCACCCACATCAGTAGGGTAGGCAGGACTCCAGTGCCATTCACACTCTTAAGGATGCAGTGTGTCCCTAACGGAACAGCAGGTACCTGCAAATGGCTCTCCGACCCAGTCAGATAGGTGCTGTCCAGGAGACTGCTGTTTATTAATAGCTACACCAGAACAGCACCACAAAATATCACATCACTGGCCGTTAGAAAAGCAGGCACGCTCTCGCTGAGGCTTATGCTCCCCGTACAGATCTTACAGCTAAATGGGCACCCCCACACCCCCACACCCCCTTCTCTTGGGGGAATCGAAGAGGACAAGACCGAAAAGACCCTGAGGTTTAAGGGGCCGCCGTCGCCGTTAAAAGCTTTTGGTCCCTAACGATTTGGCTCTTCTCTCAGCCAGCTATGAAGCCCGTGTTTTGGAACTCATCTTTTAACTTTTGCCCGACTGGTATGTTATAAAGGCATCCTACATCACAGACAGGGGTTAGAATATTTCTGTTGCTGGATGGTGTGTCATCTTAGCCATTAAAAACCTCTCCTAAAGCAACCCTAGTACTTACAGCAGCCATCTGATTTGCCCATGAATTATTTTTATTTTTTTTTTTTGACCACTAGCATACCATGCTTGGCTTATCAACGCCTCGTCAAGTTATTTAACTAATCAAACTAATGAATTAATTGAGCTGGTGGTTAAATGTAGCGAATACATGGAATGGCTAAGATGCCTCTGAAGAGAGGTTTGGGAACCAAAGCTCTTCTACCCATACAGCAAGATATCAGTAACTTTTTGGAGAACAAAGAAATTCTTGTTAGTTTTTTTATTGTGTCAATGTTCATTTGCATACGATATTGTGCGAAATTGTTTTGTTTCCTGAACCTAAATGCACTTACTACCTAGATAAATACCTTTAAACGTTTTCTTTCACTGCCTAAGGCTTTTGCAAAGTACTGTACAAACATAGTAGAAATATTTCACTTACTGCCATCCTGAATTCATAATTTGACTATTATTCTACCTATGCCACAGGAATCTGTCTTTCCTGGCATTATTTCAGGATGCAAACATGACACTGAGACAGTCCAGGATGCCACTTTTGGTATCACTGTCTAAAGGAGAACTTATTGAGCGCTGGTAAAACATCTGAGGATACAGGTCAGCAGCCACATGATGGACGAGGACAGCCGATTTCAAAGAAATCCCACGGCTCTTTGTCATTGGCTGGCAACATGGCATATATTGGGTACACATACTGTAACAAAACACATACATGGTCTTGTTTCCTGAACTATTTCAAGAACTCAAGAAAGATTAGAAGAAATATTGCTACTTACACTGTTAACCCTTTTCCTGTGATAATTTCCCCATGTGAAATTTGCCAACCGTTTATTGATGCTCTGGGGTCAGACTCACCCCAAACACGGGATAGGGGTTAAAAATGTAATACATAATGTGACTAATTTGATTACTTTTTCAAAGTAATAACATAATACATTTGATTACTTTTTGATTACTTTTCTAACAAATGTTTTAAACTGGGCAATAAAGCCGAACAGTCCCAATGGGTTTGCTGAGCCGCTTTGTCGGGCAATGTGAAATCGAAAATATGCCAAGCAATAAAATCAATGTTATATTCTACGTATAAGTTTTGTATCGAAAAGAATATATTTGAATGTAACTGTCATTACATATTCTTTCTCAGTAAATGTAATGGATTACGATTACATTCAGTGTGCAATTTAATTACATAGCGCTGCTACATGTAACTAGTCACTCCCCAACACTGATAATAAGCATGACAGAACATAAAATCATGCTGAAATATCTGAGCTGAGAAAACATCAGACAGAAGATGTAAGAA
>JAODKL010000051.1:7579343-7598478 GCA_026780765.1 Petrocephalus schoutedeni
AGTGCGCGTGTAATGAACTCAGTGGAGTTGGTTGAGCACTGAAGTGATGGAAAGAAAGTGAATCCTACTAAATCCACATTTTGCCATTACCCCCCTCCCCAATCAACAACCTTTATTATTATCACTCTGCCCCCCCCCCCTTGCCAGCTGGCCAGATTTGCTCTGGCAGCAACCCGGGTTCCGTCCCAACCATCTCCCCATGACCCCCGAAAAACATCCCCAGCCTACCAATCCTGTGGCCGGTGCCTCAGTTCTGCTTGCCGACCCAAACGGAGACAGTTCACAGACTGCTTGAGGCCTTAGACCAGTGGTCTATAAAAGTGCTGTTCCCTAGACGTAGACTGCCTGGGGAATCACCTTCGTACACGAGAAACAATTGGGGAAGGAGGCAGATGACTTACTGCACTCAGATGTTCTGGATGTGCGAGAAACTAGATATGAATGTAAAGGGAGAGAGAAAGGCATATACATAGGGGGCAAAATAAAGGCAAATTAAATATTAGGGGGCACACATCCCCCCCCCTTTAAGAGATCCTGTGGTTTGAATTCTGCCCTAAGACGTCTCAGAGGGGGCCGAAGGCTTTGATACTGGGTGGTTTAAGGAAAGGTCAGCAGGGCAGTAGAGGGATTGAGCGGGGATCTGTGTCATCTCTCTTATCAGGGACGTGATCTCTCCTTATGTCACGCCATGACTGTGAAAATACACCCCCCCCCCCCCATTTGATTTAGGAAAAGTGCTGAGTATATCAGCACATGTAGGATTTCTCAGTTCATAACTGAGAATTGTTAGATCTACTTTATACATATATATATATATATATATATATATATATATATATGATATTGTTATGGTTTTTAATGGGTCCTGTATATATTGGATATATTTCCGCCACTAGACGCTCACAGGTTTCATTTCAGATGGCAATGGCGTGAATGTGCACGGTTTAATGAAGAAGGGGATGGAACAAAAGTACGATGTCAGAACTTCTAATGAGATGGCTGGGAAAAAAAGAAAAAAAGTTATTCCAGCAAAGCAGGCAGCTTTCGGGGGATCGGGGCTGATGTTTAAAGGAGCCCTCTGCCATATTGTAGAAATGATATGAATATTGAATGGGGTAACAAGGGCAGGAATGAGTGTGGTATTTATGAAAAACCTTTTCACATTGAATTACACAAGCAAATGGACTTCATCGTCGGCACAATATTTAAGTCCTTCAACTCCGCCGAAACCTTTCATCCACAATAGACCTTGAGTATACAAAAGACCCACAGTCCTGTTTATGCCTGAATAATTCTGCAGTCGTGAGGTGATTTAACCCCACTGCATTATATTCCAGGCAAACATCAAGAAAAATTGGAGGAGAAAACCACTACGCCTGCTCTCTTTTAAAACTTGTTTTAAATAGAACTTCAGCCCGTAGATTGCTATTCCCGAAATATCTTCTTAAGAAACCTAATCCACATTACTATATTATTGACCATAGGGCAGGTAACAAATATTCAAACACTATCACAATTCTGATTGGTGCACTTCCTACATGTGCTGTAATATGGCTTTAATTACTGTCCATCTCTCCGTTTTCTGTAATCGCTTATCCAGTGCAGGGTTACTGTGAGCCTGGGGCCATTCCACTTTATAACACAGGGGACACTCCAAAAGGGACACCAGTCTGTCTCTGAGTGCCTAAAATGTCATTTCGCATATAATTAATTTAATCATCAGATTCCCTAAGATCAAAATTTTCCACTTCCCAAGTTCTTGCTCTTATAATGCTTTTTGGGGCAATGATGGCCTAAGGCCAGGGCTACACTGGGTGTGTGGTATGTGTGGCACAAAGCTGCTGCATTGCATACTTATGCATTTGTTCACAGCGTCCATGTTGCTGCTACAGTGCGTACTTACGCATTTGTTCACAGCGCCCATGTTGCTGCTGCAGTGCATACAGCAGCGGCCATGTTGCTGCTGCATTGCATACATACGCATTTGTTCACAGTGGCCACGTTGCTGCTGTGGTGCATAGTTACGCATTTGTTCACAGCGGCCACGTTGCTGCTGCGGTGCATAGTTACGCATTTGTTCACAGCGGCCACGTTGCTGCTGCGGTGCATAGTTACGCATTTGTTCACAGCGCCCACGTTGCTGCTGCGGTGCATACTTATACATTTGTTCACACCGCCCGCTTGGCTGCTGCAGTGCATACTTATGCATTTGTACACAGCGCCCGCGTTTCTGCTGTGATGCAAACCTACACATTTGTTCACCCCATCTGCATTGCTGCCGCGGTGCATACCCATGCATTTGTTCACAGCGTTGTTCACAGCGTTGTTCACAGAGTTTACCTTTAACAATGTCCATCAATACCAGAATGTTTGATTTCAATTCATTATAAGTTGAATTTATATATAGTTTAGGCAAAGGTTCAGAAGCGTGTGCTTAATTGTAGTAGCAGTAATTATTGTAATAATTTTTTTAGCGCACTTGAAAACTACTGTGCTTCACCTGTTAACTTATTGACATAATATAATTATAGCCTGCACTACTGTACGTTATAGTACACATGTAGCCTCCGATTCCTCCTTTAATGGCTGCTCCAATCTGCTTACATGGGCGCCAAAATGAAAATCAATCATTTCCGCAGCAGTGATGCACAGTGTGGCCTAGGCCTAATTGTTAGGGAAGCTTGCATGTGACTGAAAGGCTGCTGGTTTGAATCCCCGACTAGCAAGGTACACAGTTGTGGTGGCCTTCACAAGCCAAACGAACTTCCTGAATTTCATAAAATTCAGGGCTTGCTGTAATTTTTTTGGTAATCTGTTGTGGCTTCTGTAGTTTCCAACAGAAACATCTGAAAATACCAGAAAAGCATTTATTTAGGAACTACTGTTGGCAGACTGCTGTTTAGGTTAATTCTGTGAAAGTTTTACTGACTTATTTGCATCAGTAGTACAAAAGAAACTGAAACATCAGCACACCCATACTGTTTGAAACGTGCAAAGTATGGAGCTTAAGAGGGACATTCCGGTTCGCAGTATGTAAATGTCACCCCAGAAGTCCTCTTGCTATGTAAATACAAGCGAGTTTCCTCTAGTATCAGAGGCTAGAATTGCTGCAGAAGGGCAGCCTGGCGCTTCAAATGTGCGGCTGGCAAACTTTTCAGCGCCAGGGCTCGTGGGGAGTGCTAATGTGTCATAAACAAGAGTCTCGGCTGTGATGTGAGCATTAGTGAAAGATGGAGCGTGATCCTTGTTAAAGGGCTGTCGTATCATCTCACTTGGTCAAGCGTCTGAAGCTAGGCTGACTTAGACCCCTAGGAAAGCGGTGCACCTAGCTTAGTAGCGGACAGGGGCGCTGTAAAGGGGGGAAGTTAGAATTATTCCATGAGCACCTGAGTAAGCACCGATGTCCCAACGTGGCCAAGGGAATGTTGAACAGTAGAGGGCGCCATCCAAAGAGGGGTTTAAAATTCAATAAAGGTCCATTAGGGTCCGAAATGGGTGGTAACCCAAATGCTCAGTGCTAGTCTTCTAACTGGGACTAATAAAACAAAAGCCAGGCAATCTCATTATCCCACACTTCAATCATGTCATGAATTAAACTATTTATTTATGTAAATATATATTTTTTAAACAAGACAAATGCGATGTGACTACAATACATCAAAAATTGGTGAAGAGAGGAGAACACAACTCTACATGCAAGCCTTCGCAACATCAATGTCATCCACCATCAAGTGCATTAGTCCTAGCGAACCACTTCTCATCAATGTGAGGTTTGATGGCCCATAATTACCACTTACTAACAGAAGCATCATAGACAGACGGGTAGCTGCCAACAACAGCCAAACATTAGAGGAACCTACATATGTGTGAATATCGAGATCCAAAAGCTACTCGAGAAGGAAAGCCCAATGGGAGCGGAGTGATGGATACCTCACTGCGTCCCTAGCATGTCTGGCAGAGGAAGACTGAACAGGCGTTCGAGGTCCCAGAAAGCTGGGCAGAAAGAAGCAAGCCCTCCACTGCAGCTTTTGAGAGCTCTCTCAGACATCTGCTAATTGCCGGCGATAGCTTTTGGGAAACAATATCCGAGGCACTCTCGCAAACAATGGGTAATGACAAAATGATGCATTAAACGGTGATTGATGAGAATTCTTTGAGGGTCGACTTGTTAATGTTAATCCACCCACAATGACGGCGGAGTGGCCTGAATGGGCTCACGGCACCCACGTCTCGCTCGGCGCACGCTGCGGATCGCATTCGGAGCCGCGGGGGAAATGCGACGTCTGCTTCCGTGCACATTTCTCGTCCTTGTGATTACGAGCTAAGGATGAAGTGAGTTTATTGTCCATTGAACAGAGTCTCCAGCGTGGAAAAAGCAATTCCGCAAAAGTACAACTCAAGGGCTTTTCAGCGAAGACCGTCCCCGTACTTGGAATGATCTTGAGCGTGGATGCAGGCATTACAAAATTATAGAGTTCTGTGAAACGGAGCCCTAATTAGAATTGGAATGCTCTACAGTTCTGTAGCCATCTTCGAGCAACAGGCGTATTTGTGGATAAAGAAGGTATTCATTGCAGACGGTTGGTATGCAGCTGTGGACCACTCTGCAGTTGCTAATTGAAGAAGCTTGCAATTCCAAGTTCACCTACTCTATTTGCACGCCACAGACATAGTTTGCAGGCATGCCCTATCCAAATAGATACATCACAGAACACTTTTTTTGTATTAGGTTAATTTTATTTTAAATCATTAATTTGCGAAGCTGATGCTTCTTGTCCAGATTTCCAGCTGGTGTCCAGTTTACTCCTGCAGTCCAAAGACATGTGGCTCAGGTGTGCTGGCTTCTCCTTTGTCTGATGTTGTGTGAGTGCATGTGTCCAGGAGGTCCCCTGCCTTGGCATTGACTGGCATCTTGTCTAGGCTGCCCCCTTGCCCTGTGCCTCTCCTACAACAGGCTGTACTTTCGCCATAACCTTGTATTGGACAAGCAGTTATGAAAAATGAAAAGAAAAAAAAAAACATTAAATTATGACGATACTTTATTTGCCATTTGCACAAATACGGGGACATTGGAATGCTTCTTTTCACGTATCCCATCATGCTCTCATTTGAGACACATATATATACACACAGCGTGGGGTCAGTCCTTTATCTCATGCCCTGGAGCATTCTGGGAGGTTAAGAGCTTTGCTCAAGGGCCCAACGGACTATTCTTCTAAAACTCAACCCAACAACCTTCCAGTTGCAACCAAGGAGTCTTAATGCTCTGAGCCACTCATGGATGGATGTGTGAATACATACGATTCTCTTCACCAATGAATTTACCTTGGCATTTTCTCGAATTCATTCAAGTGAATTTCTTTTTAACACAAAAACAGGTTCCCAACTTGTACTCCTATCCTCCTCGTCACATTTCATCGTGCGACTCAATGTGCCTTCTTGGTGCGGAAGAAGATAATTAAACACTATACCTCATATCCTCTGACTGAAATTCTGGCTGGGAGTATTTGTTTCTAAGTGGAGTTTAATTTTGTTGTCAAAATGCGACGAATGCATGGCTTAAATCAGAATAATTTCCTACTTGAGGCAAGAACTGTCAGAAGAATGGATAGTTAGCTGGCCTGCTTCGGTTTCGTTTAAGTTTCCTCCTCCTTCAGCCTTCGAAATTGCCAAATGATTGCCATACAGCCGGTTTAATGGGTTTCTATTGCGTTCTCGAGAATGTGATAAATACTGAAGCCGCAGTATTATTCTATTATGCAAACAGCCACATTAATGGTATTTTAGGCAGGCTGTCTCACGCGCAGAGCTGGATTACAGGACGGGGCTCAGCCGTACCATCAGAAACGCTTCAGGCAGTCACTGTTCTGGGAGGAACGTGATACCTCGGATGAATCGGCCTCAACGGAGTCCTCTCCCTATCAAAAGGCATCTGTTATCAGCAGGCTCCAGTGAATGGGCACCCCACCTTCCATTTTACCACCCCAGAAGGCAGTCCACGCAACCGTAAAAAAAAATAATAATAAATAAGGGATAATATCAAAGCATCGCAAGATCCCGCTGTTAACGTTCTTGTGGAAATGATCTACCACTGGGGCGAAAAGGAAAAATAAGAGATGCTTCAGAGGCCGTAGATTACCTACCTGTTTATTTATAGAAGAGCATCCCCCCATGCCTTACAGAATTTTTGAAACTGTAAAAGTGCCCCTCTCTTTTAAAACCCGTCTTTTTCTCTAGCTGCAAAAGCCCAAAGTAGAGGATGATTATATTTGGAGAAAAGTCCTGACAGGTATTGTATTAAAGCAGCCAGGGCATCACAGTACTTAGTCAGAGCCCTTAGGAAGCTTTGTACATCTTATCCCCCTAACAACAGAATGATTTTCAATTACTGCACCTTCATTGAACCTCTGTGATTATTTAGCTTGAAAATGCTTCCATAAAACCCCCCCCCCCCCCCCCCCATCTCACTATAAGGGCCTTGGAGCTACAAATGGACACCGCGGCAAATTTTGGATTCCGCACCATATTTCCGGGAAGAATGACGAAGGTAGCTAAACATTCGAAGTTAGTGTTTCACCCTCCCTCCCAAAAAAAGAACCTGTCAAGTTGATTACTCCCCCAAGATTTATTCCTGTGCATTATTCAAAAAAAAAAAAAAAAAAAAAAAACAGGAATATCATTAAGGAAATGAGAGTGGGGTGCGTCTGTTCATTTCCCCGGCAAATTGCCAAGGGGGAGCCATTTATTTTTTGCCGCTATAACTTATAACTTTTATTTTGTCCGCATCGCCACATCACTTCCAGTCTGGAAATTACACGCTGGATGCTAAGTGTTGGGTTTAGTGACGCATCAAACATGTTATCACCCCCCTCCGCAGCAGAACGCGTTCCCGTGCTGCGGTATTAAGTGGCAGAGGCATAGCTCCCCGCCTGTGTAATTGGGTCTTACGTCTGCCTCAGTCGCAGCGGCGGCCGGCATCAGTGTTGCGAGATGGACGAGCAGAAGTCCCTGCTCAGGAGAAATCGATGTTGGAGGTTTTTTTTTTGGGGGGGGGGGAGTGTGCCATACAGACATGACAGCCAGAGAGTCAAAAAAACAAAGCAACTTCTCCCTCCCTGAACACAGAAGTGGTATTTTGGATCGGCCTGTCTGCATGCGAGTCTGTGCGCCTGGAAGGCCTAACCGTGGAGTTACAGTGCCCCCTACTGTCCCGGCTAGCCCTGACATACGCCGGTCGCCGCTTCATTCGCCAGAAGGAAATATCCTCCCTTTTTTTGAACATGAAAACACCCTTTAATTGAGCATGTTATCCTTGCCCCTATATATTCATTAATTTTATGTTGTTATTATTGTTTTTTTTTTTACTCAAGTGGTGCAGTCATTCATAAACATCATGGAGGGGAGGGGATGAGTTAAACTCCAATTTCTGCTTAATTTCTTTGGCAGGGGGGCAAAAGGATAAGGTGTCAAAATGGGATCCCCTGTCTTTCTATTCAGACCAAGTGAAGTGTTTAAAAAAATCCAGCAGAACCAGCATTCAAGGCTGCTGCATGTAGATTGCATTGGCAGGACCGTTTTGGCATCGCCCTTTAACAGTGCCTTACGACACTTTCTTTACATCTGCACTATTAACCCATCAAGCTGGGTGTCTTAATGGCCAAATTATCATACCTTAAATCCTGCCTCTCGACATTTTGAATGTCGATTTAGCATTGTGTTGTCCAATCGTCCGGCCCGGTCTCACAAGATCGCTAGAACGTTCATGTTCCTCTGACATCGATATGTCCGGCTTTCTCTACACCTCAGGAACATTCTATTTAAGTCACATTTACCAAGTCTGTCAGTGTAGCTGTTAGGTAAGAGCAAGACGGTAACCTCACGGCGATGCTTCTTGCCGGCTTGCCTCCGAATCCCTCTGTGGATACATTTTTAAACATCAGTAGGAAAACATTGTTCGGTTGAAAGACGAGCCACTTCTGGAAAAACAATACAAAAAACAGATTTCTGGTGCATTGATGTTGGCTCTATGACATCCGCCAACCTCTGGGGAACGTTCTCCAAAGTTCTGCCATTAGCAGGATGAGGGAAAGCTTGAGGGAGTAAAGGGGAACACAACAGGAAGAACAGCTGCAAAAAGTAAAAACCTTGGACCACAGTTAGCTTAATCTGGTGTTATCGTTGCTGAAAGAAAATGCCTCTTTCCTCACCTAACCTTTCTGCTAAGGAATCGAGGTAGAGGCCCGGTAGATGTCCTACATGATTTATCTGTCCTCTTCTTCCCCCTAGATCCATATTCCTAGATACTACTTTTCTTAGCCACTTTCTCAGAAGAGTGAGTCATACCACATGACCGGTGGACGTTAATAGGTTTGGAGAGGTGAGGATCCAAGGTCTGCAGCTGGCTCTCCATCATCCCACCCTCCCTACGCCGTACCCTCAGGAGACAAGGAGAGAAACCCTCGCTGTGGAGGTGGTCGGTCAAAAATGCGAGCCTGACAGTCCCTCCAGGAAACCGGAGAGCTTCAACAGGTAAAGGCCTGGCAGGGAAACCTTCTGACTTTTCCGATCGGCAGAGCGCATGTAGCAGATGTTCCACGTTGGCCCACTGCTTGTTTTAAGAACATGACGGCGACAGGAGCAATATATTTTGAAGGGGAAGCTCTGCCACAGCTCTCATACGCTAGAAAGTGGTTTCTGTTCTTTTCATAGCAAGGAAAATTATCCAAGCTTACTTACAGTGGATGTTTTCTGTACCAAAGGAAAAGAAAAATCATGTCACAAAAGAAAAAGACATTCTTCTAGCAAATTGATCACAAATGGTGTGCTGTAAGAACATTTCTGCTTATTGTAGTCACATCGATAACTACTGATATGAATATCCTCACATTTACTGGTATATTACACTAACTGTTGTTCATTTCTGTGCCATCCATCTTGAGCTATGCATTAAATACGGTTTATCCTCATTATTAAATAACAAAAATAAGAATATTAATAAGTAATGTGCTGCTGCTATTATGAATGCAAACAAATGACTGTATTAACGTGGAGACACAGGCTGTTCAATGGAAATTGTGAATATTCATGCTAATGCTTTAAGTGCCCTGACCGGATATTAGAGCGATCCTTGTTTATGCATAAGTTTCGGCTGCGAAGCGTAAGCCCCGGAGATCCGAGTTGTTTGTGTCGATTTACTGAGGTCCCCAGGCCGCCATGCGACCTGCGTCAGATTCCGACATCTTCGTTCGGGGTGAGTGACGGATCGCGGGGCGTAATCGCCGGAGTCACCCGGAAAGGCCTTCGGGCGCCGCAGACTTTTTCTCGGAAGCGCCTGCGAAGGAGGCAACTTTCCGGCAATGCTGAGAATTAGCTAAATAAACATACGGGCTGAGAAGACTGCGCTCCTGCCGCAGCGCTGCGTACCAAACATGCAAAGCGCATCTATTGAAGAAGCTGTTAAGATTTGCGACTAAGCGGGTTAGGAATGTTTTGCCGCCTTCGCAATATTGTATATCACCACTCGTAGATAAATTAGGCAATTAGGGTTTATTTATTAATCAGTCTAGCACAGCAGACTATTAATTCCACAGTTCTACAAGCATGCAATTTAGAGTACACACTTAAGATGGAGGAACACATTACTACAGACAAAGGGGGGTGGGGGGTGGGGGTTGTGCTAATGAGATTCACTAGGGAATACTCGTCGTGGACCCGTTCTGAGCCTGTGCTAACTGTGCTTTATCAAAAGCCCGAGGGCAGTGCCTGAACGCACTATTCTGACCAAAGCTGACCCTCTCCCAGGCTTATTAACCCAGCTGAGAAAGCCAGAGGGTGCCTGGCAAGAACGTTTACACGACTGCTTTGTAAATCATGGTGAATTACTTACGCTCATGCGTTGTACCTGTTGAATTGGCTGTAGACGTAAATAGTGTATGCAACAGATATCGTGGTGGGGTGGGGGGCAATGTAAACTGTTTGGCAGGATGGAAACTAGGTCTTCATATTTCCGGGGGGCAGTTTCCCACCGCTGGGCATTTTTGACAGCTTGCACACCTCTGACGGCTCATTTCCTCAGCCTACTGCCCTCACATTCTCTCCATGCTGTTCTGCAAAGGTATGTCGAATTGGGTGACTGTGTTTGCATCACGGAGATTCATGTAGACTGTAAATGTCTTGTATTAATTACTGATAATTACAAGACCCAGAATAACTCGTATTCAAAAAACACGATACGATGAAGAAGAATGCTCGATTCAAAACACATTACAAATAAACTGGAATGTGATCACCTGTTAATTTTGAATCATGTTCCCTGCAATATGCTTTAATGTCTAATTTCATAGCCTACAATTGAGTTTGATTTGAATTTGATTTAATTTTTTTTTATGCTGTTGTCTATGGCAACCAGGATTGATGATCCCCCAGAATCTCCGGATGCACCTAGCGGTCCAAGACACGACACGGAATGTCAAGAACGCTGGAATCTCGAGTCCCCGGGGGAGAGCAGAGGTCTTCCAGGGACTGAATGGGCAAAGAGGTGCGCAGTGTCAAACGGAAACGTGGCGTATGACAGCACAGCAGAGGCACAAAGGTCTCCTCATTTACCGAGCATGTCCACTGTGTGTGTGTCCCCCCCCCCGAACCCCACATGCCGATTCAATCTCAGTGTGGGAAACAGGTGTTCGCAAGCTGAAATGGATCCGTCCGCTGATGTTGAGAGCCTCTCCGTAGCTGAAGTGATAGATCAATTTATACGTGAGTGTGAGACTCACCAGCTTAGTGCTTTCTGCTGCAACCCCCATGTTTGGGTAACCTCTCCTCTGTTTGTTTTACTATTTCTATGCAGCTTCCTGAAGTACACAGCTATAGCAGTTCCTGTGCATAGTATCAATAAACTATTGTTAGTTTGTTAATAACTCAATGATGTATTGATTACCCTAAATATCAGCTCACTAGTGGTCGAGCCAGAAAATGCATGGGCACTTTGGTTGGTTGCTGCAAACATATATATATACAGTAGACTGCAGTCATAATGATAGTGTGTATACTTCTATACTATGTGTAATTGTATAATAATCACTGTAAATGAATACGTTACCAATAAAGTCACGTTGCATACAAAGAAAGAAAAAAAAATCACAGATATAAAAAGAATTATCATTTATATCTCTTTGTCAAGATCACAAATAATTGAATGTAAGTGACAGCCTTGCCACTTGTCAATTGCCTCACGCCTCTGCGACTGGGGTATGAGTCTCCAACATGGCTCCATGTGTGCGAAGTTTGCATGTTCTCCCCGTGTCTTCGTGGGGTTTCCTCCAAGGACTCTGGTTTCCTCCCACAGTCCAAAGGCTAATTGGAGTTACCAAACTGCCACATGCTGCCATGTTTCGGGTACTGATGTCGATACCCCCCTAACCCTAACCCTAACCCCTAACCCTAACCCTAACCCCCTCCTGGAGCTCAACAGGCGAATGACAAGGGCCAACCGACTAGGGGAGTTCCTGAAAACAAACGTTTGCGTGATGGACATAATAGACGGGCGGGAGAGAGAGAGAGGGGGAGAGAGGGGGAGAGAGAGAGAGAGGGGGGGAGAGAGGGAGAGAGAGGGGGAGAGAGGGGGAGCAGCACCCGCCCACGATCCCTGGAGATGCCTCAGACTCTGGCATTTTCCAGAAGAAAAGCAGAACAAATGAACAAATGTGAAGGTGAGAGGATGGGAGAGGGGTGTTACGGCGGGGGAGTCGGGACTTCTGAAAGCCCCGAGTGCGTCTCCCGGGCGTCTACACAGCGTAGAGCGGAGCCAGGGCCCCTCGGAGCAGGGGGCCGCCACCCAGGCAGGGCCAGACACACCTCGGAGTCGCTTTGTTTTTCTGTAATGAACGCAGATCAGAGATACGCGCCCCCTCTTCCTTCTCCGCCCCACGTGCCGGTTTGATGTTAGTTTAGTTTCGTTCGCCGCTTTATCCCCCCCCGCTGACTCACAGGGGAGCAGCGTCAGCGGCAGCCAGAATGCGTCTTTAAACACGTGTTAAAGCACGCGGGAAGAAAAAAAGTCACCGCTGCGTGATACATCGCATACTGAAAAGTCACATTCCTGCCTGCCTACCGATCACACGGTTTTAACTTGAAATGAGTAAAACGCCATTAAAATGACTTTTTAAATAAAAATGGCTCTCAGCCTCTCCGAGCATTATTTGATTTTGAGTAATTTATCTCTTCCACAGAGCCTGGGGTAGCGCTCTTCCGCGGCGCCCCCTCTGGTGTCCTTCTGAACTGCATGCCGTGTTCATCACTTCACCTTTTCTAATGCAATCCAACTAGAAACACTTCATTCTCAGAGCGGTCCGGCTCAATGGGGAGCCGAGTTCCAGGGATATAAAACTTCCCGACTTTAATCCCCTACAGCAACGGGCGTCAGCCCCGGAATCAGATTCATAGAGGGATCCTACATTTTTATGAACTTATTTCTTTTATTTTTCATCTTCTATAAACCCGGCCGGATTTCAGAAATCCCTACATCCGCCGGTTCGTTCAATTATCTGCAGAGATCGATCCAGCTTCCCCGCCACGCACCCGGGGCCGGACCGCAGGAAACCCCGAAGCTCACCCCGGAAATAACAGGACATGAGGGAAGGGCAGCGCTCGCATACTTTGGGGCAATTTAAGGGTTTTTGGTCTGTGGTAGGAAAGCCGGTGAACGCAGAGGAGACCCAAGTGAGCAGGGGGAGACCAGGCACACTCCACGTACACAGAGCTGGGGGCACGAATCAGAGACCCAAACCCACCTGGCACACTGAGCCTCCAAACACAGTCAGAATCCCTAAACCCGGGCACCACGACATAATCGAATGAGATCTGATCTGCATTCTTCAAAGCCTGTATCATTTTTTTAATTAATAGGTGTTATTGCAAACAGACAGGATCTGTTTTAATCCTCACCGGCTCCCAGCAGAGCTACGGGGGAGGTATCCGCGTTTGTTAAATCGAGTTTGTTTGTGTAATCTTTTACTGAAGATTCCTGGGAACCGAAATTGCCTTGCGAATCGACTGTCTTATGCGCCCCAGCGCCCTGCCTCGTGCGAGCAGGTGCAGCCGACGTCGGTGTCCCTGAGACAGCGATTTTTAATCACCTAATATCACGGCACAGCAAGCAGATGCCTGCGAGTCACGGGTGGGGGATGGACGGGCGTTTGGAGGGGGTGAGGTGGAAAGTAGAGGGGAAGTGGCTAATTAGGAACCCAATCTGGTCAATGCGTAGGCGGAGCTCCAGGTATGCTAATGAGCTGCACTAATTGGCCCCTCCCACCTTCTCCGCACCACTGCCGTGAGTATTCAGGTGAGAGCATTGAGCTCTATTCCGAGCATAGGCTGCTCTGCGGTCGACTTGGAGGGGGTATAGATGTACTGGTATGTACCCCCCCCCACTACCGCCAACAGAGGAGGGGGCCAAGAAGTAAGATCACTGGCATCAGTAAGCACCAACAGGCAACCAATGGGCATCCAGTGATGTGGATGCTTATTCGCGACTAATGGCAGACGTTACTGACCAGCGCTCCTCGACTGGACCATCACCCTGCCAAGGGCTTGTGATAGGGCATCCCGAAGCAGGAAAGGGAGCGCCGGGGAGACTTTCTGGAACTCTCCGTTTGGCCCCGCTCGACGGCAGATGCGCGGGGGGATGTCGTAAATGGCCTCCGAATAAAAATGAAAATTGGAAAGAAATTTCAATGGCCTGTCAGTGAAAGGATGCAGATAATTCAAAGGGGAAGATGATTAAAGACTAAATACTACATTTTGTGATCATTCAAATGAACTTCCACTGCTGATAAATCGCCCAGGAGGTATTTAACTTGCCTTTTTTTTATTCGTTGGCTTTGGAAGTTAGCTTTTCTGATTACATTCACGCTTAAATTAATTCTCAACCTCCGGGCCGAAGGAGGAGGAGGCTTAAGCTTGAAATTAGCACAATTATATAGAGGGTTAAAGGTGACACACTTTGCTCCCCACCCCGGTACATTAAAGGATTAGAACTCCAATTTAAAGTTCTTTGCTAATTGGAGGTCATGTTTTGTGTCTTTATCCCTGGCCACAATAGCCCAGAAAATGAAATTTTCACTTTAATTTTGCCGATTAGAACATCCTCTATGCTGTCGGGCTGCATGAACAAAACAGAAGACATGAGCGATTTCTCGTCCCTCCCAGGCTAAGGAACCCGCACAAATGACAGTTAGCGATCGTCAGACTTTAGCTTGGACAATTATAGCTCCCTCGATATGTATGACCTTAAGTCCTCAGGATGCGCTTGGAGATTTCTGGTGAACTTCACCAGAGGCGAGTAATTTGGGTCCAGAGAGCGAAAATCCAGACCGAGATTTTGCTTCAACCAACCAGTTGAGTATAAAGAGTCACAGTCACTGAGTGTTTAGCTGGCTGGTTGAAACAAAATCTCGGCTTGGATTGTTGCTCTCTGGACCTGAACTACCTCTGAACTTTGCCAGTGTGAGATAGGAGGTGTGCCAAGACAACGTCACATGACCAGTCCATTCTTTCACTTGTCTATTTATGATCCATCCATCCGTCCATCCTCTAGCTGCTATTTGTCTTTTAGATATGATTTGTTAAGTAGTCTTCAGAACCCACAGCCAGACCCTAATGGCCAATCCCTTTACCAAAACTGAACAGCCGTCCCATTTTCCAGTGAAGCTGATATGTAGCCACATATTAAAATAACAAGTTTGAAATTTCTTTGTTACTGAGCTGGCACATAGTCAGGTAATAAAATGATGAGTTTCTAACCCCCTCAAAATTTGCTTCAGCCACCCCGCCGATCGGCAAAATGTATTCATTTGGACCGCCCCACAAAATTTTCCTCTGGCTAGGGACCTGCCAGGGCATTCACTTGTCCTAACATCCAAATTCCCCACCGCGCTGCTAAATCCACCTCCGATCTCGTACCCAAAGAGCACCACAGGCTTTATTTATTTATTCAATGCAACCACTGCACTAAAAACTAGAGTTCTTCTCTGCCAGATGCAGTTGTCTTTTAAGAAGGCCTCGCTGCACCGTCAGAGAACTGAAACATATTACCCCTTGTGGGTTTATCCAGGTCTGCTTGGGGTGGGATGGGGGCCACCTTTGTGGCTGTGGTGGACAGGAAACAAAAATGGAAAAAAAAAAGGCAAAGTCTGGCCCTGCTGGATGAAAAATGAGATGAGCAGAGGAGGGAGGACACAGAACCGTAAGGGGCCGGTACCCTGCACCCTGATGATTCTGCCTTCATGCGATGCCGGGCATAGACGCACTCTTACTCCACTGCACCCCTCGGGGGGCTCTGGGAGAGCAGGGGTGAGCAGGGGAGCATATCTCCAGTCTGGATCCTAGCCAGGCTGGTCCAAGAGAGAGTAATTTGTCAAATTTGGTTAAAAAATAAAAAGAGGGAAATTCACCAAAAGAGTGGGGATTGATGTACTTGCATTGAAGGCGGGCCTGCGCTGCGGTCTATAGCATGCGGATACGTACTATGCACGTACATGCATATATACAAAGGTCAAAATTGAGTAACGGAGTAATTAGAGGTTTTTAAAAGCTGTTAAATATTCCAGCACCTGTCAGGAGGTCGGTGGTATGCAGCACATAATGTCTCCATAACAAAGGCAACAGCCCTTCCCACATAACTAACAAGCCAAAGCCTTTTAAGGGACAGAGCCTTGAGTCTTCCACCTCAGCCGCACTATCCCTTCTATTTCAGCTACACCAGCCTTCTAGACCCATTACACGGTCTCTTCTAGAATTCCTACACCAGCTCTTCTAGAATTCCTACACTACCTCTCCGAATTCATATACGGTTCCCCCCTCTAGAAAAGCTACTCTATCACCCTGAACCTGCCACACAAGCTTTTCCAGAACAGCTACGCTAGCGCTTCTAGAACAGCTACACTACCTCTTGAAGTCCGGCTACACTACCCCTTCTAGAATAGCTGAGACATTCCAGTAGCTAAATGGTAGCTATGGTGTCCCCTCTATAGTATGTTTCAACCAGGCTGTGAGGTGGGGTAGGGGAGGAAACGGCAAATGCAGATTTATTCACGCCACTTCACCTGCTTACTGATTGAATTTCTAATGACCTCTGATTGACTTTCTAATGACCTCTGAGTGCCTGCACCTTTGTCTAGGTAGGGTTCCCAATTTAAACTGCACGGGGCTCAGCACTTGCTGCTAAGTCTTGATCTCAGTCTGGTTGTACCTTGAGGTTTCTGGTTCCAGGTTCAGCCAAACCTCATGTCAGCGCCATCAGATAATATATGTGAACCGTAGTGGAGCAAGACAGGGACACCACAGATGTCAGAGTTCAGTAAAAGAGGGAATTTCTTGACAATTAAATTTAGCAAAAATTAGATGAGGCTTAATACCCAAATGACATAAAGAAGGGATGCAGTAGTTAGAAGTAGTAAAGAAACTTGTAAACATGAATCCAGATACTGCATTTTTACACAAAGGAAGCTTGCCTCGTGTTTCCTCCATCTGAATCCACCCAGCTAGCTTCTGTAAAGGCAGTTTACTGTTGGCAGTAACCTTCCAGACCAGCCCTCTGCCAGTGGTTCACTAGCTCAAAGCCTGTGCAAAAAAAAAAAAAAACTCATCCCTAAGATTTGCCGGCCAAGCTCTACGGTTGGTAAAAAAAGGTGCGAAGTTGCTACAGTCTTCCGTAACTGCATTGTACGTAATGTGGCAGTTCAGTACAGCCCCTTAAAAGAACACATGACAGAGTTGAATTAATCAGAAACTTTGTTTTAAACTTTGCATGGCGGCTATTAACGGAAAGAGTTTTGACATCTGCTGTTTACTTGCGGAGTACGATACATCTTCTATCGTAATTACTTTGCTCTGCTGGCTGGCTATAAAACAATACCCCCCCCCCCATTTTCCCAGTCAGCAAACTGAGCTGAAAAAAAAGCTAATAAGGATTCTAGTATTCTACTCCTACGCCAAAAACACTGTTCTCTTTAGCAAGAGTCGGCAGCGTTTGAGTCAAAATCTTTTCCGGCTTGACATCTCGACTTTTCCATCTACCGCTGCCAAGACGCTTTGATGCGAGGACGGCCCCTGCCTCGGCTGGGCCCGGGAACACCGTGAAGCAGGCCAAGTCTACCTTAAATCGCTTCCCACCAGTTAGCGGCGAGTGGGCGGCCACACGTGGAATTTGCATAAGAAAAATCCACCGCGGGTGCACTGGGGCCGTGTAATGCTGTTTAATCAAATGCCAAAATGCTCTGATCCCCGAATTAAAAGGACGGTGAGGCTGAAATGAAGCTGGTGCATCAAGCTTTACATTCGAAATCTGCGAATCTGTTCGATAGCTTTACTGGAGCAACTTTTTTATCCCGCCTGGTTCCTTAATAGGGCATTTTGCAATGGGTACTTAGACTAAGTGGTAAGTATCTTGATTATGTCAGTGATTAGAAATGAGAAAAGTATTTCCTGATACTTCTAAAGGCTAATAACATGCCATGTTTTTTTTTTTTTGGTAGACCAGTACTCTGCTGACAGTTTCTCTTTTTTACATCTCCACACATAGTTTCAAACCACACCTGGCAGATCATATTACCTGGATAGTTTGTGCACTTGGTGCCTATACAGTATGTGTGTGATGGCAGAACTGAGCTGCCAATATGGGTGAGATAAACAAGCATATAAAAACTCTCCATGGGAACGAGGGCTTCTGTTATTTTCGATACAGTCCAACCTGTGGGAAATTCCAAATCCCAGCCCCCCATTTTGGCAGCGCAAGTACATTCCGGTACGATTCACTTTACTGGAGGGAAAGAAAATTAAAATATAGCAAATTAAAAATGTGGCAAAAAGTCTTCAAGCTGCCTAAAGGTCAGATTCCAGTCTGAATCAGATCTTTATATATGACAATAATATTCTCTCTGTAGAAAATCGCAAGATTGAAATTAAAACCTTCAGCTGAGTCCCAGAGCTTGTGCCTAGCATCAAACATCATAATTTAGAAACACAAGTCACATGTTTTTAACAACAAAACAAAATACAGAGTTAACTATAACGCATGATGTCTGTCTTTCAAGGTTGTGTTCATAGAGCATAATCTTGCATGCTGCTCCATCTGATGGTAAAAATGAGTGACCACCGAGTGGAATTAAATATCCTTACAAGGAACAAAATGTGAAAAACAACATCTAATTGCAAAAAAAAAAATACGGTAGAAGTTGGGAAAAGAACTGATGTTTTAAGCTCAGCGAGTAGAAATTCTGCGCGGCAGAATGTAGCGAGGACAGATCCTCTGGAGGGCCAGGCCACGTCAGAAGGCTGATGGTGAGAAGACTTGATCTTGCGTGAAGTGCGTGGGCGGTGTTTGAGTGAGCGCACGGGGTCAGCAGGGGGCGCCGTTAGCAACTCCCCTTTGCTCCATCTTTAACAGTGAAATAAAGCCTTTTAACACAATGACATGCAAATTCGCCCAAAGTCGGTCATGTCGTATTACTCGGTTTTCTTTACGCTGTTTTCAGAATATTAAGGCCACCAGACTACAAACACAAACTATTTCGTTTCGGACTCATCTGTGCCCCCCAGGACACATCTCAGGGGGAAAAAGATGACTCAACTTAAAAATTTGATACCCTGTCCTACATTTGCAGTATTTACCAGGCAAATGCGTAAATAGCTCAAGAGAAGAGTCGTTCTGCGGCATCGTCTTCGGCTGTTTGACATCTCGGCGGAAGTTAAGATCCAGAGCTCTCCGGCGGATTAATTCCTGATGGTGCGGAGTGGAGAATTTCGCAGGGCGACGACGGAATCCGACAGTTCCAAAGGGAATAATCTGTCGTGTCCTAACTTTCATGCCGTGATACTTGTCATTCGTCCAATGACAACAATGAGAAATGATAAGAGGGGCATGAACACTAAACAAATATGAACACTATACAAATAAAGACAGAATTATTGCGATCTTAATGACTTGCAACATTTAAATATAACAGAGGAGACAACCTGAGTATAATTTACATAAACTCCCTTATGAACATATATACACACACACACTTGCAATCAGAAATATTCAACCCCCTCACCTCAATAGACAATATAGTGATGTTGATGAAAGATAATGAAAATA
>JAODKL010000051.1:7614478-7637856 GCA_026780765.1 Petrocephalus schoutedeni
CCTCGAATTTTTACCGGATGTGACGTTGTCCCGAGCGCCGAGTTCCGACCGCCGAGGATAATGGAACGCACGATAATTAACTAGTCAGTTATAACATAGGTAGCTTGCATGCATGACTCCAACCCCAGCTTACGTCACGTGGCATCGCCGCAGGTCTCGTCTATCCCAGCTCCCAAGCGCCACCCACTGCACATATTCTAAATTTGCGTGGCAGTGCAGAGTAGAAACCGCAACGTGTGGTATGGTGGCTTCCAAACCAAAGTGCTGGCCCATTGGCCTAGTCACTTCAGCTAGGGATTCCTGAGCCTGCCGACTGGGAATGCTGGACTGAGAGATGCGAGGCGTAGGAAAAATGAAGCTTTTACTGAAATGAAAGGGAGAGGGGTCAAAGGACTGGCAAGACTACAAGCAAAAGTATAATCCACACGGCACACTGACAGATACAAGAAACCTGGCATTTCGGTAACAAAGGGGCTCCTGAGAGCGGGAGGGTGCCTCGCCCAAGTAAACATTCCTGCGAAAGGCCCTCACAGGGCATGTACGCCCCCACCCCTCCACATTACAGATTAAACACGAACCTGAGTCCCTAGTTGTCTCGGAGATGAGAACATCACGTCCTCATAAACATGTGTTCCCGGGGCGTCTCCAGGGCCCGCTGTGCCAAAACTGGTGCTTTACCCTCAGCCATGGACCCATAATAGCGTTCTGGAGCCACCCCGAGGGTGTCTGCCTGGTAAATGTTGATATGTCTCTGCATTCCACTCCATACATCTGAGCGGCGCTCTGCAATTTCAATCCTCCGCCAACAGGCTTGCCTTAGAAGTCCTTCAGGTGCCCTTTGGCATAACTCAGCTCACTTACGAAGGTCAAATTCTATATATCGTCCTTTGAAAGTGACAAAAACAGTGACTACTTATCAGTAGGCATCACAGAAGGCGTTTTTGTACCGGCAGATTAAATCGCATATGTTCTGGCTGTAAACTTTATCCATCCCTCCATCCATCTATTTTCCAGAGCTTCTTATAGAGCACAGGGTCACAGTAACCCAGAAGCCTATCACAGAGCACCAGACAGTCACTCAGTTCAGGACGCTAGTCCATTTTAAACTTCTTCATTAAAATCCAGCTTGGAATGCTTAAGAATGATCAGAGGTGACAGAAGAAACCCATCCATGTGGGGCTCCTCCCCTTTATACCAGGTCACTGACCGCCACTGCAGGCCGCGGTCCCAGGCGGGACGGCACCGGGCCCCAAGTGGACGGATTTGCAGCTGAGCTTGTCACGAGGGGGACCTGGGTCCGGCGCACCTGGGCCGAAGACGTCGTCGGGGATTTATCACGGGGTCTGGGACATAGCTTTCAGGCAAGCCAGAGCGGTAACCAATCCCGAAATTAGGCTTTGGAGGTAATGGACGTGTGACCGGGTGCTGGTCGGCCACGGGACCGCGTCGTCCTCATTTCCTTCTCCTCTCGTTTTTTTTTTTCCCCCCGACACAGATCCACGTGGCGAAAGCTGAAAGCAGCCTTTCCGGAAATTTCCCGTCCTCGTTATTGTAGCAGTGGGGAAAAGTGGAAAGGACTTGAGCATGCAGCCGGGTTTGATGAAAGACTCGTCACGCGTGGACGGCAGCAGTACGTGTAACTCACTCAGAACCCAGCCCAGCGCCATGCGGTTAAACTCCCTGACCGCTGCCCCGTCTTGCCGACAATGCGGCTACCTTGGAGAGGAAGTCTGGCTAGATATTGCTGTTTGTTTGGCCCGAGCCGAAGATCTCGTTTTTCCTCTCTGTCCACCTTGATGTTTTTCCTCCATCTAATTGGGTAAACAGATCGGCCCTCGTCAAGGGTCGTGTGTATAATTAGTTTAGCATTTTCTGTTATGCCAATCCCCAAACGGTCTCAAATAAACAACCAGATACGGTGATTGGCCGGTATGCCTTACAACAAGCGATCAAACAAACAAACAGGACCACTCTCCTAAAAGGGTGTATAATGCCTACATCAGCAAAAAGAACTTGAGTTGCTCTCATGAGCCTGACACAAGGAAAGCCTTCCATATTTAACCCGTGCAATATAAATAAAATCAACACATTCATCCTGTAGAAAACTGGTGCTCCTAAGGGACCTTGCAGTCCCCTAAAACAATATCATTGCATTTTCCCAAGAATCCCCTGGCCGCCCACGATCGTTTTCTCCCCGTCTCGACGATACAAGGCACCCGCTGTGTATATTAATTGTTTCTATTGGAAAAGGCGCCCTTACAAATGTGGCTTGCTTGTACATTCATTTTGTCTCAAGAAACAGGCACGGTGATTTACTGTGTTTCATTTCCGCGGCATCGATATTTAATCAGCGGCCCAGACCACCTGCTCAGTTGCCCGGAAGGAGGTTTAGATTTTTTCCCCCCCCTTTTTTTTATTTCCACACAAGGTAATACAGCGATTGATGGCCCCATAATGCATTGCTTGTCAGTGAAATACGGCCCCTCTGTAGTCATCAGAGTTGGCTTCTTTTTTTTTTCATGCCTCACTTCACATGAAAAGCCATTAGATATATGAGGTCAGAACGGGGGAGTGGAATGTTTACGACATACAGATCCATTTTGTCACTCTGCGGTAACACGCTGCCCGGCCGGCACCAGAAATGAACCAAAATCAGTGCCATGACTCTGTTAAATCCCCACCTCTTCCTTCATCAGAGCACTAATGCCCGACCCCCCCCCCTCCCCCAAAGTACGACTAGAGTTTTAGAGGGAAACCCCACAGCTTCTGATGCATGATTGCATTATGGGAACACGAAAGGATGATGGGAAAAATTTCTGTTGCATTGTTCTACAGGCGGGCAGGGGGGGTGGTTCTTGCAGTTACAAACTTCTGCCCCCCTGAACTTCTGCAAATGCAGTTCTGGAGACAAATTAAAATTTAGCGGAGGATTTAACGTCGGAGATGAACGAAAACTAAAATGTCAAGGCCTGAGCTGAACTTATTGCTCGCGTTTCCGTATCATGACAGATATGCTTTGGAAATGACAGTACTGTGGAAATATATTTGGTCTAAAATAGTTTAGCTAAACAGATTTTGGACTGACAACACGGCTAGGCTCACCTGAGTGAGTGTTCTGGAAGACGGATGGACATAACAACAGCTATTCATCCTCCATAACTGCTTATCCTGTACAGATTTTCCACATGGGTAGATAGACAGATCAACCTGCTAAGAGATATTGCTAAGAAAAGCATGAAGGCTTCTCTTTTTCATGATATTTCCCACCAGCCTGATTATTTGTGCTGTTATTGTCTGCAGTGCAGTTCACAGTACAAATACTCCTCATAAGGTGGGAGAGCGGAGGTCAAACTCTAAATCCAGCTCGAATACACTCCCCCCTCGTCATCACCTCCAACTCAGAGCCCCATCCCAGGTGGGACCTTTGTTCCAGGTCTAGGAAGGTGGGACATCATCCCTCTAAAAGTGTCGCCCTGTGGCGCTGTGATTGGCAGGTGTGTGAATCATACCAAGAAATGTAACCCTGATGCCAAACAGATGGTTTGTTGGGGATGTCACTAGGGTAAAGAAGAATGAGGCGTTTAATGTCACCATTCTCGGCTTGTGTATTCCAGGGGTGACCGAGTAGAGACATGTTTTTCCTGATTCCCGACTGCAGTAGGTAACTTTGTTGTGTTTCATGCAAGTGTCCCCAGATTAAGGTAATGCCATTTGAACAGGGAGATGTATCTCCAGAGTCCATCCTTTGTAAACCTGTGCTTAGCACCATGTTAAAAATCGTTTTTTCTCGAAGTCTCCCTACCCCTTGAAGACCTCTGTTAGTGCCTGAAGGTCTAGGCAAGGTCTGGACCTTACCAGTATTCCTGGCAAGCACAGGGACACTTAGCTGTCAGGATTGGTCCAGCAGGCAGCTGTAAACCCAGATCCCCTACAGACATGGGTTTGAGGCTGGTCTGAGACCATATTTTAAGTTTAGTCACCTATGTTCCTTGTATCTCCTGAGTTGCCCAAGTCTCTAGTGTTTGATTGTGATTACCCTCACCTGTTCCTCTTTGACGCTTGTCTCCAGTTGATTAACTATAGCCCGCACATGAGCCTCATTGAAGCCCTCATTATTATGTGTATTTAAGTGCCTGACCTTACTCTTTTTCCAAGCTGGTCATTGTGTTTGACACTCTGCTGCTCTCTGCTTTAGTTCTGGATTTTTACCTGCCTGTGTTTAGACCCCTTGTGGTTCCTTTTGTCTGTTTGGTTGTCTGTTTTGTTCAGCTTCAACATTAGCACAATAACAGTAGACCAGAGATTTGGAACAACTTCAGTAGAACGAGCAAGCTAGTTCAGCAGAAATTGTTTGTACTCATCATCAGTCGCAGCAACCCAGGACACTCTCTCGGGAAGCGAAGGGCATGGGGCAGGGTGCCCCTTAGATGGCCAGCCGGTCATAAAGCACAAGGTCACACTTCAGGTCATTTGGTGACTCCAGTTCAACAAACTATGGGAATCAAACCCAGAACTTTGGAGGTGAGAAGTCACAGGCTCCATTCCATCATTTTGTTTTCCTACATAAAATGATTAATTACAAATAAATTAGCAAAGAGAACCTGAGCTTGGAAGATATTCTTTTACATTTTTGTCTCATGAATTAAGAAAACATCCATTCACCTCCTTTCCAGTCACTTATCCAGTACAGGGTCATGGGGTTGCACCAAATAATTGGACTGGTAATCAATAATGTAAAAGCACTTACATTCAACTGGAAGACGACCAAGCTCATTCTTCAAACAATCAGACAAATTCAAAGGTGACTTTGTACTTTTCTGCATGATACTGCACAAACTCAGAGCACATGTTGTTGTTGTTGTTGTTGTTGTTGTTGTTGCTGTTTTTTGTAAACTTCAACTCAATTCCAAATCATCACTCAGTCGTGCGAGGCAGCGCTAACAACCGGCGAGTCGCGTGACAGTTACCCGATATTAAACAGAATGTGTTCATCTGCTGCCAGCAATATGTCTTGCACCAATTTTATCACCAAATTTAAGTGCTTTTGTTAAGGCACTTAAAGAGCAGAGGAGCTGTCGGACGGCGTTGGAGAGAAGGTAGGCGGAGCTGTTTGCTTGCGCCACCAAGTGTCTTTTGTTTCGACGGCGCAGTTACAGTCTTCTGTTACATAATCCTACTTAAACATCCATTCTTCACCAGGCTGCAGAGCAACGGCAAAAGAACATAGGAGATAATACATGGAAACCATTGACTAGCGATATTAGGGAACATTGGGGACTGATGTTTCCATCATGGCAGGCAGATACTGACAGATATTTTGCATAATGGTTTTTCTCTCTCCATGTTACTGTTTTGGATAAGTAGTAGAAGGACAGACAGATGGTTTTCTATTTTTTCTCTTCTATTTCCTTGACACATCACCTGCACCAGATGAGGAAGCAAAGCCACATTAACGCTTGCGGGATGTGAAAGATGGTGCAGCCTTCCGAGGTTGTAGTTCACAATCGTTATGGATTCATGCCTCCAGAGCTGTGGATTTAATCCCAGAACCCAGCAACATGAATTTGGTGAATTCACATCTCTAATTATGTGTGACTGTGCACCCCTTTATGGTCTGCCATCCTAAGCAAGGTGTCCTCTGTCTTGTGCCCTGTGCTTCGTGGGATAGGTTCCAAGCTCACCATCACCCTGTGATGTACGAGCAGTGATGAAATCTGAATGGAAACCTATAGCGTTAAGCTGATATTCATCATTAGCAGCTACGTATTTCATAGGAGCAAGTCGTCGCCAGCTCCAGTTCACTGCTGCAAGGTTTCTGAACCTTTAGCTCACAAATCCAGTCCATAGTTCTTGCCTCGACATTACTGGCTGTGGCTTTAGAATGGGCTTGACGCATTCTCCGCATCACTGTACCAGACGAGTGGAATATAGATTGAGAGAGCAGAGCCGGTGACGTTCAGAATGTAACACAGAGCTCGATCACACTGTTTAATATGTTTCGGCCTCAGATGGGGGCCCCACCTATTGTGAGGCTTATCAGTAGAGGAACATTCAAGATACAGCCATTCCCCCGAACGAAGCTGTTCGCCTACGCCACCGCAGCAAATTCCCGCCTGTCAAAAGAAATATCTGTTCTGGTTCTCCTTCGAATGGCCCCTCCCACCTCTGTGTGCCCAATAGGCTTTTCCGCAGAGCTCCCGCTCACTCTTTGACTCACCAAACATGTACCGCAAAAATGCAGTTTTTTTTTTTTAAACGCCATTCTTCCCAAACTCTTTTCCATATTAAAAGGAGGCGTGGGTGGCCTGTCGGGTGATAGAGGTGCTCTCCCTCTCTGTCTCTATGCCGCTGGTTTTCCTCGCCCCGGTAGGCGTGCTCGTTTTGATGTATCTGTCAACCCGAGCCGCGTGGGGAATGGCTGTTACCATGTAGCGGCTTTTCCTACGCGAGGGGGAGTTTGTTTTTGGCGACCGTGTGCTGGACACGCTTCATTACACACGCCATCCCCCCCCCCCCCTTTCCGTTACATCAGCATCCATGAGTAGTAAATATCCAGTAGCCGACACACTTTCGTTGTGCCGCCTTACCTGTAATTATGTGTGATTCCGAAGCACTGTTCCTCTTTATCGATGGAGGCAGCAATCATTTGAATCCACTGAGGAACTTGTTTTTATTTACGGATTGCCCCATGACAGACTGCACTTGCCCGTGACTGAGATTTGTTTCTCAGGTGTGAGCGTGCGATTAGTTTTATTCCCAGCATGCTCCTCTCTCATTTGGACCTCCTTGTCATGACAGGCCGCCTTTATCCAGAGGATCCCCCCTGTGGTTTAATCACACCGTCAAATCTCGATGCACTTTTGAGTTGCAGGCAAACGTGGGAATGGGGTCTTAATACGAGGTGATCGACGAAAGCTGGCATGCACCCCCACCTCGCAGTTTGAGTCCTCCAATTTTTGGCCTAGTTACACCGGTAGGGGGAGAGGTGACGATGTCGGTACGAGGGGAGGAGCCACGAGCTTGTGGAATCGATTCATCATCCTTGCCGAAGATTAGGCCCAATAAGAAGGCAGGCCAGCAGGAGCAAGGAAGGGGACAGGCATGGCTGCCCAAGGCTGAGTCCTACCACTTTTGGACTAGTTACACCTGTAGGGGCAGAGGTGCCGATGTCGATACGAGGGGAGGAGCTGCAAGCTTGTGGAATCGATTTTGTCATCCTTGCCGACGATTGGGCCCTAAACACCAAGGCGGGCCAGCAGGGACAAGGAGGGGGGACAGGCATGGCCGCCCAAGGCTTTCTCATTCAGCTCCTCATTATCTAACCCAAGTAGTCAGGAGGAGGAACCTCTCACTGGTAAATGAGACACACCACAGCTGTCACAGCTTTTTACTGATGCCATACGTTCTGCTCAAGGTCAGAGATAAAGAGGTAAGGGGGGGCAGGGGCTTACTTGTAGGAGGGGTAAACACTACAGACGACCACACTGGATGGCTGAGGGCAGTTCTGATTGCTCTGGGACCTGGTGTCTGTCAGGGGAACTCCCTGCTAAATGAGACCATGTGTGTCAGTGACCTATCTGCTAAATGATTATAAATACACAGCGATTTGCTGCAGTGCTGATACCGGCACGGAGAACACGCAGTGCCGCTGACCCCAGGCTGCACGCCGTCCTCTGGCTCGCCGGCAAATCCCATACTTTACCGCCTTCTTGCTGCGCCGCTGCCGGGATATCTCCAGCACACCAGCATCGCATTTTTTGACATCTTTCCGAGGGCAGCCAGTGGGACGACCCAGATTGACACCGATGCAAGGTCACCCGCCAAGAGGGGGTTTGGAGGCACTTGAGTGGATGGAGAAAAGGACAGGAGCAGGGACTGACCGAAGGGTAATACACTTAGCTGCTCAGAATCCAAATGTGTTTACCGCCCCCCCCAACCCACCCCACCCCTGAGGGAGAATTGAGAATTTCAGTATAGAAGTAACTGTTATTTCTCCAGAGGGAGAAGCAAAGTCGTTTTTTTTTTTTTTTTTTTAACAGGATAAATCTTATAAATATCTCTAATCTTCCAGCAGAACATGGACAACAAGCGGTGACCGACGGTGTAAACGCTACCTCTGTGACCAAGATAAATATACAAATTTACTTTCCTGTGATATTCCGTGGCCCCTGTACTACCTAATTTCCCCCATTCCGGCACAGCGCCCATCTCCACGTCTGTCAACAGAGACCGCAGCACGGGGAGAGAAAGGAGGAAGCTGCTCACTTTAATTACCCACGAGGGACCGTTAAGTTTACCGTTACACCAGAGGCTCTAATAAAAAGTTCCAAACAAGCCTGACAGTAGATTTTTCAATCTGTCACCATATCTATAGCAACAGGGAAAAACAAAGGCAGGGCACCATTCTTCACCCCTCTTTCGGGTGGGCACCTCCCGCGTGATTGATGCTGATATCACCGCGCCGTAACGACGCTCGGCCCGGAGCGGCAAGCCGGATGAACTCGAGTGCCGCGCGGCAGAAACCACGTTTAACGCAGACGGCAAATTAGAGTGCGTCTCCGACGGCGCCAGACGGATCTTAGCTATTTTCGCTTGACGGCTGCTTACGGCCACCTAAACACCACACGTTATTTATCACGTTGTCTTCCCGCTGAGCAGGGGGTTACTTATGCTGCATTTATTTTTAAAGAAGTTTTTCGTTATCTGCCGATGTCCCCTGGTTCTGCATGGGCTTCAACCACCCCCCACCCACCCAGTCACGTGGCTGCGCCATATCTTGATTTATCGCCTGTGTCTCAGAAGATATGCTTAAGGACAAACAAAAAGTAACGAAGCGATGAGACGAAGCATTCCTTGACTCTCGGAGCATGTTGGGGGGCGGGGGGGGGGGTTCGCATGGCCCACGGCTTCTGCATCTTTAAATCTGCCTCCGGGGCACTAGTGTGGAGGGCAGCACTCGGCACAGCTTGCGCAGCCGTCTTTATCATTGGTGTTTTTGGGAGGGGGGTGTATACCTCATTTCCCACCAGAAATCTCATCCACCCTCACCGGCCAGTACAAATTTCCTCTATGGAACTAACAGCAGATCCAGAGAGCCTGTGAGATGGGCACTGGGGCTGTAGTGGACTGTCTGTCTCCCTGTATTCTGCCAGGCATGCTAACAGCACCGACTGGCCATTTGCGGCATGGTTCCGTCACACAGCTGGAGGGTACCGGAATGCCCATGCCCCATTCTCATTTGGGGGGTATTTCGGCATTTAATTAATTTCACCTTCCCGGCTCTCTCTTGCCTCCGTCTCCTGCCTTTAAGGACATCTGTTGTTTTTCATTTCTTTTTTTTCCATCATCCCCTTTCAGTGTCCCTTAGCAGTCGAGCAAAGGTTTGGCGAGAGGGGGACCGAGAAATGTCTCTCCCGTCTTTCAACATTCACCTGTTCCAGAAGCCTGCAGCCTGCCTGGGATGCAAACATCCTTTTGATCCCACAGAGGAGGCCTGACTCAAAAACCACTGCCAGCGTAGGCAGTTCCGGAAGGGACTGTTGAGAATAGTTGTTCAAAGGGTGGCTTAGTTGTTAGGACCACAGCTTCAGGGTTGTGGGCTTGATCCTACAGGTATTCTGATTTTCTTATATATTCTAAAAGCATGCAGTTAGGCACGGTGACATCTCTAAATTACCCATATTGTGCCTTCAAATAGACTAGCATCTCATCTAAGGTGATCCCCAACCAGGTCCTCGGGGGACCCCAAACAGTCCACATGTTTTACTCCCTCCCAACTCCCAGCACACCTGAACCAAGTAATCAAGCAATCGGTAAGACCCAACACCAAGTACAGGCATAGGTTAGGAAACACTGCCCTACCTTGTGCCTCATGCTCTTTTTGGGAAAGCTTCAGGCTTTGCTGCGATCCTATGTCTATGGAAAACGAACGGATGACTGCTGAAGGTTTTTAGTGAGATCCTAAAAAGGACCTGAAAATACGTGTTTGCCTGCTCCCTAGTGCCACTGCCCTATAGAACAGTGTTTTTCAATCTGGTCCTCGGGAATCCACAGACCAGGAGCTTGGAGGGAGCAAAAACATAAACCGTCTATGGGTCCCAAGGACCAGGTTGGGAAATGCCAGAATAGAACATCCACCTCCCAAGGACTATTTTGACCTCAGATAATTGATTTTGAAATCGCTAAAACAAAAGACACGGAATTTATGAATGTTCCTTTGAACGAAGTACTCCGAAGAGAGTTCTGCTGCGGAATTGATTTTTTTTCTTTTTATTTTTTTTTTTGCAGAGAGCATGCCTTCGTCCATCTTGCTTTGTCAGAGAGCCATTAGGCCTCCAAGGAGTGCCCAGGTGAGGAACGGCAAGACAGCAACATGTTTATTTCTTAGCACTTCAGAAATAAGATCGATTGACATAAGAAATGAATTAGGTTGAGTGCTTCAAAAAAACACAACTTTTCCGTGCATCAACCCCTTTCTGCGCGTTTGATGCTGCAGCCGGAGGTAGAGATGTCACACAGAGAAAGCAACGGGAGCTCAGGATAAATCTAATTTATTTTCTATCCTTTACTATCAGTCTCAATGATGTACACCTCCAACTCAAAGTGCTATGAATTGACAAGGGCAATTGATGATATGCGCTTTAGATTTAGTAAAAAATAAACAGCTTTTGCACATATCAAGGGAGTGATAAAGCAAGACCGATCTTGAGCTGAAGAAGTATAGTAAAGGTCTTTCAAAAACAATTTGGAGAAACTTTTATGGTGGCGTATAGTCTGAACTTTTCGCAAAGTAATTACCTCTCTCTTCAGCAGCTAGTGTAAACTTGGTCACTGCACTGGGAGAATGACATCAGTTTAACAGATAGTTCAGACGTGTTAGGCTTTAGTCACCAGTTTGCCTTTTCTAGGTGTTTCTGTTGCATCGGTGAAAAGGATAACATTCAAAATTTCTTTACACAGCCATTTCAGATTTTGGGTTTATCTGAAAGTTGATCGTCATAGCCTCCTGCCTGAAATTCCTTGTGGGCGACCCACATCGCTTCAGGGCCACGTTAAAAAGAGAAAATAAATTTTGACATAAAGTTTAAGCTCAAAGAAACATCCGTGGGTTTCTCGTCGTGCTGGTCCCCGGCAAAGATATGAGAACAAGCTAATAAACAAGACAGTCATTAAAGGAATCGGAAAGTGACGCCGCCGCAGGAGGCATCCTTGTTGTAACCCTATGATGAACTTTACAGACGCTCCAACGTCTCCACCTCTGTGCGGAGTATCTTGGGAAGCTTCCGGAAAAACGATGTGCGGAACTCCTTCTGGGAATGCAAAGACGAATGAGTTTGGAAAGACTGGGAGGACTGAATCTTGTACTCCGGCAGAGGGGAATAGATGACTTCAGGTAGAACTGATTGAATTTTTTAAATCCAAAATTAGGTCAATAAACCTTTTGGGGGGTGGGTGTGCGTTTGGGGGGGGACAGTCGCCCTATACTGGCAAGCCGGACGGCCACTGAGCAGCTGAATTATTTATCACCCAGAATCACAGACATACAGAACTCCAATGAGAGCATTAATTGAAATTAGGCCCCAAATGGTGAATAATCTGCTTTGTTAAAAGGTAAAGATAATTGTGCTGAGCTCATTTCGCCTGTTCTCGGAAGTAATTAGAAGTCACTCTGAAGCTGCAATTAGCAGTGACTAGCTAACAGCACAGCTGTAAAAAAAACTGCAGGTTTTGATGTTATTTGCATTATAATGCAAATGGTTATTTTAACCTTGCTGGACAGCCCATGTGGTCAAGCATTCTACGAGACCTGTTGCCTATGCGACGGAGAAGCGGGAATTTTGGATGTGAAGTGTGGTGGAATGAGCTGCCGAACCACATATTGTCATCAGATTCTCTCCTCACCATCAGGAAATCCCTCAAGCCCCTCCTGCTGCAGGAACTCCTCTACTAGCCCGGTGCCTCCTTACATTCCCCAAAGGCTCTTATTGTTGCACTTCTGGTCCTTGAATAGCCTCATTAGGTTCTTGTTTTGTTAGAAGCTGTTCTGTAGCCCCTTAGCCTTCCTGTAGCTGCTTACACCTGTACCTGGGCATTCACTGGAAGCTCAGCCTAGTCGCACTTGCTCCTAGTTGACTACTTGACAGACATAAGTTTGTAATGGGCTATTTGCTTCACGCAGAAGTGTCTGCTTAATGTGTAAAAAGTAAACGTAGATATAAGCGTAGCTAATTCACGTGTGCCCTTGATGAGTCTTTTTATGGTCCGGCTCGCTGGTCGAGTGGGGTACCATCTGCCCTGTGCTAAGGGCGGAGCAGTGTGGCTTCAGACTAACAGAAGACCCTCCCCCACCCCCTAACATTGGCTGCAGAACCCGTGAGCTTCATCCGAACAGCTCGTCACTGCAGAAGGGGGCTGGATCCCCTTCCTGCCTGTGAACGTGGCTCACCGGTACAGCTGCCTCAGTCTCTTCCGAAGCCGGACGGCTTCCATCTCCTCTGGAAAAAAAAGAGATCTTGTTTCCTTTAAAGTCTCTTGCTGGCTATAGATGAAATATGTAGAAAAAACTAATGTCCTGTTAGGTTTATTTGTCTCAGCACGACACGGAACTGCTTTGTAAGGCTTGTTCAGGTTTTAGCCTCCTCTGCATAAATTTTTTACAAGCATAACATGACATATTTATTAAAATTCCCTTCCTTAGCACCCTTAGCTTGTTGAATAAAGGGGAGGCTATTTTCAGAGAGGGTTTAATGCATGCTAATTGCTTTGGATCGCAGACTAGACTAGACGCTGGATATACGAATTGGAGCATGCAGTTACCTCCCGTTGAAGCCTCAGTGTTTAGGTGAGGTGATGGTAGGGGTCGAGTGGGGGAGTATACAGCTGTGTCACAAACCCCCCCCCACAAGCCGACCTAGGCCCGGTGCCTGAACGCCCACGGTCTGACATTCAGTAAAAGGTCTGTGTGCCTGTGTGCACATCGCCACGGAAACCAGCGTGTGACTAAATAATCCACCGTTTCATTACCTGTCTGGACGCACAAGAAGTTGACATTTCCCGTTTCTCTTTCAACTTCCAAAAAAAAAAATAAAAAATAAAATAGAGGCAAGGACGGGAAGTTTCCTTTTTATTATACTGGCCTGGCATAAATTCAGACACAAAACCGCAGCGTAATTAGTACCGTAATAAAAATGAGTAACGAGCAATTTAAATATTACAGACGACAGCCGAGTGAGGAGGGCTCCAGCGTGCTGCTAATTGTCTTTTTTTATGATGACTTATTGACTGCAGCTAAATCACTTACAGAGACTGTCGGTGGAGACGCACCATGGAAACGTGGATGCTTCCCTGGACGGCTGAAGCCACGCCCCCCAGAATGGGTCCGCATGTTTGGGGAACCTCGCCACACAAGGAGTGCCAATGTGCGCAGACCAGAGGGGAACATTGGACCCCCAAGAAGGGGGGGGGAAATGGAACTTCTGGAAGACAGCTAGCCGTAGACGGAACGATACCTTGGGAAGTCGTCCCTTGGGGCTTTGGATGCCGGTGCCTGGTGACAGAAGACTGATGGCTGTGTTTGGGGTGGAGATGCGGACACACCAGCCCGGCCCGGTGAGGCGTAATTATGAAATATGATGGAGGGGCCCAGCGGTGCGGCAGCAAGCGTGTGAGTGATGCAGAGGTGGTGGCCATGAAGATAAATCGCTTAGGAGGCAGAGGCGGGCCAACCGCCGCCTACTGACAAAGATCCGGCTTCTGCCTACTCCGATCCAGAGAATGACCACCCCCAAGGTGCTCGTGGCTAACCCTAAGCCCCGATCCAGAATCTCCAGTTCCAGTGCGGTACATCTGGCCACGCCATTGGCTGGGCTTTTTCGGAACGAGCGACAGGCGACCACATGATGGCGCTCTCCCTCATTTCTTCTCCCGCAGGTGTCTTCTCCCGCCGCACCTGTAGGATTGACCTGCCTCGGTTTAGCTGGCCGCTGATGCGGACTGATCCTTGACCCCAGCCCCCTCCCACGCTCCCAGGAGAGTGACAGAAGGCAAATTGAACGTCACAGGGAATCCTACGCACCCAAACCCACCGTGGAGCCGGCCGCCTGGGGGCTGGCGTCCACCTCAGAACAGCCCTCCGAAATGTGTGGTAAACAGCTTTAGAATCGTCCGGAAAAAGCTGTGAGAATGAAACCCAGTCTTTTTATTTTCCACCCCCAACACAAAAAAGAATTTGAGAACCTAACGATAACAGAGTCCTTTCAAAACACCTCTCAGTACTCCCTTACACGTATTTTTGGCCTGGCAGTGGGTCGTCCATGTGACTCTGCTGCCACCTGGTGATCAACATGAAGATAGCTCCTTCATGGCTTTGAATCAGAGGTTCAAACTTACATTTGACTATTACAGATTGATGTTATAATTTTTTCTGGTTTAATTATCTATTGACCACTATCGCTCCACTTACACTAAGGTTATTGAAAATAACATTCCAAAGCTAGTTTGATACCTGCAAATTGTTTAGGCACACGCAGCTGAGCTTAGATTCCTTTGCTGTTTAATCCTTGGCACAAAAATGGCACACTGGAAATTCTGTCCCTGCATGTTCTCCATGTCACTGTTCCCAGTGATTGGCATTATCTTTAGAGTTTGACACTTGGTGCATCAGCTCAGATCGGACTCATCATATGGAGTGGTGCATTATGGGAGGGGTGGCATTACAGAGTATGCACTAAGGGCCATAGCCAAGTCTGAGGACACTCTCATCAGCCCTAGCCCCCATCCCCCCTGCATACCATGAACTGATTGCGGCTCCATGGCGGGGGGGTGGGTGGCCCTGAGTGGAATTAAAATAAAGCCGTGCACCGCGGTCGTGAGAGGTAGCAGAATGAGGGTGACTGAGACCAATGGGACTCCCTACTAATTCTATTTAGAGCCTGTTCTCAAAACGGCTGTCAATCGTTTGCACAGATAAGAATGAAAGGCTTAGTAACAGCAGATATCTAAAGGGGTTTCCGCTGCACACGGCTGCAAATTGGATTTTTTTTCTTCTCCAGACACTATCTTGACATATAAGTAAAGCTGATGCCAAATATTTGACCTAATTTTCTGCTTTGTTCTGTTTTTATCTGCTCCTTATCTACTACACAGGGTTTTATAGACAGGTATTCATGGATATGTAAAGGTTAAATGAGAAAATGAGAAGTTTTTTTTTTTTTGGCCGCGAAACCAGATGCATGTCTTTCGAAAGGGCCACCGCACGCCAGCCACTTGACAGCATTGAGATGGGCTAGCGGGCGGGCAGATCGGCCAGCCAGCCGCAGCACCGGCCTCACGCCTCACGGAGTTTGTAGGCGTCGTCTTCTCTGGCTGGAGTAGGACCGGCGCTCTGATCCAGCGGGATGAGGTGTGGAGGAGGTATCAGAGGCAGCTGGGTGCCCCAGGGGTCTTCGCCGACTGCTGTGAGTGAGTGCGCACAAACACACACACACGCGCACACAGGGCGATAAATTTATTGAGATGCGATCACTAGTCACATGGCAGGGAGTCCACCTCCCAGCCCATCCCATCTCATTGCTGGGGGAATTGGCTAACATCGCTGGCCTAGACCCACCAGGAGGAACCGGGCCCAACAAAAAAAAACAAAAAACATTAAATGAAAAGATCAATCATTTTCCATTTGCGAAAGTATGAGTGCAGATATATTGGAATGCTTCTCTTTTTCTACCCCACGTTGCTCTCAATAAGACACACATATTGATGAGAACAAGCTTGAGGGGGGTCATGGCAAAGGGTGGACTTGCTTAAAAGCCCACAGTCCTGTGACTATTCTACTGAGACCAGGACTCAAACCAACAACCTTCCAGGCACAGGCATAGAGGCTCAGCCTGCGAAGCCACACCCTATACCTCCCCTGAGCTTACCAATAGACACTCGTGGTTAAAAGGCACAAAGGCAAAAGTCCGCATTTGTGACCACGGGTGCTTGGTCTTGGCTATGGGGGGGATGAGTGGTGTTAAACCCCAAAGGCTCATGGGACCTCACTGTGCCTGAGATAAATGACGTCTCTTTAAAAAAAAAATTGCTCGACGTGACTAAGGGCGAATCACACCACAGCGGCCGCAGAGATTAAAGCGAGCGATTTAGATAAGTGTTCGCGCGACAATCCCAGCCTTTATGCGCCAAAAAACGGCGTCCAGAGATGCGGGCGAATCAAACTGCAGGCAAATCGCCTCTGAGCTTTACGACGGAGCATCACCACCATCTAGTGGCGGAAATGCCCACGTCGTCCTTTAAGGCTCTCCTTCCCGCCCCGATCGTGAGATGCCTTTCCCATTGCTTCGGAGAGCAGTAATTGCGCGCAATAAAGTAAAGAAGGTATTTGATGTGTGTGTGTGTGTGTGAGGGGGGGGGGGTACTCTTGGGGAAGACGAAGACATTTGAAACCGATTTTTCAGATTTCCAATTGGAAAATGATTGAAGTCATAATGTCATTGCTTTGATATACAGCTGCAGCAACGTCGGTCGGGAGAGCTTGAAATACCAATAAAATTCAATAAGAACTGAACTCCTTGGAGATGGCTTCTGAATTTAAACGCACACAATGGCATACCTGGTAATTATTTGCCCCGTTGAAAGTTTTTTTTTTTTCTTTCTCCCTCTCTCTTATTGTTTGCATACTGTGCGGGTGGGTGTCAAATTAGCCTGTGGAAAAATGTAGGATGGGTATTGGGGGGGTGGAGGGGTGTCATTAAGTTATGATTATGTCTCTGTGGGCTTCTGTCAAAGGGAATAGCGCTTGTTTGAGGCGGTACTGCTCAGGACTGCTAAAAATAATGCCTCTCCCATCCTTAAGAGCATGCATGGAATTCCTACGCACCTTGCATTGTTTTGCTGCATCAAATGCTGCCACCTTCACTTAATTCCCCCCTGTTGCTTCCCCACCACCCTGGCTGTACCGTCGCTATATATGTGTTGCTGTCGCTACACGTGGAAGCTGACAGCCTGAACCAGAAAAGGGGTCCCGCCCTATTCGACTGGGCCATTCTGTCCCTGCAAAGCCTTCTGTTTTCAATTAATAACTTAGAAAGCAGGGTCAGACAGCCCCCCAGATTAAGGGCCTTGTTCGGGGGCACGGCGGCGAAAGCACTCTGTCGACCCTGGGATTTGAAGCAGTGATATTCTGATCAGAGGTGCAGCATCCTAACCTCTAAGTTGGGGAAAGGTTCTCCGTGGGCGCACAGTGACCGCGCCAAAGTTGACACGGATCAGATCTGTTGACTTCTTGTCGCGGTACAGACCTATTTATTTCTCTTAACGTGTCAAGGATAGACTCTGCGACTGCAGTTGTTCTTGAAATATTGGAAACCCAGGCCGTATTGATTGATATAGTTCCGCCCCCCCCCCCCCCCCCCCACACACACTTTCTCTGGCTCCAAGGCGCGAGTGCCTGTCAATGAATGTCGCGGCCCGCGCGGTGATAGTATATTCCCACAGGAAATCTTCACCCTGCTCTCGGCGTGAAACGCAATATCCCGGCTCTACTCGTCCCGTCATTCACATGTATAAGATCCACCATGGCGACTAGCTTAGCGACCTGTCGCCCGGTGATTGGCTAAAGGAAATCATTAAGGAAAAAATAAATAAAATTACGTTCATAGTTTTCACAGAAACCAGAGCTTCCCTCGTGGCAGAAAACGTTTTCCCAGGAAGAGCTGTCAAAACCAGTAGTGGCTGCCCTTCACTCCCCCGAAGCACCTCAGGGAGCAAGGGAGCAGAATCTTCTACCCCCCCAAAAAAAAAAAACGTAAATCTATTGCTCTGGTTCTCTTCCAAATGAAGAGCAGGGAGAGGCCAAAAGAGCCCTCGTCCAAGCCGCCCACCCCCTCCCAAGTCACACTGTCCTTGGGAACCCTGCCACCTTTAAGGGAAATCATTCCCGAAATCTGAGCCATGTCCTGTCGGAGACTCGGCTGGCGCCATGTGAAGCTGGCAAGGACCACTGCCCCGTGCAAGTGACACGACTCTGTGCGCATCGCCATGGCTCCCGATCACTAACAGAAGATTACAGGGGGGGGGGGGCAGTGCTAACGCCCTTTATCACCCCAGGAGGGAAGGTCTGCCTTAAAATCTGCAGTCCTGGTTGGCTGGCGGGGGCAGCAGTAAGGGTCTTTCTGTCCTTAATTGCTAATGTCTTCTCAGTGGTCAACCTGTAGATCTTTATTATAATACACCACAGCATGAAAGCGATCCCCCACATGCAGGAGTCTGTTTTTGAGGATGAGGATAATTACTTGCCAGCCCCCCCACTGAAGATGATGCGTTTGAACTGTTTACACAAAGGAGGCGAATATCAGAGCTATGCCTGATATGACAGAGACTCTGCAGGTGGCAGCCTGTGGTAAGACCCACAGGCTGGCCTCCCATGGTCATCCCTGACCAATGGCAACAGCCTTTTGGCTTGTTTGTTCTTCCTTGAAGTTCTGCTCATCTCCTCCCCGCGGAAATGCTCGGGCGCCATGTTGCATAACCTACACACCTCCCAACGCCGGGAAGACGCTTTGAGTCGAAGTCCAAAAATGGTGCATTGTGGAACCACTACTTGTATTCTTTTTCCATATTTTGGCGCTCATTGTGGCAGCCCTCATTTATAGGGTAATGGGAAGGGAAGGGGTACCCCAAGGTACCCTTCTTGGCCCATTAGCTTGCAGCAAAGAAAAATTGTGTGAAATTAAAAATGGGGGGAGTTAAAATGTGCAAGAAAGAGGAAGCACAGTAAAGCATCTTTACTACTTGCCCTGTCTGTGTCTGACAGTGTCCACCACCCTGGGTTTTCTTTGGTTCGCACTGTATTGCCCCAGGGGTGCTTTCAAAGCTTGCCACTATTTCAACTGTGACTGCATGCCGTCTTGCAGAGATACTGTAGTTTGCCCCTCATCTCCCATCTCCACCATTCTGACCTGCCCTGTAACTCACAAGGATGGCCCTTTCCTAAAATAACCACTAATTTAAATAACTACTAATTGTGACTAAAGTCCATGACTGTGACAACGCCAAAACATGTCTGGGTCCTCATTTCTTAAATTTCATCCCTTGTACAGGAAGTCAAAAGCGGGCTAGGACCATATTAGAGCTGAACATTTTTTCCCCGTGTACCTCTCCAACAGTGCTGCACTTTCGGTCGATAAGCACACCTGTAACCTGGAAGTCCTGTCACTCCTGATTAGCGAGTTCCCTCATTAAAGCTCTGATCCCTCCCACCCCTCCATTTGCAGGTTATGGAGAGAGACTGCAGCGCTTGACCTCTTTGCCCTTCTCACTTGACGTCTGCAAACAGGAGCTAATGACTTATTTTCTGCTTCTGTGTTTTCCTGTGACCTCGCTTCACTTCCAAGGGCGCCGATAGGCCTTTGGAGCACCGAGCAGGGGAGTCCGTGCCGACTGGGCTGTTGTGGTCCACAAAGCTCCCGTTTGATCCAGGAGGCTGGCCTGCCTGTTAGCTCGGGGAGCTGTGGCTGGCTCACCAGGCAAGGCAGCTGGAGAGATAGGCAGGCTTCCAGGAGACGAGGCTGCAGCTTAGTTCCCCAAGAACCACGCACAATCATTCCTCATTGTTCCCATCCAGATGTCGGTGTGACATTTTTCTCTACTCCCTGAGCCCCGCAAGAACCCAAGCGGCAGAATTATCCCCCCAGGAGCGGCGTCATCTTACGGTCCAGTCCATTCCAGCAAAGCCACACCCCTGGGAATAACATGACACCTGTCTCCACCAGGATGTTATAAAACAGCATCAGAGCGTAAAAACAAGGGCCGTGGAAGACCACTCAACCTATGCCTTTTCTTCCACTTGAAGCTAAAAGATTTGCAAGGGGGAATCAGGTCAAGAACCCAAGGGGGATTTTTCACGTCGTGGATACAAGGTTTGTTATATAGCAGGATTGGACAACGAAGGACGTGCGGCAGCCTCAAAAATACCAGTGTTTATGCACAAGTTAGGAAAGAGCTTCATTTCAGCTCTTACCTGAGAAAACACATGAGATCAGGGAGAGTGTTTAGGTGTCTGCAGCACAAGTGCTTTGACAGCGTCTATTGCTGCTTTCTCTGTTATATATTTTCACACTATGCTTTCGGAAGAGTTGGCTTAGCCTTACCGTGGACTTCAGCAAGGTCTGTCAGCCCGGCTTCCTAGCTGCACAGGATCTTTCATCATCAGCAAACAGAGGCCGCCCATTAATGAGAGCTTAACGGATGCTGGGCTGAACACAGACTCAGAGACCCGGGTGAGATTCTGGAGACGCTTGCGGTCGTAGGAATATCCGGATGGATTCGGGTGGCCTCCCTAGGCAAAATGAGCCCAAATGAACGTAGCGGCAGCTCGGGGGGGGGGGGGGGGGGGGGGGGGGGGGGGGGGGGGGGGGGGGGGGTGATGGAGAAACTGTTTGCTGCCGCAATGGGAGCTGAAACACGGGAGCCTGCCTCAGAGAGTCGAAGCTCATCCATAGAGGAGGAGAGATCAAAGAGGCTCTCAGACAGTGAGAGCCACCGAGCGGTGGGGGGGAGGGGGGGGTAACGGCGTTGCGGATGCTGGGGCTACTGAGAAGTTGAAACATCAAACCTCGCAGCTGCAGGTTAAAAAAGAACGCCGCCGCCCCTCGAACTCCACTCCTGCCTGATGTGGGAAACGCATCAAGAGTTCATTGCCATCGACACCAGTGCCATTGCCCACTTGAGCCTGGCTGTATGGTCGTGTGCCCACTCTGTGGAACACATTCAAATGCACCGTTCAAAGACCGGGCCAAAGTCTTATGCCTCCAGGGGTGCTTTAATGCATGAGCTTGCCCGGGGGCCTCCATTAAAATGGAGTCTCTGCTAATCCCCCTCAACTAACTTCCTCAAATAACTGTGAGGACCAATCGGCAACCATCGTAGAAAATAGTAGTAGGGCCTCTAATAAATTAAACAACCCCTCCACACACACACACACACACACACACACGCGCGCGCGCGCGCAGACGCAGCTGGGCAATGGTCACCTAGGTGACGCAGTCGCAGGTTTGACTAGAGCTGAGAACAGGTGCAAGACGGCTCTTGTTAAGCACGGGTCTCCTGACAAAGAAGGGCTTTGGTCACAAGGGGCGTCCCCTGTCACGTGGAGAACACAGGGAGCAGCAAGGAGGCCCCGCCTGGGGACGCCAACAGGCATGCAACACGTCAAAACAATGAGTCACAATTTACTGCTCCGTGCAAACAATACAAAATAATATTGAATGGAGGAAATTACTGGGAATAATGAAATGTTTCTGAGTCTCAAAAAAGAAAAAAAAATGCCAGGCAGTGTGAAACATTTGCACATGATGTGTAATAAAAGAAAAGAGCAACTCAATTATTATTTTTTTTTTGCAGCTACTGAACAGGCTTTAATTACTGCAAAACATGGAGACTCTGGGGAGTAACTCCACATCGGAAGGCACCAGGCAGCATGGGGTGGATGCAGTGCTGGGTGGGGGTGGGGGGGTTGGGCTTCTAGATCAAAGTCAGGCACCATTACACGAGACAAATCTAGGCTGGCTGGCAGCAGGCACCACTCTTGGGCCGCTGGCTCCTCGCGCGTGTGAGCCTGTCACGCTCGGCGGCCGATGCCAGGAGCTGTCCTTCTCACCCCCCTCCCCCGCCCTCCGCCCACACCCATCCTCGGGACAGTCATCTGTGATTCACCATGGTGAACTTCAGTTCCACAGCCCCACAGAAACAGCCACGTCTGAATCCCAGGGAGTGCAGGGGGGAGGCCGTGAAAGCAGCATGTCAGGTTATGGCTATGCTTAGACGTAGGGCTATGATTAGGCTTGAGGGGTTACGGCAGATATTTTTCCGTTATGCTGCGTAAAGCTGGGAAAAAAATTGCCCGAAATTTTGCAGGAGCCCCATGAAAGCATATCATATCGGTGCCCCAATCTTGACCAATCCAATTATGCCCTACATTTTTAAGAGCCTCTGTGACCCAGGTGCCCTTGAAACCGTCCTAAGTTTCACCCTCTTTACATCACCCGTTTTGGGGGGAAGGGGAACGGACGATAAAATTTACTGAACGTGGGCTACATTTAACTTGGCCCACGGGCCACCAATTGGGGAACCCTATCCTACGGTGACCAGGCGAGTCCCCTTCCAAGGTTGGCCCGCTGTAGACCTCAGACCCCTATAGATTATGCCATAGGACGATACTGGTAAGTGACATGCTCCGGTGGGTATCAAATTAGCAGGGCTGCTGAAGATCAAAGGCTGCGAGTGTCTGCTTCAGGCAGATTAGAGGCGTCTACGCCGAAGCTTCCGGTCAGTACGCGGCGATCTGAGAAACATTTATATAGCACTTCGTCTGTCCCGGGTCCTTGAAACAACCGGCTAGACGTCAGCACTGCGAGTGCTGAGGGGTATTTTAAAATATGAGCAGTCTTGATATCCCCAGACACCCCATTTAGTCACACCTCACAATAATGGGAGCGACAGCCATTCGGAGTGTCAATTGTGAGCAAGAAAAATAGGTCTTGGTGGAACTGTGGAGCAGTCCATAGGCAGAGTTTATCCTTCCCAAATTAATTAAAGGTCCTGCTTATTTGATAGAAAATCCACAGGCTACTGCTTTTCTCATGAGGGCACAAGTCATGATGTGGCATACACAGTGCCCCACTGTTCTTCTCTCTTATTAAACATCAGAACTAATTGTTTCCCCTACTGGAGGCACACTGTCTATTCAATGTCATTGGCCAATAATGATCAAAAGCCCCCTACCGATGAAGCTAATTGGCCTTGAGCCTCCAATGTAGGGAGGGACTAATAGGCGCGGGTGTGCTGGCTGCTGCCTGCCTTGTGGCCCTGCCAATCTGCTAGCCACAGAGCTGCATCATTCCATCCAGTAGCGGCAGGTTCGGCAAGGGGCCACGCTATTGGCTGAGCCGGTCAGGTCGTAAATCAGAGGAGTGTACATCAGCCGCGCACCCCCATCTGGTGAGAGTAGAATCGCTGCTAGAGGCCAAGCGGAAGACCAAAATTACAGGCGACTCGTATTCCGGTGGATAACAAGGGGGGCTCGCCAATCCAATACGAGGAATGGCTGGCGAAAATAAAAACACAGGTCAATTAACAAGCTGGTGCTTAAGAATGTTAATACAGGAAAGACAGCAGCTGTGATGGGCCCCTCAAGGAAGCCTAGCGTGTGGTCATATGCGTATATTAGATGGCGGACACGCCCCATGCTGTGTGAGCAGACCCGTCTGACAGACGAATCGCTTTCATCTCCACTTATCTAGCCGCGGTATGGGGCCTGAGTTACCTACTGGAGTCCCCCACCCCCCAGCCCCCCCCCCCCCGTCCCCGTGCCCCCCGCCCTAGGC
>JAODKL010000051.1:7637956-7653071 GCA_026780765.1 Petrocephalus schoutedeni
GAGAGAGGGAGGGAGGGAGGGAGAGAGACAGAGAGGGAGGGAGGGAGAGAGAGAGAGAGGGGGGGGGGAGAGAGAGAGAGCACTCTTCAAGTCTGGACACACTACAAAGGCAACAACCTCACTAAACTAACCCCCCCCCGACATGATGCTTTGACTGGCAGCGGTGTGGAGGGCAGGAAAAGACAACACTTGTTGTTTTGTCATTTCTCAAACTGACTCTGCCGTCTTAAGATTCATTTATCAGTTTGGCATGTAATCATGCAGTAATTTCTGAAGGCAAAGCTTAACAGCCTCCGCCACCCCCCCAGCACTGCCCCCCAGATCGGAACACTTTTAACCTGTGATTCCCGCAGTACGACAGAGAGAGACTGCCTGCTGATTTTAAGGAATTCTCCCTAAAATGCCACCTCACAATGTGGCCCCAAACATCCTGTCGTTTGCTACCAGGCTCACTTCAGACCTGCCCCCCAATGAAAGGCCATTAAGGGTCTCAAAGATGTCACATGGAGAGGTTTCACTCTGCTGGGAAAAAGAGGGCAAACCACTAATCATCCGCACAGGGGCCGCTGTTAAGCATCTGAACCAACAAGGCTAACAACCACATTACAGGGGATACAATATGAAAAAGCCAAGGGCTAAAACCCCCTTTGCTAACCTGCGACTGCGAATTTATTGCTGACAGACGCACAAAAACAATTACACTTGATATAATAATGTGAGATTTCCTCTGCTGGGTAAAAAGGAGCTTCTCTGGCATCTTTCAGATTACACAGAAATGAAGCTTTGCTATGGAATACCACCACCGTAGCCGGAAGCACGGTAATGTTAGCCATCGACGTAGTAACTCCCGCCCTCCCAAATCAGCGAAACTAGCATACCAACCCATAACCCTAATTAGCATCAAGCCGGGGCCAAACAAAATTCCCCCTATCATTATAACAGGCCACCACCTGCTGCGATGGGGGGCTATGGGCCCCAGGCCCCAGGCCCCCAGAAGTGGCTTCCTGCCTCCCAGAAGTGGCACATCTGGGGAAGATGCCAGTGAAACGGGCCAATCAGAGGTGCGGCAATATGGCATCTCGGACGAGGACACTTAGTCAGAATATCAGTCGGATTATTTGACTACGTAACAGTGAATTCTAACAGTTTAACAGAAGCAGTGTTGGCTCTTCATGACAGAGCAGCCTCAAAATTAGCCAACAGCATTGCAAATATCACACAAATTCATGCTGTTAAATCCCCTACCATTATTACAGCTAAAGAAAAGCCACAGGATTGGCCATCTTCTAACTGCCGGTCTCCTTACTAGACTTTTGAAATCACAAAACATGAAGTAACAAGCTCAGGTTTAAGGCACTACACAGTTTCTGCTCTTGAGTGACTGCTGAAGTTTTAGCTAGTAATTCAGAATTCTTATTATCAATATGAAACTGTCCAAGCAAGCAATACAGCAAACGGCCAGAAACGGGCACAAAGCCCTTTACAATTTTAAAGCCAAATTTACCACTAAACATGATACGGTAAGCCATGCGATAAAGCCACGCAAAAAAGACGATATGATAAAACAATACATTAAAACACTAACGCAAAGCAACAATCAGCTAATTCACAGTAAAAATCACAGGGATACAAAAGCTAATCAAATACCTGTCTGAACCAATAAGCCTTATTAATAGACATTCTGTAAATGCATTCATATGGAAATGTAACAGCCTATGAGAGGTCAAAGGTCAAGCATAGCATTGTTCTGGATGCATGTGAGCACACTGATCGCTCCATCACAGGCCCAGGACAGAGAAAACATCATTAATGCGCTAGCATGCAATATGCAGACATGCCGACAAGAGGACAGACTCCATAATAATGTACCACTGATTGGTTAAACTGACTTCCTGCTAGCTATTTTATTGGTCCCCTTGAGGTTAAACCAGACAGTGACTGGCTGTGTAATCCCACCCACTGTGACCTTCACAAGAGTTCCGTCTCCCAGTAATAAGCCTCACATTCACATTACCAATTTGTCCATCGACGAAAAAGATTCCAGCATGTGCCCTGCTCTCAACTCATAAAAAATGTTTTCAGCCTTTGATGGCCCTAATTACATGAGTCACATGTACTGTTATTTGTCTCCAACAAACAGACAGGGGACCAAAAAGGATCGGCCTTGCATTCTAATCAAGCCACTGACAGCGCTAATCATCTCATCCTTAAACCGCTATCCTGCAGGGCAATGTGAAGAGCAGAGGCTTTGATTATCCCCATTAAGGACAGTGCTGAGACATCACTAATCGCACGTGAGGCATTATTAATTGCACGCGAGTACATGTGGCTCAGAGAAACACAGATCAAAACGCTGGAAACAGCTGAAAACAGGTGCGCGGGACAAGGTGAAATATCGCTTGCAGCGTTCCCGAAAGAGCGAAGCACGTGACCTTTCCAGGAGCATGCTGATTGGCAGAACCTGCGAATGTTTTAGTCAGGTTTGCGTTTCAATATGCAGGAGAATCTGGGCTAAGGCTTATGGAAGTATAAATATATTCAACACAATTATGCATTCACGGGCCGTTCAGCACCACTTCAGGCGAGTCTCAGCGGAAATGGGCTTCCGTAACTCAGATACTGTAATAGTGTAGTACAGATCCTAACACATAATCCATTCACGGGAGGGTCAACGTATATGGGCCATAAATGAACCTATGACAGTAACGCTGATAGATAGTAAAATGTCTGCTGTAACAATTCTCTCTCTTACCCAGAGCACTATTGCTAACTAAAAGAAGGTAAGATGTCAAATGTCAGTGCAATGACAGAGAAGTGACATTTACCTGTAAATGATTTTACACACACACACACACACACACACACACGCGCGCGCGCACACACACACCATATTCCTGCTAGTCCTTGATGCCAGAAAATTTGCTTTCACAGTGTAAACCTAGCTGTTGGAGATGTACAATTTCTGATCTCTGCTGCATGATCTAATCCTGATTAACAGATGAACCTCATAAACCTGATTACAGATCTGAAGGCGGAGCAAAAGCAGCGATTTCCAGACGTCTGGCCAATCAGGAACCAGCCCAGAGGCTCCACGCGGCTGACAAGCTGTCGCCCGCCAAACCCGTGAGGACAACCTCCGGGAAAGTAGCTGAGCCAGCACACTGCGGCCAAAATTATCGTCCCGCCGTATGTCCTGCTATGCTGTCCCCCAACAATTAGACCCAAGGGCCTAGGACCTAGGAAAAAAACACCGCGTTCATTCTGCGTTTCGCTAAAAGATGCCCAAAAGCAGAGGGTGACCAGCCCCATCCAGTCCTTGGACTCAGACACAGAAATGGGACCCCCTTGTCACTGTATCACATATCATTCAACGAGCAAACCAGGGCAGCTTTCCATCGTAAATAAACCCGCTACAAAAGTCAAACAAGACGTCAATAACTGCAGACTCCACTAAACCGAAACCGGCTAACGATACAAGCTCATAGCTCGATTTTCCGCATCAAGGCTAACCTTTACAGCACCTACTCATTAAACAAAACCTGGCTCGCATATATAAACATCTCCTGAGAGCCAGCAGAGCAGAAATTTCTAAATGGGCCTCTTCGCGACGCTGAGGAAGCGAGACACGCCCGGTTTATTCCACACTGAAAGGTTGCCTTCATGTGGTGAGGCACCTTTATCTGCGCGTCGGTCAGCCGAGTCGAGAATCATCTAGCCATTTATGATGCCCTTTAAGGCCGACAGTGCACCCATTTCCACGCCGAGACCTGTCTGTAATAAGCTCAGATATCCCAAATCGTGGAATAAATCAACCGACAATGACCAGCTAGGTACTTTGAACCTTGACGGTAGCTAGCCACTTCGCTCACCTTCGGAGAGGGGGCCACGTTAGTGATCGACACCACAAACATCTGCAGCCCTACGCAAGCAGAGCAACTAAAACACGGAAACTCGAGGCATTAAAGATTAATTACAGCGATACTATTTAGTGATGTTTTAAGCTAAGTGGTTTTGGCCTACCCTTCATAAAACACCAGGATCCTTTGATAGGTCAGGAGGAGTTTGAGTTATTTTTTTACCACCTCCACCCCCCTTCAGTACACACCTAATACACAACCACTGCAGCTCAAGTCAACCATGGGTGTCTCATCTCTGGTCTCCACGGCAATAAACGACAGGCATCAGCACATCTCAGATTTTTAATTGGCCTATACTGGGCTTTCAGATTAAAAAAATAATAATAAAACAGTCAGCAAGCAACAGCGAATGGTTCCTCAGGTCCGGGAAACAGCTGCCCTAGCAAATCTGCAGCAGGTCATGAGAAAAGTCATCCGTTATTGGGGAGTGCCCTCCCTATAACCCGCCAGCTTTCCAGTTAACAAGTAACAAACAGGGGGTCACTGGAGGCAGCGATGTGCCAGAGCACAGACTAACCCTGCAGTGAGGAACGCACACCCCCCCCCCCGGCCCAGCGTTAAGCTACAACGTCGAGTCACCCAGTCATTCCAGCAGCCAGCCTGAAGAAGTACCAAAAAGAGGGTCGTTAACAACTAATTAGCCGACGTCAGCGGCCCAGCCTTCGAGACTCCCCTGGTTACCGGACGACATTCGGTGGACGTGGAACACCAACCTGGAGCATCTTCCTCTCTAACAAGAGAACGCGAGAAGGCGCTGTGGCAGCGTAAGTCCCGACATCGCCACTGGCCACCAGCCGCCAGCGGATGCGACGGGGGAGCCCTGAGCCTGTTCCTGTGCAGTTATCGCGAGCCAGTCAAGCACAAAACTCACCCGGACGAACGATTAATCGTTTAATGCATTAGCGTCACTGGAGGCTGTTATGAGCTCACACAACATTTGCGCTCAGGTTAGCATTTTCCGGGATGGCCACCTCAGTGCTCTGGCAGAAAAGCCCTCCCAATATTAGCGTGTAAAACCTCCGCTACCCCTGTCATTATAACCGCGGGAGATTCTAAGCCTTTATTACCCAGAATGCTCCATCAGAGCCATGGGCTGACCGCCGACACCAGAGGAGGCCTAAGCTCGAGGAGTCTGACTGTTGGCGGCGAAACACAACGGAAAATCTATTTTAAAAATAGCCCGGTTTTAAAACGGTAAAACACAGATGACCCAAGCCATTGACTATTTTTTTGCATAAACGCCAGGGCTCAGAGGAGCCCATGTGAGGCAGCCAAAAGCGACCGCCAGTAAATTGAATGCGGGCGGTAAATCACGATGGGCAGGCCGCTGAACGACCCAAAGAGGTTGATAAATCACCCAGACCCCCCCTGCCCCTCACCCCCATCCCAGCCCCAGCCCGTCTGCAGTTTTACCCCTGCCTATACATGGCACATAGGCTTTCCATCTAGAAAAGCCTGTTAAACACGCACAAAGCCCCAAACACTCCTTTCCAAGCTAAACCAACAGACCCAAACCGGATATTTCATTCACAGTAATATAATCTGATTAAAATCTCTGGGACCATGAGTAACAGTCCAGTCTTCCTCCCATGAACTGGAGCACACAGTTTATTTCTGCCAATAACTCAGAAGTATTATACATAAAAGGTTATATGAAGATAGATTCTGACAATGTGCAGGGCGGATTTGATATAGAGTCACAATAAAACAGACGTCCTTATAGAAGCGTTCACAAACTGAAGGGGCAATATGTAAAAGGAAGGAAGTGAGAAAATAAGTTAATAAAAAAAAACTGGTTGAGAATGTCAGGATCAGAGGCCTGCCGGGATCACCTGGTCAATTTGGGTTGGCCTGGCTAGACTGGGGAGGGGGTGCACAGCCTGACATCTCAAGCCTTGGGAACTTAGAACCTTGGGAACCCCCACTCAAAAAAATATTTAATTGTTTCACTCATTCAAAGGCCCCCAAATCTGCCTGGGTACCCATAGCACTAGTGTGCCCCCATTCAGACTACTCAGGATAAAATCGAGGGAGGCTTTTCCAGAGAAGCTTCTGGAAGCGTGACCTCCAAATGACGGTTAGAGAGGTCGAGCACGATTCTCAACATGCAGCGACCGGCTCCCCTACTCGTGTACTTCAACATGCACCCCCAAATTTACGACCAGCTAGGGGGTGCAGTGACAGGAAAGGCCAAGAGATGACTGCTTTTAATGAGGACTTCCCAAGGGTTAGGGCCAACTCCTCTGATCCCCCCCACCTTTCAGAAAGAACAAAGCACTTGAGCAGGAGATTGGAGATGATTAGGGGATATATTAAGGCCGATTCGGAGGAGACATGAAAAGGGCAATTTTATTATTAAAAGCCAATTTAGGTAGGGGAAAGGCTTGAGGCTGTGAAGTTTCACGGTTCCCACTGATCCGAGAGACGGGGGCTTGTCCGCAACATGAGGCTACTGGTGCTGATCTCCTACCCACTCAGTCCGTCGACTCAGACGATCTTTTGAAATAAGCAAAGAGATCCTCATCTGGCAGGCTGCATCCCGGTGTTGACCCAAACACACTCAGTTAGATGGGAAACTCATCCATCGCCCAAATATCGCACGCATCTTCCATGCCGAGGGTGGGTATCCGTAAAAACCTTCCAAAAGCCTTCCAGGCCTTTGTGCTTCCGGTTGGACGAAAAACCAAGGGTAGACACAGGTAAGGTGCCCTAGAGTTAAGACTGCAATATTCACATTAACAGGCTGAGGTGCCACCACTTTAAAAGAAGAGAGAGAGCATAGATTTTGGCAATTTTGGAGGCCTTGAAATCTCTAAAGACCAGGGAGTTCACCCTTTCATTCAGATGTACCAGCTAATTGAATCTTCAATCAATGGACCCCTTCGCTGTAAATACCTGCCCCCATTAGATGTACAGAATGACCTGTAATGAATACCCCACCACAAACCTAACACAGGCTTAAAGCCGGCATTTCTCCCCACGCCTCCTACAGGCAAACATAACCGTAGCAAAAAAAAACATACGCCCATGTGTGGTGGGTGGGGGGGGGCTGGGTGACCCGTTTCATGGCGTAAAACAGCATGGTTAGAGGACATGACTGTTTCTCATCTCCACAAATAAATTCAGATCATAGCCCTGGAACGAACCAACTCAGCAACCATGGTGAGAGAGGGGAGGTGGGGAGGGCTGTGCCCTCAGTGTTCACATGGGAAAGGGAGACGTTTTACTGGGGCGTGAAAATAAAAACCCCAAAATAACATTGTGGGTTGAATACAAGTGACAAATCCAGGTTGCGAATGCTGTGGGACTACCACGGCAGGAAAATAAATAAACTAATAAACACAGATATTAGCTATTCCTTAATCTGACTTTTTTAGGAAATATGAGGCAAAATAGAGGCGAAAGTCACCGTAACGGGAGAGATACCATTTCTGCTTATAATGGGAGTCGCTGCGATCGTTTTTCCGATAAACCTCATTATTCTTGACATTTGCATCAAATTCACATTAAATGTTTATCCAGACTAATAAACAGACTCAGAGCTGTAGTATTATTTCAGTCACTCATATCACCAGCATCTGGTGCACATTGTTTTCGAGGCCAGTCACCACACGGGCCTGCGTGGCCCCCGCCCAAAAAGCAGGCGACACTGGCAGCTGCACCATCAGAAGAGTAGGGGACAGTGATAATGGGGCGAGGGGGGTTTACTACTACTACTACTACTCCTACTACTAATTATAATAATAATGATAACACTAATCATAATATTAATAACAATGATAATAATAGTTGTTGTTGAAGCAGGAGGACAGTGAGCAATTTGTGGACCACGCACTCAACAATGCCATGTCACCCACGCGTCCCCCCAAACTGGTAACAACCCCTCCAAATTCCCAACAATTGCCATTTTACACATGGGGGGGGGGGGGCACTTTTCTGAATCCCGATTCCTTTCATCTGAAAAGGTCTGTCCTTTTTGAGGATAATTGCTTACATGAGAAAATGTAGAAATCTATTAAGAAAAGGAGTTAGGCCACCCGAAATGACTTTTTGGGTCTATTCTGATGCATCCCCCTGGGATCAATAAAGTTTTTCTAATCTCCTTTTGCCTCTCACTGGAAAAACAACATGTAACTGCATCGTCAAGGAGAGATGTTTTGACTTACTGTAAGCCTGTTGGAAATGCAGAGGCTCACTTGCCTAAAAATTTAAGCTGCTGCTACATCGCCACAGAATGAAGCCAGTGTTGCTTGAGTGTAATGCTGTAATTATTAGCAAGAGCGCTGTTAGCACTCTCTGTCCGCCTTCAGCCTGGCACAGAGCGCATCCTTACCGGTCTCCACATCCTGGGTGTAGAAGTGGAGGTTGTCTGTGATCTCTGTGACATACACTGGCTTGTAGCTGGGAACGCGCTCCTTCTCCTCGGTCTGTGGCACACTCTCCTCTGCAGTCTTCTCCTCGTAATTGGCCCAGACCTGTTAGACGACCAGAGCAGAGGCGCACTGTCAGAGGAGCCCTGGACGAGTCACCCTGCACGAGAAGCAAAACTAATCAGCAGAGTCTGGGTCATTTATCAGGGAGATGTTAATGACAGACATGAGCACACAGAACACAGGCGTCACCTTTGCGACCCCATTCAAAAACATTATCACCATCGGCGCTTTGCTCTGGATTGTCTTGCATTAGCAAGATGCTAACAGATTACAGAACATTCCAGAAAGCTCAATGGAATTCAGCTACTCAAGACCAAGCCTGCTGGAATTTCAGCTACCGATGCAGTCTTGAGTTTGGGTGGAGAAACCATGAGGTTCCCGGAGGCTCAGAAGCATCCTGACGCTGACGGGTGTCCGTGGCGCGATAAAGTGAAAACGACGCGGCTGTACCGCCCCCAGCTAACACACTCGGCTGCTTCCTACCCGCACTGACAGCCTGGGGCCCATCGCGTTCCAAGCGGGCCTTTCACTGCACTCTCCCCAGAGAGAGTCCGTACAACGTTCACTTTCAGTTGTTCCGTTTATTCTACTCAAGAACCAGGCAATTATGTCCACAAAGAAAACTGTAAACAGATTTATAATTGAAATTCAATTTTCCCAACATAGGACACATTGAAAAGGTGGGAGGGCTGAGAATTATCTACAAAAGACATTCTGATTGGGTGGCTGGGCAGGTCTCCTGGGGTTGTTGTGGTGTCCCCACTGCAGTAAGAACAGCCGGAGCAAGGGGAAATGGCGTCTCTAAAATGCGCTTAGCCAGCGAGACTGCGTGTGGGTTTGCAATGGACTAACAACCCATCCAGGGATGTCCCCGGCCTTCTGCCATAAACCCCCTGACTCCAAGGAAGACAAGTGATTACTGAAGATGGATGAAATCTGACCACAATCTGATAAAGGGTGGTGAATCGCCCAAGTACATTTAAATGGAAAAAATTAACTGAAAATTGCAATGAAAGTCAATACTGGTAGCTGCAAGCTCCAACCTGGAATGAAGTGGGAAACAACGAGGCCTTGGGCATTTGGGAAGGACTAGTTATCATATGGTTAATGATAAAACACGCACGATCTATACCGGTGCATCCGTTCATCTAAGCCCTTGACCCAGTCAGAAGCCTATTACACTCAAAAATGGCTGGCTCATCACCACAGGTACTCGAAGCTCCTGCTACACATCTATGGAGAAGTGCTATGAAAAAGACTGGGCTACCCACAATGCACCTGGGCAACAAGACCGAACTGATACAGTGGATGAGCAGGAACTGAAAAAGGCACATGTAATTTGTACGTATGATAAGCTTAGCATCTCCATTTACATACGCTGACGCTTTTATTTAAAGCCTACGCAGACATTTGTTACAGTCGCATTATTTCGGGTTCAGGTCGGCACTTCGCTGACGGTGGCCATCTCTAGGTTTCTCCTGGGTCCCAGTGCCCCCTGGGCATTCCATTACTACACTTGTTTTGGGGGCAAAAAAATCTGCAGCTTCGCCCATGAATTTCTAAACTGCTCAGATTCTGAAATATATGGGGGGGGGGGGGGGGGGTAACTTTTACAAATTATTAAAAACAGTTAATTAATGGGAGCGACATAAGGGGTAGAGTTAGTAATCCAGGAAATAAGCAACATGGTTTCAGTAAGTGGTCAAGCCTTCATTTAGCCCCAAAGCAAGTAACTTTTTTGCCAACTGGACCCGCTGGGACCAGTAGAAATTGCTATGTAGGTCAGTCATACGGTGACCCCGCTCTCTGACAGCGCGTTTCATGGATATTCACGGATCTCTCAGAAGACGTGACACCACTAACACCCCCCCACAATTCCCACCCAGCCCCCCAGTTCCACAAAGCGGGGCTATTTCCAGCATCCACGTTGTGGCCAGAGTCACGACCTTCCCCCGCAATGACTGCGAGTGACTCTCCAGGGCCCCAATGTCACTGGCCGCATGGCGCCCCCTGGGGGCGCGGATGATGTCCGGGTCGTCCCTGGATGCTGATCAGACTTGACAGCATGTCAATTCCAATAGCGGGCTTGAGAAACCGGACCAGCGTGGCATCGAGGAGGCAGAAGTTAGGGGGGGCTCCTTTCTGCTGCCAGCTACAGGTCTGTACGATGACAGGATCATGGCCCAAAAGACACAGAAAAGGCTCCACCGCTGTTTGGAATCTGATTTATCAAAAACGACGACTCTGAGCCGACTGCGGCAGCCGGGGAGGGATGTATTGGGGGATAGGTTCAAAGTCGGAAGTCCCACAAGACGCAGTCTCAACGGGCGTCAGCGAGAGAGAGAGAGGAAGAGGATGAAAGGCACAAGAACAGAATGTGAGGTTCTGGTGAACGCCAAGCGGCGACTCATCCGCCTGGACCACCTGGACTCGTCGGTGCTACAAGCACAGATGTCAACACGTCCTCGTAACACAGACAGCATGCAGAGGGATCACTCTGGGAACGTTTCAGTTGGCCACTAGACGAACCCCAAACCACACTCCAGGTGGCACCTGTTAAATGCGACGCTAATGAACCCCCGGCCCCCACGTGTTGAATAAGATCATGAACCCAAACTAAACAAGCAAACCCCACAATATTCTTTACAAGCCCTTAACACAGACACTGCGTTCTCATTTGTTGGGACAATCCCTATATGGAGGATCAAACAGGATGAGGAGAACCGAAGGATAGTCTCAAACAAACCTTCCCCGGTGAGAATTCCCAGCCAATTTAATCATGTGACCAGCAATACCAGTGAGCAAACAGAACTCCCATAATACAATGCAAACAGCTCAAAGGCAGATGCACGCATTACAGGAGGTCAATCAGGGTCCTCGATGGGCCAGCTGTGTTGGAAAAGCACTAAACAAGACCAGAAAAAATGACATTTTACCTCTTTTGTGTTGCAATAAACATTTAAGAGCTCTTTTCATGGCTACCCTCATCACTTGATTTCTTTTCATCGCACTGCGCTGTTTCACAATGGGCAGGTTCATTTTACAGAGACTCAGACGGCCTGTTTATTTATTAGCAATGCCCATGAAAGTCCTTATTCCAGGTGATAACGCTGCATTTGGTTCAATAAATTCATTCCTGCAAGGAATACAAGACCTCTCACCAACGAGGTCTCAGCAAAACCGTGATTTATCGCACAGCAAAAATAATTCATGCGAGACGGTGCAGACATACAGTAGGTACTGAAAAGGAAGCTTAAACGCGAATTAAGAACAGGGCTTTGCCCTCCCGTCTGTGCTGGGCATGAATTTGCATATAAAGTGTGATGCGAGGGTAATTGACCAGATTCCCGTCCAAATGTGAGTTCAGTCACTTCCTTATCACCCCGGCGGCGCCCAAAAGCCCAATTGCCTCAAAGACGAGCCCCGTGATCATAATCCACTATGTGTCTGAATTGAAAAACATCATATCAGAACAGTGGGGCATCTCAGTACATTTCCTTACGCGGTATTCATTGGTAAATCCCAGTAACAAAAAAAAACAGGATGTTTATTCAACAACCTCCATGAGAGAAACACTCATTTGTATGTAATGGATACCTCTGAGGAAGGAAAGAATGAAGAGACACCTTAACTTCTACGTCGGTGAGAATAGTCGTTATGTGCAGGCAATTTCACGAAGCATTTTTCAACTCCGTGTGTGTATGGCATCAGGAAAAAACACACTGCAACTTTCTATAAGAACGGCAGATAAAGTCTTAATTTTAATGCAGGTATACATGCTGGAAGGAGTGAGAACTGGTAAGAGCATTTTCATCACATCGACCCGGCAATTAGACCGCGTGCCGTGATTTACGAGACGGACACGTTCCGGAGAGTTGTTCGATGGCCCTGTGACACACCTCCCCAGCGGCCCGCGTTGCCGAACAACTCGATGATCAGGCAGGAGTAATAGCCTGCCGTGTTCTCACACAGCTGAGAATCAGAATGGAAATCCGGACTGGACACTTCGTGCCCCTCCAGCGCCGAGCTGTGGATTCAAACTGGCGACGAGACCAAACGGGACACACCAGTCCCACGATGTCCCAAGGTGACAGACTTCGGACGTGAAAAAGCGTCCCCGGATTTCACCGGTACATCCGAGTGCAGGAATAATACCTTGAAACCTTGAAAAAGGCTTCATTTTATTATTCAACTTCAATGCACGCTCAAGGCAGCGTTGAGCAGGAAGTTGACGTCTCCTACCCATTCTTGATAAAGCTTTCATTCAGCTTTATACCTCTGATACACCCAGAGGGAGGATTATAAACCCTTTTTAAGATGAGGAAAAATTATGTGTCACGATATAATAGATTCCGGATCATGAAATGCGCACACGCTCATAAATCAGACCTACGGTATCTGCCAGGACTTTGTGGGGGCATAAGTGTTGCACGTTAGGGGTGGGAGAAAGAGCTGGTCACGTAACGTCCGGGCCTGGTCTCCTTGGAGACAGCGATGCCACAGCGACACTGACAGGTTATTTTTCTCCCAATGCCAAAGACGGGGTGGGATACATTTCATAAGGGGAGCGATTGTGTGGCGATTACATTACTGAACCCGGGGGCTTCTTATGTCGTGGGGCACCACCCAGGGGTCTGGATGGGGTCTCCCAAGGCAAGATCACAGCCCAGTGAGGCTGCAATATGGGCAGGGTCTGGGCAAACTGGGATTCAGCCCCAGGTTCTCTTTGTAATCATTCGCCCCCAGGGGGGGCGTGTGGCAGCTGGGAGACACAATAGCTGCCTGGCAACACGCTGGATACAGTCATACAAAACCAGGGGAGGCAGCTGCACCCAAGATGCTCTGGACACTCTTGAACAGACCACTGCCACCTCAAACGAAAGTGAACAAAAAATGAACAAACCGGCAGGTGATCCTGCTGAATATGCATAGGGCCTGGCTGGCGCGATCCGAGCGGGACGACAGCTGGATAAAGACAATACTAATGTACATCCGAATGCCACAGGTGCCAAACCAATCCATCTGCAAAACTGGCAGTTTCCACGGCGACCAGCCCAGTCGACCCCTCCCACAGCCGCGATTCCCCGCCCCCTCTTCACCCACGACCGTGTAAAACTCTCAAGCACGGCTCGTCATGCTCAGACATTGCGATGCATCCTCGTACAGCTGAGAGGGCGAGAAAATGAGAGGCAGTGGTTGGAGGGGGGGGGGGGGATCCTTCAGACTCCAAATCAGCATGGAACGGCAAGCTTATCGACAGCAAGCAGCAGGGACGTGCACGTATACCGCAGAGGGAAGAACCTGGAGCAACAATAAGCCATAATCACGGCTATCCGATAACGTATTAAAAAAAAAAAAAAAATTAAATGAATTTTAAGAGACCTCCATAAAAAAAATGTATATAAAATCATGAGAATGAACAAGATGTGGAGATCAACAGATTTACCTGGACAGCAAGAAAGTTAAGAATAGAGTTTGTGTACGAGGCACCAGATAATTGAAATGTCTATAAAAATGTGAAAAAGGGGATAAATGTGACAGCCTGAATGGTAACCTGATATCCAGATGGAGAGATGCTCCAGACTGGCGGCACTGCCAGCGGGCTACTGCGCCACCGAGGCTGCCCGATCCAGCAGGGCGCCCCCTGGCAGCTGCGTCCCGGGGATGATCCACGCCGCGGGCGGAAAAATAAACTGGGGAGCAAAGTGGCCAATCAGCAGGGTGGTTCACATGCGGGTCAGCCAATACCAGCGTTTGCGATGACCGATTGGCCGTGGCACCTGCCAATCAAGAGAAAAGGGAGCGTGCCTTTGCCAGGTGTTCCTGGGATAATGGAGGACACCATGTTATAAATGTTTAACATGCAGAACCCTGGGGGTGTGGCGGGGCTTTTCCTGGTGACGTGTGAAAATGCATCTTCAGAGAAACCCCCAGAATCATGTCCACTAGGGCCCCATGCCTCTGGCTGTGAGGGCATCACCAGATTACGGTGGACAGTCACCAAATAGGTACCTTTTCTTCAGAAAGAGGTGCTGGATATAGAGTGCTGGCAAGCAAGTGACGTGAGGTGACCAGTTGCCATTGTCAGCACACCACAGCACACGGTGCACAATGACGAAGTGTGTTCTCTGCATTTAACCCAAGTGACACTGGGACACAGCAGTAGGCAGCTACTTCAGCGCCTGGGGAACAGTGCATGGGGATGGTACCTTGCTCAGGGTACCTCAGGTCGGGGACTCGAACCAGCAATCTTTCGATCACACAGCTGTGTCCTAAACCATTACACCACCATCTGCCACTGTATTATGGAAAGATTAAATTGATGGAGCTACGTGACTCAGAATCCACCTCACTCGTAAATTAAGCAGGATTCATTATTACTCGTTTGTAAATTAAAAGTAGGATTTATTAACACCCCCCACCCACACACACACACAACCCCTAACCCAAAAAAAAAAAATCTTGGTTTCATAACAGCAGAAATACCAGCACCATGTCCATGTTTTCCCACCGGGGACCGCTTTCGACATGTCACGGACCAAATGCTTCCTGGCATCTTAAAGCACGCCTGGCCCTTGGACCATGATGTGTTCATTTGTTTTACCAAGTCATGGTTATAAAATTTCCTAAAAAAAAAAAAAAGGTGGTGATCAATACAGAAGGCAAGTCACTAGGGTGGGTTGGCAGCAAAAGTATAATTTTACACACAAGGGGGTAAACATTCCTGCAAGAGGCCCCTTTAGACCAAAATAAGTTATACAGTTA
>JAODKL010000051.1:7653171-7674875 GCA_026780765.1 Petrocephalus schoutedeni
AGTTATACAGTTACGAAGTAATTTCATCTTCATGCAAAGGGGTAATGGCCATTTCAGAGATAGAGATGCTGATTTAAAAGCCCTTGGAATTAGTCGCAGGGTTTGGCAGTCGTGAAGCAACAATCCTGCAGGAAAATCTGATTCGCCCACTGCCCCACGCCGATACGATCGATATCCCTAATTGGCCAACACACGAGAAGAGACTGAAATCGTGGAATCTCTGACAAGAGCAGGGGATTATGGGTAACAGCTAAGGCTGCAAACAAAACCTTCGGTTAATGGAACCCTAACAGACTGCTGTCCCAGCGACGTCCCTCTCGAAGATGACCTCTACATCCTTCGCCCACCCACCCCAGATGTAAAGCTCACAGAACCAGGAGTGGGCTGGTGACAGCAGAGAGATTGTTTAAAAAGGCTACGGGATCCTAACTTCCATGGGGTGAGTAAATGGCAAGTGAGGAACCTAACAAGAACGAACAAGGAAACAACAGGAAGCAAAACATGAAAAAGGTCAATTCAGATGTTCCAGGTCACCGTAACATCAAATAATCCTTAAGCAGCTTTAATTAGAAAACAAACAAAGGTGTACTGTATCCAGGGTGTCCCTTGCCATGTTCCCTGTGCATCTTGGGATAGGCTCCAGGCTCATTATGACCCAGTACTGAAAAAAACGGTCATGGGAGAAGGATAGGAGTATTGCACACATTCTCCCTTCTAAAATATACTACCAAGCACCAATGACCACCCCTCTCTGCCGTTCATCAAGACAGCACATGGTTTGGAAATCTCCATCTTCATTTTGACCAACAGCGGACAAACGGGGATGAAAACACGACCTCCATGTCAAGAGCCAAACTAGGAGGAAAGCAGGCGTGCCGGTAAGGATAAAGCTTTTCTAAGCTAAGACAATCGATCCCACAAAGGAACAAGCGTGCAAAACTTTAGTCCATGCTATCTGTACTCAATGCCTGAAGTTGCTGTTTCGCCTAAAATTAAACCCTAAAATTAAACCGGAGTCAGCGTTTTGCGTTCAGACCGAACACTTTGTGTCAGGGCTTAACAGTACTTTAACAAGCTATTTATCTAAGCACCCTGGCTCCGGCCTGCAGAAATGCCAGCTAATGAGAATCCGCAAGGCAGGAACGGGTCTGAGGAGAGCCCTCACCTCACAGGGCGGCAGCGGCAGGCCTGCAGAGCTCACGTAACGTCTGCTTAAGCACTCAAAACCGGTGACTCTGGTTAAGTTTGAGCCTCTGCTAAAAATATGTATTTATCCACCATCCTCAGGCACGTTCAGAATCCTTTTCCTGAAGCGCCGGCCACGGGGATAGGCGCTGCGGGTGGAATCTGCTTTCAGCCTTGCTACTGAAGTGCATCTCTGTGAAAACAGACGTGTTCACAGAAGTGAAGAGACAGAAGCCTCTTTAAAAAAGGCTTTCTGCTGCTAAATAAGACCTTTCCAATACCCATACATCCCAACGAGAGCGCCGCTTATCCCACAAACACGAGTGAAGACAACCCTCTTCAAAAGAACAATGGCTTCTCGATGCATGCCCCCCAGGGAACAGATCCCATGACGGCGGTGCGGTAAGGAAAACTGGGTGGAGGCCAAGGTCTGGGATCAGTGGAAGCAGTGTGGATCCGGCAAACACGAATAACTCTGCTACAATGGACCCGAGTGCAAACAAGGTGCCATTGCCCAAAGAACTCAGCCCGTCCCACAATGGAAGGTGGGGGCCCACGGTGGGAATCGTAGAGTGAGACGTAGTCTTCAGTCTTCAGGCTAAGGGCACAGATCTTGGGGAGGGATGGGGTGGTGGTTAAGAAGAGGGGGAAAATAAATAAACGATGGTTCAAGCACAATGCTTTATGTCACTTTTGGAAATAGGCTAAGATGTGATGAGGTTGCGGGGGGGGGGAGGCCGAAATTTCCGTGGCCGCCGCTTCCCGTCAGACGCGACGGATCCCGGAGCGCCGCCCGGGCAGAGAGACGCGATTAAATCGTAATCAGCCGTACCACCTGCACGCCGCGCCCCAGCAGCAGCGATAGCGCCCGGGAGATATTCCTTAATCCAGACATACACCTGTCAATATCCCAGAGCGCTGGGCTTCTGGGAGGCCGGGGACCACGATAATGCCGGCACGGGACGCAAAGGGCCGATCCTATCGAGCGAATTTGTCCAGCTGACAAAATGCGTAATGGCCCTCAGAGCGACAGGAGCTATACCCTAATTCCTAACGTTTATAACTTTTTCAGCACAAAGACGGGGGGCAATCTGCAACCCCCCCCCCCCCCCAACAACCCTCCCCCACGGCTGCTTCAGGATTCATTACCACGTTTAAACAGTGACACCAAGTGGTGAGTCTGGGAGCTGTTTCGTTTTCATTCAGGGAGAATTTGATATTAGCCATGGAAAGATAAAGCCAGCATCTTTTTCATTTTCTGAACTCCAACGCATACAATTGCAAATATGTTCAAACAAATGCCAGTGCTATGGGTGGAAAATCAGTTCTTTCGGCAGTGAGATTAAATACAAAATTCTGTAGTGTACAATAAATTAGGTTTACTCTGAATTTAGCAAGCCAGTGGGACATGTCATCTTCAGTGATATTAATTGCATCATGCATGGCATCAAACTCACATATCACTCACCAGTATACTTTTGGACTTTTAATGGGAGAATTCTTGTTATGCAGCCAAAAGTAATCAGGAAGTGCGGAGCAGAGGAGAGCCATGTTTTAATACTATAGTTCTCTTTCTTACTGTTATATGGTCCAGAGAAAAAGTCACTAAACTCCTTGAACTCATTAAGTCAGACGGTATTGATGAAATGCTCTTCTGAAACCCCGCACACCTCAACATGAATTCGGGCTATTAAATCCCTACAGTTAGTCCTAGGCTAAATCAATATTCCTAGAAAAAAATAAAAAGGCAATTTCATGGCAAGACGGTTCTGTGTTCATCCCGGAAAAAAACCATTGTGAACAGAATTTTACTGTGAATAAGTTGTTCCCTGACACAGAAACTGAAACGGCAAGCACCAAATTATAATGAATTATATCACGTCTCCACAGAAGTCCTCCTGTTTGAGAGGAGAGAACTTTTTTTTTTTGTTGGAACATCCACTTCAAAAAGTATCGTAACCACTCCTGTCGGGTGCACATAATATCTATGAAATGAGAACTCCTAAAAGTCAATAAAAGATGGTACAGCCTAACAGAAGACAGTCGCTGCATTATGCATAAATACAATCTCACAAAACTGAGAGGGACCATCAAAGGAACAGCTGTTGCATTTTCAGGTCTCTCTTACTTAAAATAAGCGAAAGTACATAATAATAATAATAATAATAATAATAATAATATATTACAAGGAGCTAAATAAATAGCCTGCAAGGATGTGGAAGAAAAAAATACGAATAACAAGTCTGTTATGAGGAAAAAGTTTATTGATATGAATTTAAGTAAATTATATGGATTTCTCCATTACTGGTTGTAATAATGCAGCCTTATCTTTACCTAAGTCTTTGGGCCCTACATTACGCAGGCAGAAAGTGCAATGCAAAGTGCTTTTCGTAGTTTCATACCGGCGCCTTGCTCATTTCCACGCCAGTAACAAATTACTTCGTAGGAGTGGTCTTTTTTAAATGAGGTGCAGCTGGGCTTATTGCCTGAGTGTTGCTATTTTAAGGCAGCGAAATGACACTGCTCCTTTGACCAACAAAAACCACATCTAAAGTCAGTGGCATATAATTAAATGATACGTAATCATCACACAATCATACAGTTAAATGAAACACCAATGTGTAGCCTATATATATATATTAAAAAAATTGGACACCCCCTTAAATGTTAGTTGAGCCTTCTGCTTTGCGCTTTGCGTTAGATCGTCAAAATAGAGACAGTTGTGTATAACACACAAAGCATATTATGTTTTATTTATTGAGGAAATTCATTCATATTGAAGAACATTCGGGGTAATTTGAGGTCAGTCAGGTGCTGTACTCAGTTCAGATGTGTTTTTGACGTGCCGTACAATATGAAAGCCACACATACAGTGGTGGCCAAAATTATTAGAACGCCTGACAGATCTGAACATATTGCCTCCAAAACATGATTTCATTTCATAATCCCATCCATCCATTTTCCAACCCGCTTATCCTGTTCAGGTATGTTCATGATATATGCAGATGATTGAGCACAACAAATATCAGATGAAGTGAGACCTACTGTTTTTATCCACTTTTAACTTTAATACTTGGTATGTCCACCTTTTGTAGCAATTACAGCAGCACATCTCTCTGGCATAGTGTCAGTATACTGTATTTCCTGAGAACTTCAACACTAATGTTATCCCATGCCTTCTGCAACTCAAGCCAAAGGCTTCCCTTTAAATGTACAACAGATCTGTCCAGTTTATTTTCCAACTCATCACAAATGTGCTTGATGGGGTTTAGGTCCGGACTTAGCACAGCGAATAGAAGGGTCTATTCTATCGTTTATAGAGCATAATGATCACTTTGTAGATATTTCATTTGTTTTATGGGTATTTTAATGGTCAGTTCAACAAAAACAACTGAAACCTTTTAAATATGCCAAGTGTTCTAATAATTTTGGCCACCACTGTATACGACTGTTTACGCTTTTCAAGAGAGCTCTGTTTGAGCTTGATAAAAAAAAAAAGATTTCAGAGGAATACTGAAAAACAGCCGTGAAGCTTATACGTAGAAAGGATTAGAGAAGGATTTCTAAAGACTTCTAAATGCCTCCATCAGCCCACAGTCAAGCAGATGGTTTACAAATTCAGTACCAATATTAGTCTTAGGAGCAGGCATGCTACTAAAATCAGTGCAAGTGAAAGCTGTATAATCCTGAAACAAGTGAACAGGAGCTTTAGGACAATGGCTAAGGATCTGCAGGGATCTATGGCATGTGATTCTGAGCCTCTCTTTACCATAGGGTAGTGTGATCTGATAATAAGTGAGTGAGAGAGGACACTTTGAGCTAACCACTTTAAAACAAGCTCTTGTGCTTGGCTGAATAGTTCAGTTCTTCTTGCGCTATGACTGGTTGGTTTCCTTGATTGAAAGACTCATCCAGCTGTGCCACATTGACATCAGTGACATGCATGGCTATGTGAGACCAATCAGCACACAGCTCAAAACTCAAGTGAAATCCAGGTCCTTTTAATTGAAATGGTAGTTTACGAATCCTGTCCTGCCCCTCCCCGACATGGATTAGGTGCAAACTTAGATCTCCACAGGGCCACCTTGCAAGAGTAGTGTTCATCAGAGGTTGGCATATAGAAAAGTTCTTCTCTCCAAAAAGTGACAAGCCATCAAGAGTTTGCTAAACCAATCTAAATGTTTGGCAGTGCTGCATTTTGTTTAGTGAGAACAAGATGCTATAGGCCAACATTAAAACCTCACCTTCGTGGTTATTTGTGAGAAATGGTGGAGGAAGCATAATGGGGAGAGGCTGCTTTGCTGCCCCCAGGGCCTGGCTGCTGCGTGATTGTTGAGGGGGCCGTGAATCCTGAGTTCTATGAGGAAACTCTACAGTAGGACGTCAGGGTGGCTACTGTGATCCAATACTGCTGTATCTAAGTCAAAGTCAAAGTGAACTTTATTGTCGACTCAACCATGTACTAGTGTACAGCGAGACGAAATGGCGAAGCTCAGGATCCGCGGTCGAAGCCTTGTGAGCTCTGGAAGCCGCATGCCTGCATGGGCGCCGCCATCTTGGCTAATACCTAATACTAATACTGTATTGTGCAGCACGACAATGATTCAGAAGAATAAGAGAGTAAAATGAGATGCTGAAACACGTTCAGTTTTATAATAGAAGGTCAAAGTCCTGACCTCGTTCTCGTTGAAATGCTGTGGTGTACCCGGAGACTGATTATTCCAGAAAGCAGGGGCCCCGTAAAAGGTGGTTGCTGTTAGAACCATTCAGTGGGCCCCCGAGTGACAGGGGCCGTAAAGAATTTGGAACGTTATTGGTCTTTAGTCTGCATTGGGGGCCCAGTATGAGATGCTTTCTTTGGGGCAAAAATCTCTAGAGGCACCCTTAACATCCAATGATCTGAAAGTTTGTAGAGAGGAATAGGCCAAAATACCCCCAAATCACTGTGGAGGTCTCGTCAGCACCCATAGAAAGTCTTTGGTTGAGGTTATTACCAATTAAGAATGTCCCAATATTTATTCAATTACAAGAGTTCACGTGCTTTTTACATCAATGACCTGGATCGTTCAGATAATTTGTTTGGTAATATGTGCTTGAAAATATTTTGTGCTCATTAAATAAGACGTTCTTTACATCCGAAAGGCAGGCAAGCTTTTCCCTCTTGGCGCGCATTTTCAAAAGTATGGATATTTTCGTCTCCAGTTTTCGAAGCCATTAACCACATTAGACAAAACCTGCCGGTGGATTTATGAGAAAAGAAACATTTATTGGAAGCCGGGAAAAAAATAAAATAAAAAACGGACGGCCCTTAGCTAGATGTAAATCTGCGGCTTTAAAAGATCATTCATCACCGAGTGTCACATAAGTCAGCTCTGTGCGGGAAGGAGACAGCAGAGGGGACCGCTGCCTCTCTGGCAGACAAGCCAATACACCGTACGGTAATTGAGGTAAAAGTGGGAAGCAGAAAAAAACGACGGTTATATATCTAATCAACATCGGCCTGCCTGACAATTATGTCCCTCTGAGAAGGATGAGGATGTGATTTAAAGGGGCCCTCATCCAATTGCCACGAGAAGGTTATAACTTTAAATTAGGGGGGGGGGGGGGGGGGGGGTGAGCAATCCAGTCTGCTCTGTGTTTTATATCATGTGTAACTCGGTGCACCGTCAAAACGCAAGAAACACCTGGCGTTTAGTTACGCTACGGTGACATTTACGATAGCTACACGCTTAAAGCATTCTTCACTTCTAGGCATGCATACTAACTAAAATGTATATGCTTTTATTACCCTGGATATGAATTAGGGTTATTATCGTTAAGAAAAACGAAAACTGAACCTCTAAGAAAACAGTTTCGTAACCTGAAACTATTATATAATTACAAATAAACTACTGCTTCCACAATTATAATAAATTATAAACAAGCCGCAAATTTCTGGAACCGTTATTTAATATTATTTAACTGAAGTAATGATTTATCCTTCCTCCTTGACTGAAATCAAACGAGGAAACATAATCCAGTATACTGCCTTTACGTGACCATTATGGGACATGTTTTGCCCATTTGGTTATTAGTATATAATCTGCACTATGTATTCCTGTGGGATTCTCCAAAGATTAGACACACACAACAGCTCTGCAACTTTGTCTATGTCTAAAATAAAATCATTAAAACAAACTAAAATATATAAAACTAAATATATATAAAACTTAAATATCTTTAAAATAAAAACAATGAAAACTAACTAAAACAAAATATAAAAATGAAAATAAAAATAAAATGAAACTATAATAACACTGATATACAGTAAATAACTCTCAAATAATAGAATGTACTCTGGGAAATATTGTATACAGCATTTGAACAGTGTTATATGTAGCATTAATTGTACGTGGGACTGTACCTAGAACGGCAGCTTCAGCTCCATGACTGATGTGTAACCTTGGCTATCTGAATTAGGGAATAAAATCCGCTTGATATGTGTCCCCTATATAATAAGATTTGTGAGCTGGCAGGAGGCAAAGCAGGGATCTGTAGCAGCTCAGTGGCAATTGATCGGCAGCCCCGGGTTGAGAGCCAGCCCACCCCGCCCTGTTAGATTGCTGTCTTCATATTAAACAGGGCCAGCTGGGCGGATGTAAAACAGGTTCGGGGGTATGAGCCGTGCCCCCAGTGAGGAGAATTAGAGGGGTAATGGTTTGGCTGCACCGGGGTAGAGATGTTTCACTTTGCTGTTCACATTTCAGATTCATTGTTTTTTCAGAGTGTTGGATCATTTTAACATAGTTAAACCCCCGGTCCTGCCTCAAACTGACATTGTTATGATGATGCAGACAGACACGGCTATATTTCTGAGCAGTTTAATGGAAGATTGAATTACATCTCTGCATAGCACCTGTGTCTCGGTAACGATTCCCTGTTGTATTGTCACCACATCTCACTGTAATCTTCCTTAAAACCCAGAATTATTTTGAGGTCGCCTGGTGTCGTTTCAATATGGCGGCTGAGATGTGGACTGGGGAGAGGCGACTCGTGCCCACTGGCTGCTGCTGGGGCCTACTGCATGGCTGAAACGCTGCCCAGCCTCTTCTTTATTTATTAAGGAACAACCTCCAGGTTAGCCCCAGGTTAGGATCAAACTCACTGTCACAAGGAGCAGGAAGCCAATCAGCTGCCTAAATGCCAAAACATTAGTAAAAACTGGTGTGAATAATTATATTAAAATTATTAATTATTTAATTAGACTAAAACTCAACAGTACGCCATCCTTTCACAAATTTCAGTGGAGGCCTGCCACAGTCAGTAAGGAGCAGTTATTTCAGTGCATGGAAGGAACGAGATACCTGAAGACGGATTCCTCCTCCAGTCCCATAGCGCAGAAGGTGTGGGGTGATATCAAAACATAGAGAGAGGCCTAACTGTGCTGGGACCTGACCTGAAATGATAGGCAGTTTTAGACCCAGTTTAATGGGGGTTCAGACCCCCTATTTTTAGTCTCAGCCCCCCCCCCAAAACATTTTTTTCTAAAACCATTCAGTGATTTGTCCTGCATTTTCATATACATTTCGTTGCTTGAAAAATTATATAGTGGCGGGGCATCCTGGATTTCTTCAGGGGGCTGAGCCCCCCTTAAGGGTCAAATCCTAGAATCACCCCAGCCTGAAACGGAACTAAAGTTTTTTTTTTCCCCACTTTATTCGCTGTGCAAACTGAAGGAAAGTTTCCAATGGAAACCACCCACTGTAAATCATTCTAACAGGTCATCATTATTGATTTTGGATCTAGCAACCTCAAAATTGTTACGAATACACTCACGGATAATATTTACTACAGATCTTCCCGTGTAGACTGCACAATAAGTGCAAGTCTTAGGATACAAATATGCAAACTTTTTTTAACTTAAACTTTAACTTAAAAATCCCAGTTCCTTAAACATGGCATCATATACCCTGCTGTGCCACACTTACCTCATCTGGCCTGAATACCGAGGCCTGTCTAGGTATTTCACAGCACACAGGTCCACTGTTTTTGTACAATGTTTATTAAGAATATCTGATATTAAAATCACATTCCCCAGGAATGTCGCGCCTTAATGCACCTGGGAAATCCCATCACCGCGCTTTGCGTTAGGCGCATACATATTTAGTTTTTCTGTACAAGAGAGATGTCAATTTGTTATCATACAACTACATATCTAAGTAGAACAGGGGTAGGTAACCTGATCCATGGAGAGCCGGTGTGGGTGCAGGTTTTTGGGATGACCTCTCAATCAGCCAATAAGAGTGGGTCCCCAGAACTGGAGCTGAGAACCAATGCTTTATTATTGGCTGATTTAGAGGTCATCCCACCCATCGCACCCACACCGGCCCTCTATGGATCAGGTTCCCTACCCCTGAAGTAGAATGATGCACAGGTGGAATAATACCTCTGCAATTATCTGTGCATATGTCTGCTATTTATATACTTATGTAAAAAAAAAAATCATGGAGAAGCAAGGTGCTGACTTCCATCGAGCACACATCATTATTTCAGAGCATAAAATGCCTTATACTTCTGCAACCGTTTGAAGATCCATCTGGCTTCTTTTTTTCTCTGCAATGCATCAAGAGCCACTTGAGCTTCCCGTGTTTCCGCTCTCCTGCCTTGCAGCGGACGAGCGGAATACAAATGCGGGCCCGGACCGGGGTGCGACCACGCTATCGCACACCTTCCGTCTTATTCGGCCCGGCGTGGTAAAAAGAGCATTAATCACCGCACTTATCTCCAGGCCCCTTATCTGCCGCCGTATATTAAATTAGAGAGCTGAAAATGAAACCCTTCTTCCATGTCATGGGCAAATTATTAGCAGTTTGTTGGCCCGTGGAGTACGAAATGGAATCACTGGGGGGGGTGGGGGAGGTCAGCAGAAATATCAGTCAAAAATGGAATGACCCTTTGAAACTCTGCAAATGCTTTATCACTGCATCCCCAAGTGTCCCGTCACACTAATACAACCCTCCGGCCACGCGCAATGTGAATCGGCGGCATCAGTGCTGTTTTAAATGGTCATGTGGATACGCTCGGTGCAACCATGCTTTACCCCGGTAGAGGGAGCTGTAAACACCGGTCATGACAAAGGTATGTAAAGGGTTTTAAAACGTTGCGTAATTAGGCCAAAGTTCAACAAGACGGCACATTAGGTGCTCATCTTAGACCAGGGCATGATTCATTTAATAAAAAAAAATAAATGACCTTGACAGTGTCATATTACAACTCGTCAAGCTAAAATGTACAGAGATGATGAAATGGGCTTTTTGTTTGCTTCAAACAAAAGCAGCTCCACTAAATAATTACTTCTGAATTTTTTATGATTAAGCTCAACTATAAAGTCGTGTTCCAGGTAATTCAATAGCAAGACTTTAATTTGTGAACTGAGGCCACGCTGGTAACAGAACTTTATTGAGCCCTAATTTTTGTCCAGTACCACAATAGGGGTAAATAGAAGAAAGGATAATTTAGGTATGAATAAATTCAACCAAAAAATACCATAAGTAGAAGTAGGCAATTAGGCCTATGAAAACAATTATAGGCTATCACTAAAGTATAGGCTGTCACTACAGGATGTGAGTCAGCCCGAGAGTTGCAGAAGCACTTCCAATCTGAGTCATCTATGTTCAACTATTTAAGTGTTAAACTATTGGAGTAATAAAGGACTTTAGACCAAATGCCAAACCTGCACCCTTACCAGTTATAGGTTCAAGCCCATCTCATGCACTTACATGCATTTTCATTAAATTGCTGATTGCCTATAATTGTTCTGTATTGACACTGGCAAAGCCCCTCACAGGAGCTGGACATATACGTGTTTTTTTTTTTTTGTTTTTGGCTTTCAGCACTGGCGCATGCAAGGTTGGCTCAGATCCCCATACGCCACCTATCTTCTTGAACTTTGCACATATGCCATTTGTTGACTGTTCTCTATCTGCACACATTGTTAAATGTCACATTTCTAGTCCTGTCTTGTTTTGTTTACATCACTCCGGGAGCTGCTATCCTACCATTCTCGTTGTACTGTAATGAATATTAACAATAAATAATTTAATCTTCAGAGACGACACAGAAAAAAAATATAAATTTAAATTAAACAAAAACTGAATAAGAACTGAACATTAACCAATCATGCCCAAATTCCACATTCATGTCTCCCTGACATTATCGTCACCTGATAATTTGATGACAGTGTCGGTGCATTTCGTCACAGTTTATTGGCGCTATAGATTAATTTTCGTCTAATCGTCCCATCTCCGTCAATGGATCTTCGTCGACAAATAACATTCGTCAGTTTTCGTAAACGGAATTGATTTTTACAAACACTGAGTTTTACAAAACATTGCACCTTGTCTTGCTTACACTCTTATCCAGCATCTTTGGAAAAAGCACGATTTGCAACAACAACAGCCATAATACCACACTAAAAAATATTACAAATTGGTTAACTTTCATCGTTTATTTGGAGAAATGCCTGCGTCATCAGATGTGTCAAGCGGCGAAGGTACAACTCGATCTTTCCTCCCCCGTTTTTCTTGCGTCAGCAACACTGAAAGGGCACTGAGATCACATGGAACCGCCCCGGCCGCCGAAGGGCTTTTCCCTATAGACCAGACAATTGTTTTTAAAAATGGGGGATACCGCATTTGTGTTTTTTTCTTTAGTTTCCTAAAAAATGTAAATTTAGCATAATTTATTAATAATCTGTAAACAGAGCGCATATACGTATGCAAACAAAGAAATTGCGTTCTGTATAGTATAATTTGCACGTCGTTGTTTCCCCATTTCCCGCGTCCCACCCCCGGCACGGCATGGTATATCCCAGCCTCTTACGTCAGACGGTGCGTGACGAAACTTCGGAAAGTGTCGGCCGGCTTGTTCCGATGCTCGGGCCGAAGGACGCTGGCCGCGCTGCGCTGCTGCGGGGCTGTGTGTGTAGGTCTATGAGGACCGTGTCCGCTAGTGGATTACAGTGAAGCGCCGCCGCTTGTCGGAGTTTTTGCAGGCTAGGTATGTATCAGGGCTCGGCCAGGCTGTGCTCGGCGCTCCTCCAGTTACCGGCGCTCGGCGCGTCTTCCCTGGGCTCCCCCGTGCGGAAGTCGGCCCTGGCCAGGAGGCTCTCCCCGGCCCCCGCGTCCTGTCACACCGTTTGCGGGGACGGCATGAGTGTCAAGCCGACGGGAGCGGCGGCGGCGGCGGCGGCGACGAGTTCCCGAACAGGCGAGTGTGCTGTCCGGAAAGCCGGGGCTCCGGGGGATGCATGCGGGAAATGCGGGGGCTTCCTGCCCGAGCGGAGCTCCTGGGCTGTCCGTGGGGAATAGGGTACCTGTGTGTGTGTGTGTGTGTGTGTGTCTGTCTCTCTGTCTCTGTGTCTGTGTGTGTGTGTGTCTCTCTCTCTGTGTCTGTGTGTGTGTGTGTGTGTGTGGTAAACCCTGTTACTTTTCAGCTTGTGGGGGCATTTTTCAGGTCCCCACAAAAATCTGTGAATGCAATCAAAAGACAAAATACCTGAAATCTTGACCTGAAGGTCAGGGCTGGGTAGGGGTTGAGGGAGTCGTGTTATGATTAAGGGCCCCATAGAAATGAATGGAGAGTCCTCAGTAATATATGGATACAAACCGGTTTTGTGAGAGGGAGATCTTATGTAAAAGCATATGGTGATATATCCATCCATCCGTCCTAACCGCTCAGGGTCACCGGGGGAGGGTCCGTAATACACCAAGTGTGGCATTCCGGTGTGTGTGATACAATGAGCACTATTCTATATAAAGTACTGAATACCCTTATGTGGGAATCATTAAACTGGGACAGACTATGTAAAGTTCATTAAATGTCTGTTTTTTCCCTCCCAGATCGCCATCACCCCAGAAAGGGAGCAGTACATATCGGTACCTTAGATTTTGCAGTTCTTCTGTGCTGTTATAATGTTGGCCAGGAGCAGGCTTCTCGTGTTTTACTGTATGGATAAAAGTGCTGGCTATAACTGGCTTATTAATGTCCTTCATTAGCATTGTCGTCCTTTCGCTTCTGTCTCTGAACTGGTTAGAGCTAGTTGACTTTGTAGAGTGTATTTAACAGTTTAATGGATGACTCACTACATTACCTAAATTACTGGAGTTCTTTCGCAGGCATTGTGGTGTTGTTGGGTGTGAACAGCCTAGCCCAAATCCGAGGTCATGACTAAGACCCCTATTCTGGTATCCGGTCTGCTTAGTAATTGTGTCAGGTAAGATTAAGTAAGATTAAGATGTGGCCCATCACTTATTGCCATAGTAACTTCAGCATGACTTTCAGACTGAATTTGATTGTTAAAATAATAAGATTTTGAACCACCGATCTTTCAGTATTTAGAGGAAAAACATGTGAGGTTGGTGGGATGATTTTCAGATGCATCATCTAGTTCAGGAGCTGGACAGGGACTGCAGTTGGTTAGTGTTATGGTCAAAGTGCAAAGAATAAGCTATCCTTATAGGTTATCCTTGTCCTCTGTCTGTATTACTATTATCATTATTAATAATAATGATGATAATAATAATAATGACTTATTTTAATGGAACCTGCCGTTCTGTGGATGTTTCCTTGTCCTGAAGCTGAGTTGTATGTGTCTTGTCTGGTTTCCTCCTCAAAGGACATTTCATTCAAACTGAGTCCTTTTTAAGGATGTATCTGGTGATTGTTGGCACAGGAACAGGCATGTCTCAGTGTGCAAAGATTGCAAAACTGTTAAATGTTTATCTTCTGCATTGCTAAGGTTGAGTCATATCACATAGGAAATAATGTTCTGGGTTTTGTACTGGGGCTTCTGAATAAAGTTCTACCTTAATCATCGTGGACTGAGGACGGTATGGAAAATACTTGAAACAAGATAAAAGGATCTTATCTTATTTTTAAATGATGTACCTCTAAGATCTACCTTTACCTTTATTTGGGATCACTGTCTTTATCCAGACATTTTCCTGGCAAAATTTGTATACCAAGTATATTTGTGTTTAGATAAGCTAACAGAATGTCTTCCAGCCACATATCCTAGTCAGGACGAGTTAAATATAAATGTTTTGACCATTAATTTGTGGGTGCCTGGCTGGGAGAATAAAATTGGGCTTGCTCTTGCTGGCAAACAGCATGTGCATCCATCGGTGGGCAGTAGAGGGCGCAGATGGAGCCACACTCTCAGATGACCTTGCACCACTGCTGTAGTTATGGGTACTCTACCCAATCAGAGAGTGCCAGCCTTTTGCTGGGTGTGTCTGTTGCAAAACTTCACTCTTTCAAAGCCACATTGGCCGCCGACGGACACCCTCCAATCTCGGAGCAGAGCGAACCGAAATTTGTGTAATCCCGACAGGAGCTGAACACGGACTCCGTGCATACCGGTAAAGGCTGTGTGGTTGCTCATGCATTTGTCGGGTCAGAACGAGTGGAGCGTGGCTAACTCTTGTAAAGTTGACTAACCCAGAGAGGCTTCTGTGTGATGACCACGTAATGTTCGATTCAGTGTTGATGTTGGGTCTAGGTGTCAACAGTTTGACTTTAGAACGGGTGACTTTAGAACATTTGACGGGTGACTTTAGAACTTTACACCTGTGACGAGTGCTGTGGACTTGTCCATTGAGAGCTTCTGTTGTTTGATGGCTATACAAATCAGATCTTAATGATCTGATACATGCAGACATTCTGTTGGAAACTTTCAGTGCAGTTCAAGGTTAAAGAGCTTTTAAGCCTTTTTCACAACTGCCTGTTTCACTCTGTTCATGTATCCAGATTGAGAGACCTGATGCTTTTTTTGTTAAATGATATGTTTACCCTCCTGAACCAGTCCTGAACACCATGGGGGTGTTGTAACTCAAGGCCGCGTTATGCTAGCTGGATGCCGCAGCTAGCTTCATACTCCAGGGGTCGTCGATCTCCGCATGCGTTTGTCACATTGCTTTTTGGATTACCCACGGTGCACTTGGGGGTTCGGGAGCGTGTGACCCTTTACCCCACTCTCCGACCTCATTCCGCACAGGGCCCGCTGCCTCATCTCCCCTCAGCCCCGCAGCCGTTGTCATCTTATCCAGAAGCGAGCCTGTGACATTTCCACTGACCAGCTCCAGTTAAAAATATCCCCCCCCCCCCCCACCAGCAAAGACTTTCCACAGCAGAGTCTGGGAAGGCTGTGAACTTGTGACTGTGAATTTGCCTTCAGGTCGCAGTGGATAAACACACCCAAAGTGAGGGAGTGATATAATTTGTCACAGACATTGAGTGCTGGACCAGTGCATTATGGGAATGTACCTTAATACAAAGGCAGCTTTACACCCAGAATGAGTATTACAGAATGTATTTACATTTGCTGTTTGGATGTGTGCAGTTTTAGCAGTCACCTAGCAATATGTAAGAAAAATATATAAATAAGACATGGAAACCCAGGAAGTGCAAGGGTGTGAATTTTAGGGTATTCGTCAGCCAGTCATGTGACCTCGACCAGGACAAATGGGAGGGATGGGTCAAACTATGGGATTGTTAAACAATCACATTGTCCTAATAGAATTTATGAATTTACTATGTTATACTGAAGAAATATTTCACGTTGTAACTACGAATGCTATTTTGTAAGTAGTGCACTTGGTGCGATGTGGAGAAAAACTCCATCCATATTCTCTGACTGCCAGTTATGGGGCCATATTTCACAGACTGGTGTGAGCTTCCCTATCCATGCGTGACGGCAACAGTGACAACTTCCTGCCCAATCAGGCCCCTAGCGTCTTCTTCACACAAGTCCCTCTTTCGCCATTGGCGTCCTTGCAGCACATGTGGTCAAATCATCACAACCATTCAGAGTCACTTCCCCAAACTCCCAAGGAGCACTAGACACATCCGTTATCTGGCTACTCCCCGTTCTCTGTTGACTTGCTTTTCATTCTCCGTATGAATCGAATCCTCACACTGGCAATTTGGCTAACGGGGAGATTAGCCCAGATGAGCACATTTTTCTGGTTGCCAAATGAAAGGCCAGATATGCCTGCTTAGGCTGGTAGTGATTTTGTGGGTTTGTCTTTAGGGAGAATGGTATCGGTAACTAAGGCGACCGCCCGTACAGCCTATCCTGAGTATTTGTGCGGCTCCGTCCTCGTTTGAAGGGAGTATGGACAGGACAGTCATTTTCACTTGGGATTGGTATAGGAAAACTGTATTGGGGGGGGGCATGCTTGTAGGCCAGGATGCCCCATTCAGGGCCCCTGGAGTTTGTGTAAGGAAACCCCAGTGATCACTCCTGTGTGCCTCCATGGAACCCAGCTGCTTATGTTTCCGTCTGGTTCCGTGTCCCTTCACAGTGTGTGCCATGGGCAGTAGTACCAGCCGACTGTACAGCGCCCTGGCCCAGCCCGTCAGCAGAGCCCGGGCGGAGGAGCCGGCATCCTCCGAAGCGGGCGACGCGGACGAGGTGCTGCGGGAGTGCGAGGAGGCGCTGCGCGGCCGGCCGCCCCGGCTGCACCGCGACTTCCTCACCGTCGAGGCTGAAGCCCAGCAGCACCGCTCCATCCGCGTCATGCAGTGGAACATTCTGGCCCAAGGTAACGCGTCTCGCCACTGCCCTCTTGCTGTCGCTGAGTGGCATGTGCCGTTCGATTAGAATAGCAACAATACACAAAATGTGCTTAAGCCTGCCATAATTGGTAAACCAGAAACCTGTCGAGTGCCATCAGTATGACAGAACGAATTAAGAATGTCATATCAATGTGAGTCCTAATATTTGAGATGATTCATCTTGCAAAAGTATCAACTAGAAGGAAAGGGAAATAAAATAGCAACAATACATAAAATGTGCTTAAGCCTGAGGGCCAGAACTGGAACTGGGGAGTCCTGGCCTAAGTTTTTATGTTCTCAGTTTATTTATTTTAAAATTATGAACTTGGGTATAACCCGCCTTTTGCCATGAGTTAGAGCCCTAGCTGCTTGCATGGTGTGAAAACTTCAGCTAACTAACCGACCAGCTATGACCACATCGAATCTGAGAAGTCTGACAGCGCTGCGATGTGGAGCTCCCCTAACTGTGTAGCCCTGTGGTCAGCACGCTATTTCTCGTCTGCTTCCACAGCCCTCGGCGAAGGCAAGGACGGCTTTGTGCGCTGCCCGCCGGACGCCCTGAACTGGGCAGCGAGGAAATACCTCATCCTGGAGGAGATCCTGACGTACCGGCCGGACATCGTGTGCCTGCAGGAGGTCGACCATTACTTCGACACCTTCCAGCCGGTCCTGGGCAGCCTGGGGTACCACTGCACCTTCCAGGCCAAGCCGTCCTCGCCCTGCCTGGATGTGGAGCATAACAACGGGCCAGACGGCTGCGCCCTCTTCTTCCGCCGCGACCGCTTCGAGCTGGCGGGCAGCCTGGGGCTGCGGCTGGCCGCCGCCGCGCTCGCCACCAACCAGGTGGCCATCGTGCAGACGCTGCGTTGCCGGGCGACGGGCCGCCGCCTCTGCGTGGCCGTCACGCACCTGAAGGCGTGCTGCGGCTGGGAGCGTTTACGCAGCGCCCAGGGCGCCCACCTGCTGCGGGCGCTGGAGGACGCGGCCCAGGGCACCAGCGTGCCGCTGCTGGTCTGCGGCGACTTCAACGCCGAGCCCTGCGAGGACGTCTACCGCCGCTTTGCCACGTCCGGCCTCAACCTGGAGAGCGCCTGCAAGCTACTGAGCGCAGACAAGCAGACGGAGCCACCTTACACCACCTGGAAGATCCGGCCCTCCGGCGAGGCCTGCCACACGCTCGACTACATCTGGTACTCGCGGCACGCCCTGTGCGTGGACTCCGTCCTGGAGCTCCCCACGGAGGCACAGATCGGACCGGACCGCCTGCCCTCCTACAGCTACCCGTCGGACCACCTGTCCCTTGTGTGTGACGTCAGCTTCCGGGAAGAGCCCGACCGGCTCCTATAGGCTCCCGGGAACCGCGTCTGAGAAATCAGCCTATTTATTACCGTCAAACCGCACAAGTCGACCAAAACTAATTTATTTTTTTTATTCGTTGAAAGTCAGAACTTTAACGTTTGTGCTGCTCTGAAGTCTTAGTGTTTCGAGATGGGGGGGGGCTGGTTATTGAAAATGTCTGAAATCACTGAGTTCCCATTTCAGTCCCCCTTGCCTTACGGTCATGACACTTAGTCTAAAGTGACAGAACTGTTCAGTTGAGTTTTTATGGCTTTATATTATGAATTGTTTATAGTATGAATTCCTTATGGTGACAGGTTTTATGCATGGAAGCTAAAATGCTCTACAATACTGCATAACTGGCTGAAATATATCGCAGCCTGTAACGGAGCCGTGCCTGACTGTGTTTTCACTCACTGTGCTGTACAAGCTATACTGTAAAATGGGGCTCACTAACCCCATCCATGAGTGCCATATCCGGTAGGTTTTGCGTCCTGCCTAGTCTCTGATGAACCCCACTGGATCTCGCACAGACGGTAACTCACCAGGTAGGACGGGAAACGTGCTGGATACTGGTACTTCAGGATCAGGGCAGGCTGGAGTGGTCATGGGTCACTGGTTTGTGGGGCCAGGGTAGATTAAGCTCATCTGGGACGGTCTAGGCTGGGGGGGGATCTGAAGCCGCTGGACCCAATGCGGCTGTGGGCATGTACCGCCATACTAACCTGTGTTATGAACTGTCACATTTCTAACTAAACATTTTGTGAATGTGTCACGATGATATGCAGATTCAGCTGCCATGTGCGCTACAGCTCATCGGAGCTGAACCCTTATCTTATTCTGCATAGATTTATGAGTAATGCTGTTCCCTCATGGCAAGGGACTGTTATATATGCAGTAGTGGTGTAAGTACTCCCTTCCTGATAATAAAATGTCATGCTTAATACTGTCGCTCCTCGACTGGATGACATCTGTGTTCTTACGGGTCTTGCTCTCCTTCTTTGGGTCACCTCATCTTCCCAGTGGGCCAAGATTTACTCTGCCATGGTCTTCCAGATCCTGCAGACTTTAGCACTTACTGCTGGAAGAGCCCCTTAGTGGCTAAAATGTGCTGCTCTGAAGTCTTAGTCTCCAAATGATTCAAAACCAATTTACATGTTCTGCTTCGACTGGCTTTTCTCAGGACTGACATTGTCACGTTGTTGCGTACATTTTCTCTGGTTTCCTTCTGCAGTCCAAAGATAGTTATACCCCATCAAACCTATGATGAGTGGCTATATAAAATGAAAATGGCTTAAAATGAAACTGGTTTACTTCTGATGCGTCTGAAAATCCAAATTTCTCAAAACTTCATATGTGCAGTGTAGGAATACGTCACACAGCTTCTAAGCACAGCAAACATGGGCTTATACTGTTTTTTTCTCTTTAAGAGCAACTACTCACTGGCAATCTCCAAAAGTGACTGTCTTATTGGAAGCACACTGCCACCCACTGGTAATTAAGAAAACTACACAGGATATTTAAAAATCGTATTACAGTGTTAGCACTGTTGCCTCATTCCTCTGGGACCTGGGTTCAAGCCTCCACCAGGGTTGTGTGTGTGAGTTCTCCCTGTGTCATCATGCGGTTTCCTCCCCCCTGCAACCCTGAATAGAATAAGCAGTGTTGGGAGATGGATGGCTAACAGAGGTGGGGGGGGGTATGCCACAAAGCAAGATTCCCAAGTTAGCTAGGTTAATAATAATTTATACTTTTTGATCTCCGTGGGGAAATTCTCTTTTCACCTCCCCCAATCTCACTCTCCATAATGAGACGTTGGCCATGAGGGGCAGCCACCTCTTATGGCACCCTGGCAGCTGGGTGTCAAGGGCCTTGCTCAAGAGCCTACAGACATGTCAAGGCTGGCCTTGAACCAGCAAGCTTCTGATCACAGGAAGAGGCTTGACTCACAGTCACTCACCACCCCCTTAGTTACATGACTGTCCAATAGGAATGCTCCTTACCTGCACTCTTACTGAAGAATCATCAATCAACTTATAGCTTGTGCCCCGTATAAGAAATTGCACACAATATCCAAAGTTGTCATAGCAATGATGATTTTTGGTATATGGCTTATGGTTAACTTCAGAGAACACCCTTTTCATCAACAATTCCTCATCCTCCAGCTACAGGCACCAATGTGCACTGCATGCAGGCTGATAAGTGCTACAGATGACCCAAAATGTATAAGCGCTGATCTTGTGGGAGTTTTACTTGCACAAACAAGCTCTGAGAGCAGAACAAGAAATTATTGGTTCAAAGAGGCAACCAACCAGATTGTAGAGGAGGTGGGTCCAAGCAACTAGAAGCAGTGGGACCGGTCTGACATCTGACAAGATCTGATTGGTTCTCTTTTTTTCATTCAATCATTTTTCATTCTGCCCTCAGAACATGTTCGTGTAAGTTAAAAACCCATGAGCAAATGGCGAGTGTGACCAACGGGGCTTCGGGACATACATATCCACCAAACAATCATTTAAACGAAAGACAAAAATCATTTAATCTCTTTTTTTTTTAATATTTCAGTAAAATCTACTTGAATACACTTTGAAACAAGAGTACAACAAAATAGAATATACTTCAAATGTTGAATATACAAACTAGTTCAGTCTGAACGCGAACATCTCTCCCCCCTCAACTTAAAAAAAATGCAAGCAAATGTAGCGCTGCAGTAGCTGCAATGATTCATGCTAAAATGTTTTTATTTTTTTTCCTTTAAATTTGCAGAAAGACAGAGAAACGGAAACAGGGAAGAGATGCTGAGGTGATGCAGCAGGCGGACTTACAGCGAGGTCTGCGCAGGCGCCAATGCCGGCAGGACTAAAAACATGTCGCTTCTGAATAATACTGCGCTTGGTACAAAGTATCAAAAAAAGGAATCTGCTGTACACAAAAAGCTTATTTACCTGAAGATGGCGGGGAAATAGATCAATCTAAGGCTGCTTTGAAATTTTATAAACTGTATAGCAGATATATACAAAGTCCCTTTTGACTTCCTCCTTCCAAGCTGCTGAGAATCAGCATTTTAACCCTCCGGAGGACCCCCCCGGAGGGCTCGCGTAGCACCCATAGACACGATGTGCACACAGTGATAGTCAAACTGCTGGTTTCATCATCATAAAAAAAAAAAACTTTATACAAAGTGTTTAGCTTGACTTTCCTATAAGTTCAATGTCGCCGATCGCCCCCTAGTGTTCAGTATACGTAGTGTCAGTAATTATAGTGTTTGGTTGGTCCCTTTTCCCCCCCTTTCAATCCTCTGCTCAAGTTGACCCCCCCCCCACCCCAATGCTTCTTATATGAAATTGTGGTACAAAGTCCCACCCGGAATTGTGGGAAAACTTAAAAAAAAAACACGGTCTTGCCAAGTCCATTGGTGTTTAAAGTCACTCTGACTGTAATATACAAAATTGAATTGAAATGAGAAGCGGATGTACAATTAAGCTCATCCAGACCGGTGCTCTTCCCGGCCGGCGAGCACAGCAGTCTCTGGCTGCACGCAGAATCAGAGCCGTCATGTGACGTCGTACTCCAGCCCCCCTCCC
>JAODKL010000051.1:7674913-7690580 GCA_026780765.1 Petrocephalus schoutedeni
CTCTTTCACGGCGGCAGGGACGGCCACCCCCCCACCCCCAACCTTAGAGTCCTGCGTCCTGGCCGGGGCCTGGCCAGCGCCGTCCCGCTTGACTTCAGCCTGCCTCACGATGGCACTGACGAGCTGTGCCGCAGTATGCACCCCGACTTGGCTGCCCGCCGTCTGCTGCTGCGCGGGCACCGCCAGCCGCACCACCTGGGTCCCCGCAGCCACAGAAACTGGCGTGAGTGCCTGAACCGCCAACGGCGCCCCCACCAGGTTAAGGCCGGAAGAGGCTCCCAGGCCGCCTTTGCCCTGTAACTGGGCGAGCTGTGCGGCAGGGATGGTGATGATTTTGGCCAGCTGCACCGTGATCTTCTCTCCATTCTCGGCCATGGCGGGCACCACCGTGGGGATGGTCTGCAAGACAACCTTGGGAGTGGCACCGCCGCTGGTGGTGACGGGTGCGCTGGACTGCACCGCCACCGTGGAGATCTTCTGGCCCAGCGACGTCGTCATCACCACCGGCACCTGCATGGCCACGCGCACCGTCCTGAGGAAAAACAGTCCATCATGCGCTTATCAACAGACAGGATTCGGACTCACCCTAGTCTCATCCTTCTCTTTAGGGAAGCTTTATTCCAGCAATGCCTTTCCCCAACCATAGGCAAGAAACATAAAATGCACAATGAGTTCAGGCTCAATTAGAGGCAAAACTACATTGACCACACCCCCTCACACACTGGCCACATCCCTCTCTAGCTGACCACACCCCCAGCATTCCCTGACCCCACAAAATAAGAACAGGAGACATATCAACAAAGCCTCACCTGGGCCCAGAGGCTGGGGTAATGCCGGCCCCATGGGTCTGCTGCTGGCCCTGGGGGGCTTCGGCGGCTCCCGTCAGTGTGACTATCCGCGCGCTAGAGGCCGCCGATAGCACCCCTTTTCCCCTGGCGGGGCTGACGTGTGCGGGTGGCCGGCCTCCCCCGCGTAGCGCGCCAGGGGCTTTGGCCAGCTCAGGTACAGTCAGCAGGGCCTCAGAGGAGGGCGGCACGCGGCCGCCACACTGCTTCTCAGTGCCCAGGAGCCCCTCGCCGCCGCCGCCGTCTGACTTATCGTCATCAATCACCACAATGTTTTTGGGCATTTCCTTGAACTGGTAGACCAGGCGTTGGCCCTCCACTTTGGCCAGGATGCCTCTTTGGTAGTAATACCTGCAAGGGAGGGACCTGGGGGTGAAGCTCCCATGACAAACAGGGCCTTAGGGCACCATCCAAAAATATAATCTATGCAATGATTCCATTTCCAGACACAGCTGAGAGTTGTTCCATCTAAAGTGACTTACAGTAGAGAGAGGGGTTATAATTCTTTGGCATGCTCCTTGGGATTTGAACCCACAACCTTCGCCTTGCTTTGCTAGTGTGTAATTGTTGTAGTTTGTGGGCCCTCTAATCGAGGAAGAGAACAAGCATGGGGGGGAAGGGGTTGACTCACCTTAGGGCTCTGCCCATGGTCTCATAATTCATGTCTGGTTTGTTCTTGTGTTTGCCCCACAATTTGGATACTGCCTTGGAATCCACCAGCTTGAAGATGCCCTTTTCTCTCTGAGTCCACTTGATGTACCTGGGACAGGTGTTCTTGTCCTGGAGAAGGTCCAGCAGGAACTCCCACAGGTACGTGGTATTACCTGCCGACACAAAAGTGTCACGCCCGGGCCGTTCCGCCCCGTGCCGAACTGACCCGAGCCCCCAGGCCATCGCTCACGCTCACCTCGACCCTCCCGAGGTTTCCTCTTGATGCCCGGATCCGGGGAGCCGTTGGACACTGCCGGCTGGTGCGTCTTCGGCTTCCGGCCCGCTGGAGCACAAATGAAACGAACGAGCGGCTTCACCGAATCGTACGAGTGAGGGAGCCATGTGAACGCACAGGGTTTAACTTCTTCTTAGCACGCAAGACACACGGAAAAAATGCCAATGCCATGGTGAAGAGAGGCCCTGTCTTAAGGTCATTTCAAGGTCGACTGTGCTCAGAAACAGACCTTCAGAGCTCTGGCAAGGTGAGCACACACGCTCAACTCCCCCCACCCCCCACTAGCAGTCAGCTTTTAAAATTGAGCACTGCAGCTCAGGTGCGACGGGGGCCCTCCCGAGACGCAGCTCACATCCCGCAGGAGCTGATGTGTCGCCAGCTACCTTTCTTCTTCCTGACAGGCTCGCCCAGCGGGGCCTCCAGCACGGTGCACAGCTCCATGGGCTCTGCCTCCTCCGTGGACACCTCCACCTCCGTCTCCGTCATCACGTCCGGCCGCATGGCCGCGTGGATGAGCTCGGGCGTGTTCACGTAGGGCGGCACGAACACGTCTGCGACAAGGGCACGTGTGCACACACGCAGAAACATACAGGCGTCCTTAGTGGCGAGACTGGGGCTGGTGATGTCATTGTCAGATGCAAACCATGTGGTAAAAATATTTCTTGATCAAATATAGAACTCCAACAGTCTCCAGTAGGGGACAGTAGTGAGTTGGGGGGGGGGGGGGCTCTCACCTGGACTGCGGTCCCCCTTCAGGCTGCTGGGGGAGTCCATGTGCAGCAATGCTTCCGCAGCCTCGATGGCCTTGTCCGAACACTGCACCGGGCTACTGTGGGCTGAGGCCTCCACTGCAAGAGAGCAACAGGCCGGAGCGTGAGAGCGAGGCAGACCCCCCCCATTCAGGAATGTGTGCCAGAGAAGAGATCTCACTGCTTTAAAAGCAATGAGAATGTTTGAATATTATAAGGTAAAGTTACAGGGACACAGTCAGCTAGTTTAATACAAAAGAGCAGGAGCACTGCTGTCAGGACGACAGACTCTTCCGATAACCTAAGGATTAACAGCATTCTGCGCAATAACTGTTAAGCTGAAACTTAGCGTAAATAAATTTATAACTAAATAGAGATGTCAACTGCCAGTCGTTAAGATTTACATGCGTTATTGTAAATATGGGAAAATACCAACTCATTAACCTGCTGGCATAAGTAAAAGCCAAATTCAGTTACACAGTTAAACTTTTGTAATTCGACACGGTGGGTATCCAGTTAAACCATCCATTGCAGACTGTGCACAGTAGAGGGCGCCACTACAGTGCTGAAATTCCATTACTGCTCCGCTTTCATTTTAACACATGAATTATCTTCAATCATGTGGAAACGGGACAATGTAGCCCCTCGAGGGCCTCACGAGCAGCAGAGTGTGAAGCGGCTGGCCATTACACACCTTTAATAACAGCTGAAATATCTAGCATGTGGGAGGTACAACTTCAGCAAACGCCGGCCACTGCGTTTACCGTGCTGTTTCGACTATACATACGTAGCTAAACATTTCCCACAACTGCTCGATTTCTGGCTTTTAAGGCAACCTTTAGCAAAGATAACGTATGTGAGATGGAATTCACAACACCGCTGCGCACATGGATTTTCCTTATAAAAAGTAGCTACGCAGACCTATTTCCTAAGGTGCTGTAAATTTAACACGCATTATGTAACCCTTTCAGAAGAGCAGGTGGAATGGCGGTCAGTTTCACTGATCTGGCTCGCGACAGCTGTTAGCTAAAGCCCTGCAGTGTTCCTGCTCTTGAACCCTGGAGCGTGCTGCCTTGATAAGCACGCCGGCTTGCTCCGGTAAACACTGAACTGCACCAGTGGTTAAACAGTAAGCTGGCAGTCTAAGGGCTGGCAGAGTGCTGACACACACACATAAACACACGGGGCAGAAGGTACCATTAACCATTTGCCTTATAAATCACTTAGGACTCCCATTTACTTTGCACGTCAGTTCCAGAATGTTCTATTACTAATAAGTCTAATCCAGCAACAAAGCTGCCTCATCTCATCACCCGTGCCGCTTCTCTTCCCCAGCGCCTTAAGCGTGTCATCCGGCCACCTGTTGCCCGCCATCGCAGTGTCTCCATGCCCCCCTGCCCTGGCCATGTTTGGGTATCTGTTTTGGTTATCTATATTTGGTTATCATCCTCGAAGCTATCTTTAGGATGCTCGTCAGCTTCCAAACCCCTCCCAGGCCAGAAAACCCCAGCATGCACACTTACAGTGCTGCCAAGCGGACATAACCTTGAAACTGCGGGGAGCACTCTGGCGCACAACTTCTGGATTGTATTTATTTCAAAGAGTAAATATAATGATGTTTTTATACGGTGTTAAATTAACTGCAGACCTTAAATAAGACTACACAAGGACGACTGCATTATTACATACACAACTAGCGTGACGACTGCATTGCTAGACAAAAAAAAAAAAAGAGATTTTAAGGATTTACCCTCTTAACATACATGCAAATGAAAAACCAGTCACCAGAGCAAAATTAGAAAAAATAATGATGGTAACTTTTTTGCTTGCTTAATAGCTGGAAGTTACATATCTTTTAACAGCTGTGGAGGAATTGGCACCAATACAATAAAACTGCTGTTTTGCAAAAATCTCGCAATATTATAGAAATACTAGACGCGTTTTAAGGAGAGTAGAAATCTGGGTGCTATATAACTGTAGCAAATAGCGGTCCTGCAGAAAAAGTAGTGCTGTCCCTTATGACTTCCGTGTTTACACTCTGCCTCCTTTCCCTCCAGTTCCCTCATTAGCCGATCTAAAAGCTGCCTGTCAGTCATCCCCGCCCCGGCTGCTATTGGCCGATCCTCTCTGCTCCGCACGCTCCCATTGGTCAAATAAGAGTTCGAACACGACTGCAATTTAATTGGCCACCTAGAGCCGTCACTCAGAAAAGACGTCCCACTGGGCGGATCGGTGCTTCCGCCATCAAATTAACCACAACCAGTCTAAAATCACCGTTATTTTAGTATTATTTTTATTTTAAAAAAGAACATCCGATGTGTGCGTGGGTCTCGTTAATTTAAAAAATGGCCTTGACCGAATCCGCCATTAAAAAATGTATATATGTACACACCGATTTTATTAATAAAAATACTATAAATTATAAAAATGCAATTAACTACTACGTAATACACTATATTATTAGGACATGAAAAGTCTCGCTCGTAAATTACCTTTTAAGAAAATATATAGTTGCATGTCTTGCGATCTAGGTAAATCCTGCTAGCTACAAAAATATACAGCTTTTAAGAAAAATCTAACAAATAATTAGGACAGAGACAGGTTTTAGGAACGTCCTCGTGTATTGTAATTCACGACATTCCCTAAATAAAACTTAGAAATAAGCGGCACGTCCGCCTGAGTCAGACAGCGTGGCAAAGACGTAGGAAAGACAACATCTTCTCGCACACTTCCTGGTTTCCCAGCAGCTCCTAGTCGCGTAAGCCGTAAAAATAGCGAGAACAGGTGAAATGCGCGCTGCTTTCAGCAGCGAGCCGTGCAGCCGGGGGCGCCTGCACGCCTGCACGCCACAGTGCAATGCTGCGACTTCAAAAACACTTTTTAAAAACAATCTCGGTCTGGGAAAATGCTGAGAACGCCATGCAGGTTGCTACCCAAGGTGATCACTTCCTGATTTCGCCCTCCATTACTTCACGCTACAACTTAACAAATGTCAACACGGCGGCGTAGGCAAGGCGGGCGGGATCGCGGGCGAGGCGCGCCGCGCACGCCGGACGCCAGGAATTACCGGCTCTGATGAGCAGATCGAGCTGGTTAGCGGGTCCCTCATGCAGCGAAGTCGCCATGTTCTTCCAAAGCTTCAGATTCGCGTTGACTTACATTGAATCGCATAGAGGCGCACAATTGAGATCACTCCGCGGCTACAGGAAATAACCTCAAACTCAGCCAAAGACGCAGCGCGCACCAACAAGCGCGATCCTTCCGCGCAGCACGCAGGAAATCCTCCCGACTCCTTCGGTCCCGTTAGCCCGTATCGGCAGGCGGGGCGCAGCTCGGCTCCGCCGAACAGCCCATAAACACGAATATCTGTTGCCCCACATACATTATCTCATTTTCTGCCCCGTCCGTAATTTGTTTACAAGTCGCAGACGATTCGCGCAGATCAGCGGCTATTGCTGACGTTTATATCTATATTAACCATAACCATGTCTTCATCGAAGTGACAAATTAGAAAATCGCATTGCATTACAGTTGATCGTCATTAGTGAAAACACTTGTGCATTTTTTATTCGGCTGCTGTAAATGTTAATACAGCTAGCGAAGGGAGCCGGTGAGAGGTGTTCCCGGGCGCCCAGGGTGAGGTAAAGCATGCCAACAGCTGGGTCGGGACACTGTATCCGAGCCGACGGCCCGTCTGCGGATAATGTCCATCGCTTGCGAAAATTGACCAGCTTTTTTCCTCCCGCAGGCGCCACGCCGATTGCGTGCAATGCATTATGTAAAAGCAGCCATTCATAATATTTACTAAAAAACCTGCAAAGCGGAGAGCGGTCGGAGTGGCGCTGGGTCGGGAGACGCGGCTGCGACACACGGCGGTCAGTTTATCGCGTCCGGTTCTGCCTGTCGGGGTTTTAAACGAGTGATGTGCTGTATTTATCATAATGTAGTTTATCACGACAGATCATGTAACAATCATGGATAGATTAAAAAAAAACTAGTGCTTAAATACATTGCGGTCCAGTGTCTAAAAATGTCAACGAACGCGGTGCATTTGATTTTCTATCCCCCCTAAACATCAGTTAATACCGAAACGAATCCCAGTTCTTTTAACTGTTAGTGTTTTACGTAACTGTACGTTTTAAGATTGGTGGGGGTCGACCTTGAATGATCTATCAAATGCACAGATAAATCAAACTTCAACAAACCCCAGAAAAGATTTTAGAAAACGTTAAACAATTATGTGAGGCTTTATGAAATGACTATCGGAACACCATTTTTATGTAAAACTGATATGGCTTGTGCCATACCCATTTTTCGTGACACACTGCTCAGCTCTACTATGCATAATTTTCAAGAAAAAGAAAAATTCTCCTTAAAATTCTCACTATTCTCGAGGCGCCCCAGTGCTGGATCAACCAACAGAAGCGGTATAACTCGATTGTTTACGTTTCTGCTTGTGTTTCTGGAATTTTCCAGGCACTCTCTAGTGTACATTCACATGCAGAAAACCAGACAGCTCCCTGGAGAGAGGGCTCTGCAGGCTGCACCTGTTTTCGCCCATCACCGTTTTTATGGGGAACTCCAACTGGTTCACATTAATTGCTACTTTCGACTTGAAGCCGCCAACATGTCTTATCATTTCACAGCTGGCCTGTTCATGGAGTTGGATAAATGTTTGTGTCTTTTATCATGTCAGGTTTGAGTATGGAACCCCAAGGGGGAATGGCACTGTACAGCTGACTGGCGTATCTGCTGGGCTGTGTCACTCCTGGGGTGGCCCTGTGTGTTGGTTGGTCTTCATTTCAGATGAGCTCTTAGCTTTGAGTGCGCCATTGACAAAGCTAATGAAATGCTTCCAAGATTTTAAAAATTATGCAACACCTACAATACAAATTTCAGACACCAGCTGGCATGTGCAGAGGTTTACACATGGAAAACAAAGGTGTGCTGTCTTTTTTAAATCAGCGATAATACGTTGGGTCAAAAAGTTCTTTCCAGTGCAAACAATAAAATATAAAAATATAAATCACTGCGAGAATGTCTTTAATCCATCGGTCCAGTGTAATAAATTACAAGCTCTTTTGATAACAAGGCCACACAGGACAGTTATCCCCACAGACCACAGTCCAGATTTACAGGAAGTGCACTATTGACATGGTTGAAAATGTAAAAGGGTCCATCCCAATAATGACCACAAGAGGGAGACAGCACACAGTGCTCACTCACCAAGTGCTGCTGCCCAGTGTGGGTTGGCCTTACTAACACAATTAACACTGCTAACGATTTCATGTGTGGGTTTCCTTCTACTGAATGCCGAGCACTCACTGCACCCATTAGGGCTACAGAGATCCACTGGCACAGCTAAACACTACTTGGAGAAGGGAGAGGACGCACTGGCCTTGAGGCTAGTTTAAAGGTTACAGTGTAAAGAAACATCAGCTGCTATGTTTAAGTGTATCTGGCCGGCTAATACTGCCATGTGATTGGTCAGCAGCTGCTCCTGACCAACTGGGGCCTAGAGTTATTCATATGATAAAATACATTACTCAACTTGCTCCATGCTTCAGTATAAATAATGTCAGATTTAAAAGTTTATCTAACTTAAAAGTTTTTAAAAGTTTATCTAATGCTGACTGTCCTTTAAAATACTTCATACAAGGCATTATTCTTCCTTTTATATTACCTGTATTCAATTCTTAATTAATAATTCTTATAATTTCACACAGGAGCCTTTATCTAAAGCAGCTTCGATGTTCCACCTGTATTCACTTAAAGCACTGTGCTAAAGCAGCACCTATTCTGGGATCAGTTGTGGCTTTAAACCGCTACGCCCCCTGCTGGCCAGGTCAAGGGCAGTGATCAATCCATGTTTGCATGACTCGCTCCCCCCATGTGTGTCTCACCTGCCTCCACCGCCTCCGTCTCCACCTCCTGCTCCTCGGCCACGCCCTGCATCAGGTACGTCTCATCGTCGTACACCAGCACCTGCGCGGCGAAGCACTGCTCCAGGTGGGCGCCGGGCACAGGCTCCACGATCACGGCCGGGTACTCCTCTTCAGCCTGCGCCTCCTCCTGCGGGGGGGCGGGGGCAGCAGGGACATCCTGGTCACCGCTCTGTCTCCCACACAAGTACGTCGAGGCTGAATTTTGCAGGAGTACGACCCACTGCCATAGTGCCAAAAGGTTAAATGCAATTCGAGGCTCGAATTCGAAGGGGACCAGGGGAAAATCTTTTGTTCTATGCTATTATTCCACAGCAACATAAATTCCTGAGCACTGAATGTCCTAACTCTGTGCTAACTCATTTCCTGGGAGGGAGGGAGGATGACTGGGTGGTACCAGCTTGAGCAGGCCGCCTCTCCGTCTCCAGACAGCTAAGAAGCTTGCAAGCTCCCATACCAGTAAACACCATAATTCTGCAACTGTAAACACATAACCAGTGTGCGGATCTAGCCAGGGGGTTTAGTGGCAATGCTACCTGCCCACGGCAGAGAAAGGATCCCAGGGCCCGATGAGCGGTGGTGGAATACAAACTGGAAGGGCGGTGCCAGGCACGGCTAGCGACGGGGGCTAATCGAGCTAGGGAGGGGAGTGTGGGCTGTCACAGGGGAGGCTGTAGCAAAATTACTCCCTTGTCGGAGCTCTCAGCCTGGGCCATCTGCAACCCGCCCCTGTTAGGCTCTGCTACCGCAGAGGAGGGCCGTGACTTCCTGTCTCCTGTCAGCACTAAGACTGCAGTAGCACGGAGACAGGAAGCCCCCCCCCCCCACTTATTTGTGATAGGATTATTTTTAGGACCCTGGAGCGCGTGATCGCACTTGGTCAGCGGCATTGTCTGCGCACATGCCGCCGGCAGGGCCGAGGAGAGGGGGAGCGGCCCCTCCAGTGTTCCCATTTGGGCCCCCCGCTGCTCCACCATCGCCAGCCTGCCGTCAGCCTCCCCAGCGACACCGGATCCTAATGTGGACCCATCACATTAGTGATGAGACCCGGTCTCTGCATCCACAGGCACCTTCACAGAAAGGAATCCTCACCCAGTCATCAATATTCATTTAACCTTACGATGCAATTGCAGAAGGAAACAGGCCACGTTCTCCTGGGGCAATGTGCATATCATCTCCCCTCATCCTCCGGGCTCTGTGCCTTACAAATATAACACATGATACAGCATCGGGATGGAGGCTGGGGGTGTCATCTGTGTCATCAACCTCTCTGAAAATTCAGCTAATACACAAGGCTGGGGGCAGACTGGGATAGTCAGAACATTACCCAATATGGACTTTGCTATCGGGCTGTGACTGTAAACAAATATAACTACATTCAAAGTAATAATCCCCATACAGCATTTGCCTTCTTCAACAGCAACTTTCCTTCTATTGACAGAAATGCACAAGCTGCAGACAACGTGTGTCAAGTGCCAGTCATGCTCTGTCAGATCTGAAGCCTGCTATCGTCATGTGGCGGTGATGTAAACTCACCGGCTGCGGGTTCTCCACGGCAGCGACGTATTCCACCACTGAGGTCATGATGCATTCCCCAGGAGAGGGCCGGGCTCTCAGTCGACAGCTGGTGTGGGCCCCGCACCCTGCCACCCCCTAGTGTCAGACTGTGGTACTGCACACCCGGACCCACGTGACCTAGAGAGCGAGAGAGGGAGAGAGAGATGGTGGCTATGGGCTCTGTCAGAGACTGCAGCTGGACCTCTGGTGAGAGGGGGGAGAGTAGCCCCATTCACGCGCAGCGGTCATGTGAACGCCAATGCAGGAAGGCAGGACACTGGGCATTCTTACAAGCGTTATAGAAGCCCTCCACCTGCCCCTTCTCAAAAGATAGATAGACTTTACATTACGGCATCTTAAAGTGTAACTAAATTTGCCATTTCTTTATATTAGGCAAAAATAATACGACCACCCCCAACCCCCCCCCCCCCGAAAGTCCACATTTGAAACCATCCCCAGGTGCTAGTGCAGCACAGCGACCACAGTGTCACGTGACACTGGCATCGCCACAGTCGGCCACAGCACAGCCACAGTTTCCCCACACTCTCCGTTTTGATCAGACATTGATGTGACGGACAAGCTTTTAGTCAAAGTTGGCGTTCCAAACAAACCTGAACACGAGCCCAAGTATGTCTCACATCACCAACCCCCTTTCAGTCCACAGAGGAACCAAGGAAAAACCCCGGCAGCGAGGTTGCAAAGGGCCACACAAGTGGGACGTTACTGCCGTGTGCCAGACGACAGGACTGTGATATCCGTCGCCAATTCTCCCCCGTTCCTCTTTTAGCCCCACGTCACCGGAGCCACAAACAGACCGCGGCACCAGCCTGCGGGTTCTGCACACCTCCAAGCTCACGAACAACCCCCATCCTGCTGAGACTGACCCGCAGGCTGCAGCTCCCAGCTCCCCCTCGCTCCTCCACAGCTCGCTTTCTGGCCCATGACACTGCAGGAATCTGATCGCTCCAGTCTGGGGTCTTTGCTGGTTGCTGCAGATCTCAGTGTCCAAACAAATAATAAAGATAGATAGATAGAGACACAAGCTCACATGAAATCTTACGGCTTTCAGGAAAATTATGGGGTTTCTGCTGTTGTATATGTAAACTCGACAAATGCTCAGGAAATTGGCTGAAGTCTGAAGCCAAGTTCGATAAAAGCATGTCCTGAGAAAGTCAAACGTCATCACGTTCAACTGTTCAATATAACGGCAGCCATTAAACTAGTAGAGGTTTGAAAACTAACCACTGGAGCACTGGGTGTGCTTGGGAAAGGCTAAACTCTGCATCTTCATAATATAACTACCGTATCGCCATCCAACTTCTAATCAATCAATTCAGGGGCTCAGCTTCTCATTCACACGGTTCTCATCTCTTAAAACACTAAAAAAAGAGCAGGTTTGTTGTTTGCCAGACCAGGGTGAGGCTGAAGACCTCATGGCTCAGGTTGGTGAGATGAAACTCTCTCAAAGCCCATCAGCACTGATGAAGAAAAACTGAAACTGCGTTTCAAAGAGCTTGTGTGTGAAAAATGATCTTGGATCTAACAGCATTTTGTGGACTTTAGGAACAGCGAGAATATAAACGAAACACTTCACTGCTTAAGGCAATAATAGCCGCAGTTTAACCGTCGCAATAACGTCTTGTGTAAATATGGCGTCGAAAAGTAGTTGAGTCATTTATTTGCTTAGCAGACACTAGTCCGAGCCCGTATACAGTGAGGAATTCCCTGGCGTGTTTGACTGTAAGCACTATGGAGAAAAGCAGGAAAGGTACGTTCCGGGTCTGTGGGCTCAGCTCCGGTCTGTCAGCCCCTACGGCATAGAAGCGGTTTCATACAGACTCGCCCCATTCCACGTCACTGAAAACGGTACCAGCTACCCACAGCGTGCATGTTCAGTAACTGTAAACAGGACTACTGTGACAAAGAATGCCAGTTAAAACAGCAAAAGCAGAACTGCCCTGTGAGCAGTACACAAGGAAAGGACCCAGCAGGTCACACGACACACTAGGGTGTGTTTATATCACACCATTTACATTTCTCAAACAAATTAGGTAACAATGTTGCTTTCACATTCCAGCAGAGCCCGTCCTCCAACTGCTTTTCTAAGACAGTATGGAGGGGCATCCTGAGCCACCCCAATACATCAGTCACAAGCCACGTTTTGGACACTGCATGTACTGAAGTTGGCCCCGATAAGGTAGCTGTAACAAGCTCAACTGAACCCTCCATCACCCCACCCCTCTGCCAGCACAGCACGCAAGTTCGGTGGGGAGATTCATCTTGGATGTTTAGGCTGCTGCAATTTTAATAAGCCACAGAAATTAGCTTGTCTCGGGATCGCGGTGACAGCTCCCCCTCGTTGGAGTGGAAACTGCAGGGCATTCTGGGATGGCTTCTATTCAATTATTAAGTTAACATGTCCGGGTAGGGATGATATGGAGGGCTGACTGGATCTGGTATAATGCAGCAGGAGGGAACAGAGAGAGAGAGAGAGCGAGAGAGAGAGAGAGAGAGAGAGGGAGAGAGAGGGAGAGAGAGAGAGATACCGACACCCAGCCAGATGCCGGGGCAGGAACAGGTTTGACAGCCTCGGCCTGCCCTTTGGCAATGCTTCAGCCAGACACAGAAAGTTGGCATCTTCAAACAGGGGCACCTCACTGACTCCTGCACACGGTCTATATCTCCAGCAGAGGTATACAACCAGCTATATGTGTTCATGCATCAAACAATGCATTAAGCCTTCTATCTGTGCCAGCAAGACAAGGAAGCATCTACGAGTTTCCCCTGACCGCACACGCTCCAAGCTGCGTCACCATGCTGACGAGGACCGCAACGCATTCACACTAGGTCGTGCATCCGTCCGGTTTAACAGCTCCTTTCTCATAAAGAGACTCAAAGTGGACTTACCTCGCGTGGAGCGAAGCTGCGTGCCGAGACCACCAAGCAGGGAACCCTCTGCGAGGCGAAGGCTCACTCACAATGCTACACACGCAGGGGCATCCCATGCTAGCACTGGAGTCCATGAAGGCAAGGTACCGGACCCAGAGGGCACCGCGTGAGAGCGTGGCTTCCCGCGGCAGCCCGGCTCATCTCAGCGGACCGTTTCAGGATCTTCGTACTGGAGCGCACGCCGCACGGTGGGCGAGACGGCTCCACATAGAGCTGAATACAGCAACCGTGGACACCAGACAAACTTGTGGTTTTGTGCATTCCGGCACTCGGTTGTGTACGCTGAAGAGAGCGTGCGGGTGAGCGAGAGAGAGAGAGACAGAGATTCTCTCCACGTCCCCCAGCCCAACTTCTTAGATTCGCTGCAAAGTCACACGGCAGCCAGCTGCCACTCACATGATCCAACCCCTACACCACACAGGCTGACTCGGCTTGAGTCTCAGCCCACGTCCCTCCCTCCCGAGGGCGGGGTCCTTCTTATTCTAATCCACCCACCCCCACCGAAAGCTGAAGTTCAGCCATGTTGAGTCAGTGACATGGGCTTCACGGGCGGGGTTACATACTGGAGAGGTTACTGAGGACAATTATGGTAAGTGCGCCTTAACAGGCAGAGGGCAAATGTTAACCACACAGCTCTCCTGGGGAAGGGTCATCAGAAGCTAATGCTTGGCATGATCGTGTTGCCCCTCCTACTACGGGGAAGGGTGCCTCCCATAATGCACCCCTGGCTTATAATCTTATCTCTTGCAAAACAGCAGGAGGAGTCTGCAACCCTAAGTTTGCAAAACGGGTTTTTTACAACAATGCGTGAATATACCGTTAAACGTCCGGACTGGTTCTTACACCTCTAGGTTGGCAAGCAGGTTCTAGCTGTGTGGTTCTGCCACACATCAAGAAGCACCATGGAGAGACAATGTCAAGCCGGCCAGAATCCAAAATATGCTTTAGCTAATGCATATCTTCTAGAAGGCAATGGCTAAATCAAAGAGCAACCAGTCTCCCCCACGAAAGAAAATCCAATTTGTTTCCTTGTAAAATTATGGGATTAACTCATCACTCCTGTATCAGCCTATTGGGGTTTCCGAAAATCGATCCAGACTGAGAAGTCCAGGAATACCCCATAGATGTATAATGTACCAGTGATTCTGAAGCTTAAGATGACATCAAATCAATCCAGAATTAAAGGAGCTGCTACTTCTGGATTTCACAGATCATTTAAAGGCTTCAGTAAAGCACCAATTTACACCATAGGTGACATGTAGTCAGCATTACTACAGAAAACGCATGAGGCGCTACAGATAACCAAGACAAATCTTTAAAGATCAACTAAAAACTGAAGCATCTATAGCACTGATGCACAAATAAAATAACTTTCTTCAGCCGAACTCAAACAACGCATCATTTTCTCTTACTTGAGAAGAAAAAATCTGAGAAGATATAATTCAATTAAAATTTTCAGAATGATACAACAGGTAGAATTAAAATGTATAAACACCATCACAACAGATAAAAATGCTATCTGCAGAGTAGTTTAACCAGTATGTTCATAGCATGAATCATTTCATGTTTATCTGACACTTTCAAACTTTGATTTGCACTTCAGAACCTTTAGAAACAGAAAAGAAAGAAACAGGAGTGTAAGAAACAGAATGGCCCAGCTGTACAGATCAGGTAGCAACAAGGCTGTACAGATTTGGTAGCGGCAGCCACAATCCCGTCTAAAAGAAAAAGCAGAGACATTTTCGGCAAACTTCTGAGTCACGGAGACGGTGAATAGTTCCAAACACTGATATCACGGCATTGAATCATGGTCATTTCCATTGCTAATTACCAAGCACTTTAAGCGGTATGTTGATAAAATAACAGATTTTAAAAAACATTTAATACATTGGCTGTCGTTAATACTAAATACTATTTTGTTTTTATATTGGCGCAGCATTAGCTGCTAATGGTTATCATAATTAATAGTTATGACCGAAAGTAGCTTAGTAGCTATCGAGGCTAACGTCCCCATTTCACTGATGATTTTGTCAATTACTACTGACGCATGGTAACGTTACATATTAAGTTGTTCTGGTTATGTACTGCTTCATAATTACAGTTAGCTGCACTGCTACCATGTTAATACAGCTGATTAAAATATCAGTTTACAGCTCTCCTCGAATCACATGGGTCAATGTGAATTTACTACCAAATTCACGGCAAAATAGCATATATTTTGTAATACCGTGTTTCAGTAAAGTGTCTATCATTACATGTGCTTTTTAAGTGCTGCATTTGCAAACAGCGCTCAAACAAAAAGTGCTTTTTTCCAGATTATTTCATTTCCCTCATGTTGAATTACTTAAAATACCTGCTATGCAGTTTAACCATTAAAACCAATGAGTTGTTCATTTTAAGAGACCTGTCTTTTTTCTCTTTTGATTAGTTACTATTGCACTTTAATAAGACAAAAGTATTTCTTATCCGATTACTCGATTAATCGATGGAATAAATCGATAGAATACCCGGGTAATCGATAGAATACCCGATTACTAATAATCAATAGCTGCACCCCTAGTGAAAAGCAATACACACATATTCAAGTCAAATATTCAATATGTAAAATACTGTAATCTGAACTTTGCCAATTTCAAATGTCAAAAAAGACATATTCCATGTTACCTCCAAAAGAGAAAT
>JAODKL010000051.1:7690680-7708381 GCA_026780765.1 Petrocephalus schoutedeni
TAAAATACTGTAATCTGAACTTTGCCAATTTCAAATGTCAAAAAAGACATATTCCATGTTACCTCCAAAAGAGAAATTTGTGAATATTTTACAAACATGCAGGCAAAAATCTTCTTTCATGCACTCTGTATTTTATACACACAGACTGTCGAAAAATGTGTGGCCACTCGGGGTGTAACGATGCATTGATGTATTTTGATGAATCAATTATTTAGGTGCCGACTCAACTGCATTGATCTGTAATGTCAGAACTGGTTATAACTGATTTTTGGGGAGTAAAATCCTCCTTAAAGATATTCCTACTTCCAAGTTGCGCGCTCTCGAGTTCACGTTCTGCAAGTAGACGTGCAAAGTAGCAGCACCGGCACACAAATATCCGAAGTGTAGGATAGCAGGGGAAGGCTCATTAATATTCATAAATGAAGTGCTACCTGATGCTTTTGGGAAACTCACCCCTGTTATGTAGAGCAAAAAAATCATTTTTGCTAGCTACAGTAGCAAGGCTTAAGACTGAGGTAGCTGTCTAGCTAGCTAACTAGATAGCTAAGTAAAATGTAGCATTAGAAATGCAAAGTATATCAGATAATATATTGGTATTAGCTGATATTGGTTAAAAATCTTAATATCGGCATCAGCACCATGACTCAGTCTTGGCCGATATTGATGGCCAATATTTAAAGTTCAATATCAATATCATCAAGATAAATACAAATATTCAAGGTTAGCAGTAATAGAGCTAAAGGCACAACTACCAAAATAATAGAGATGATTACATTGGATGATCAACCACTTTCCGTGACGGAGGACGAGGGATTTCCTCAGCTGATTCACTGCTTATAAAAAGGTACTGGCCCTCTAAATTTTTATATTTCATTAGTACACATGGTTTGCAGATCAACCTTTCAAGTTTCAACAGAATAGAAAAACAATGCAATGTCATTCAATGCAATACTTGGTTCACCGAGATTAAAGATTTTCGATGCATCAAATCAATCCCTAAATAATCATAACTGGATCACTTGGCCGCCAGTGATTTGGTAATAAATGGTAATAAAAAGACTGCATTAACTCAATTTTTATTATTCACAAAAAAATGAAAAAAACAAAAATAAAATTACATGTTGCTAGACTAGGTTCTAGTTCGAATTGGAGTCACACTGGGACTACATTTCAAGGAAAAGCTGCAAATTACTCACCATCAATAAATCAAGTCATTTGCAGGCCCTCAGCGACTGGCAGCAGCTATTGAGTGCTGCTTTTAGTCGACATCCTCAGAAGGCTTTTCCAGGGAAACGATTGATCAGAGGAAAACAGCTGCACCACAAAGAAGTGGAGGGAAAGCTTCATAGGCTGCTAAAAGCACTACCGCATTAGGATGACGGGCAGCTCGGAAATAAAACAGAGGCCGACATGTGACTGAAATGCCATATTTGCACGGGACCCTGATTTTTCACACCATGTCCCCTGTTTCCTCTGCAGGTGCACTTTGGTTAATGTTTCATTTCATGCCAGGAACACACACGGCGGTCAGAACTGACACTATCATTTCAAAATCACTCCACAGACGCCTAGCTTTCTTGCAAATGAGGGGTTCAGAGTTGCAGCAAGCTTAATACTTTAATCTATGGGCTTTCCACCCGGGGTCCACAATCCCTGCTGGGAGGTCTGTAGAGCTGTTGTACTTTTCATGATCATGCATTAGTGGCAGGGGGGTCCCCATCTCTGGTCAATTCCATTTGGGGGTCCATCAAAGACATCAACTGCAACTGCAGTTTTTTTGCATGCAAATCAGTAGCCAAGTACAAAGTCACTCAAATTGTATACATTGCAGCTCTGCCTGGGTTTGCTGCTCAGATTCAAAGCCCTCCATGTCCAGACTGCTGTCTAGTCATGAACTTATGTTCTGGGTAGAAACTGGTCTGGTCCCCAAAGAGACATGGCCACAGGGTTCTAGGACCAAAATTAAGTGGAAGAAGTCTACGTTTACCCTTTGAGTATGCATCAACTTATTCAGTCATTCACAGAGGTTGCTAATGTTATGCTCTTATCTAGAATGCCAGGGTATAAGAGCATGGATATTCCTGGGACCTGAGCCAGGAAGCCCTGTATGAAGTCTACACTTCTGCACCACCTGCTGTCATGTTTTCACCATATTTTAAAAGGATGAAACAAAGCCTCGAAGTTTATATTTGCCCCTTACTCAACTGGTCACTATGCCAGAGGTTGAAACAAGCCCTGTGTGGCTACCTTGCAGTGACAGACCTTCATAGCTTATGGGGGGATTCGGTGCCGTGGTACCTTTACATGAGACAAATCATGAAAATTACAACTTAAGGCTGCCCCTTCCTGTGGAAGAATCCCAAATCTGCAGGACATCACTGCCACCACTGACAGTCAGTGTGCCCTCACAATCCAAAGGAAACAGCATAAAGCTGTCAAGGGGAGCTGTGTATGATGCCAGCAAGAGGGGGTGGGGGGGCACGGGGTACAGAAACAGGCAAATTCTCCTGTATGTGCTTGCTGCCCCCCATGTGAGTGGGATAGGAAATTCCCTCCTGGAGGAATGTTTTCACTGGGGTTTCCTTTTCCTATATAGACAATGCTGACCCAGTACGTGTGCTGCTGTACGCTATGAGGAACCTTCAAAGCACGGTGCAGATAAGACCCCACGGGCTAAACGTATCGACTTCACATTCTTATCTGCTAAACCCTAAACCTCTATTAGACCTTCTATATTTCCATGGTGTTCATAAATGAGTCTCTACGGGGCTATTTTATGGCATGGCAGAGACTGCCCACCAGTGAAATCCTTGTAAATCGACGAAGCCCACATCCCCCAGATTCGGACACAGGTAACTGAAAAAATCCCATCTCGGTAACATTGTAATTTTACTTTCATGTCTGTATCTGTTTTCATTTTTCAGAATTTTATTCCTCTAGGACACAACCAGCACCAGTTAGGCTGTAGACCATGAAACATTAAAAAAAATAATAAAAAACCCATGAAGCTGCCCGCACACACACAAACACATACACAGTGGATTCCCTCCAATGTGAGTATCACGCGTCAGCACTGGCCCAAGGTGTGGCGGAAAATCATAGACGGTACGAGGGCACAACAACAAGCAGCCCTCTGTTCCTCTGGTCCACAGTACACTCCCTACCCCCCCCCCCCCCCCCCCCCCCCCCCCACTGATCTCCGCCTCCGTCCCATCACCACGGCAACCCCTGCTGCCATGGCGGCTGACTGCCTTCCCGCTCACTCTCTTCGAGGTGAGTCCCCTGACTCACATTTTGTGGAGAACTGATGTAGAGTTAGCAACCATCTGAGCGATGCATCGCAATTACAATCACAAACAATAAGGCTGAACCACAATGTGTTACTATACTGTAATCCTTTCCTGGTCTTCCATTGCCTAGTACCAGCACCAAGGCCTTCTCCTGACCATGCTTTTCAGAGCAACAATGTCTACACATTAGCCAAAATTACATCATTTTTACAAAGACTTATTAAACACAGGCTAAAACAGATTTTAGGAGAGAACGGGGGGGGGGGTGTTCCATGAAGCAAGATTTCTCAGTTAGCTCAGTTAACTTAAGACAGAAGTCATGACTGTTCAATAGGAATAACTCTAACCCTTACCCAAACACCAATTGGACAATCATGACTTGTAAATTAATCCAGCTAACTGGGAAGCCCTGCTTCATGGAAAACCCCAAGACTGAGGTAATGCTTACATGTATTACAAGTAAGGGCTCCATCAGCTTCATGGAGAGAGTCCAGTAATGTCGTGCCATGTGATTACTTTATGCCTTCGTACTGGACTAAAAGAAGGCCAATGACTGACAAGACATGGCAATACCACATACCCTGGGGTCCAAAACCACATTTCCCCAATAACTACTCAACACTCCACCCCTCTCCAGGCTCAGGGGAGGCCCTTGGTGTCCCTTTAGCTCGGTGGCAGTAAATTTTTCATGACAGCCTGGCAATTTAGAGAGCCTGTGTAGTGGTTCAGAATTCATGGAGACACAGTTACATCTCCGGGGTGGGGGCACATTTCAACAGCTCTACTCGAAGCTCCAATCCTGGAATGATTCAGCTTGTGCTGCTGAGACCCAGCACTCACGATGGGGTTAGATAATCATGGTCCAGCCCTAACAGAGCCGATGTGTCAGCAGAGGGCACGGGAGAGCATGTAGAACTCTGGGAAGGAGGCGTGGGGGAGGGAAGCTGGAGGGCCAACTCATCACAGCTAGTTCCCATAAGAAGCCTTAAAGTGACACAAGGACCCAACACAGGATCAAAACATGGCAACGTGGAAACAAAGCAGAAAGGTGTTTTCAAGAGAGCGGCCATCAGCTGAAGCAGAAACCAAAGCCATACCTCACGACAGCTTCAGAAAAACACACCATGCTCAACACACGGTTCTTATTGCTCTTTGCCATGGGAAGACCAACACATTGTGCTTTTAAGTGTAAGGTCTGCATCCATATTAATTCAATTCAAGTTCCTAGACACCACATCCCCACAACCGCACTACAAGCTGCAGCAGTCAGCTCCACAAGCAGAAACAAGAACACCAGGATGTAACCACCACACATTTAAATATTCATAACACAACTTTAAACTCCAGTGCCAGGTGAAAGCACAAGAGCCCCGTGACAGGTTGTGGATCCTGTGAAACTCCCACTGCATGTCGACTCTGTGTGGGGTCGCAGAGGCGGCCTGACACCTTGGTATTAATAGGAGCAATATCACATCTTTCAAGACCTAATTTTTTCACCACAGTGTCTGCCCATCTTCTAAAAAATGTCATCGTGGCTATACTCCCTTCAGCAAACTCTAACAACAGGTTGCAGCCAGTAGACACATGGGGACCATGTGACTCTGCCCCACAGATAATCACGTGTCTTAAAGCAGTCCATATACTAATACCCAGAACCTCCACTCCATCCAATTGCTGCTCCTCTTCCATCCACATGTCAGCTACCGGAGATCTAGAGAATCTGGAATAGTAACTTCTCTCCCATTCTAGAGTGGCGTTTCAAAAGTCAAAGGCACACCGAATATCCTCACAAGCCAACCAGCATGGTGTAAATAATATCAATCCCTCAAATGACTAAGATTTCAGTGCTCATGAAAGAGAACACTTAAACCACAAGTCTTTTCTATAATGCCAACTTGCATCACCAGAGAAACCAGTTCAAATATCTAAGAGCATACATTTGAACTTATAATGGATTAAGGTGTGAATTACTTTTAAAGCCTTATAATTTCCACTAATGTGAGGAGAGTGCATTTATTAAAAACCAGCTTAGTATACTGAGAGTTAGTAATCATTTACTCCCAACTTTGGCTAGCAGTGTGATCAAAGAACCACTAACTACACTGGCACCTGCGATCAGCTTCAGTCACAGGCCTACTCAATGCGGTGACACTTACGTGCTTGCTGTCCATAAAAGAGATGAAAGAACAGACCAGCATCCCATCGCAGGAGGCCAACTACATAACACCAGTAGAGCTTGTTCATATGCAATGAGCTGGCCTCTGCTCTTCAGGCCACACTCTCCACTACAACTCAAACAAACACTTAGCAGACATGGCTGTTTGGCTCTAGAGAGGGCGAACCCTTATGCTTCATTCAGACGTCTCACTCCATCCAACACACTTAATTATGGTGTACTGAAAATAATGAGATTATCTAATATTTACATGCTATTAAATATGCAAAACTAAATAATGCTTCTTTAAAGACCACTGAAAAAACTGTATGGTTTAATGATTAAGAACATACTAATATAATCTGATCCTCAGAAAAACCAAGAGGTGCATGAGTAATGGATTTAATTCTGTAAACTACACCAGATGCTATTAGTCTGAAGGTTCTCCCTCCAGCTCATAATTGGAATGCAATGTAGTGTGTTTACTTATGATTAGAAATGTCTAACAGATACGTCTCAATGTCACATTTACCAAGAATGTAAGATTAGTAGCTATCTGCATGGCGCATTACCTTTAATCTGAAGCCAGTACAAAAACATCAGCTCTGGACAAAACATGACTGCTCAATGCAGATAATGCATCTACAAGATAGTGTTTTTACTGTAAACCCATTACTATTACAAACCAGTCTTGTGCATAGAACTTAAAACGTGGTGCAGCAAAAGGAAATAATCCATTCCATTCGTCTCCTACACGCCATTTAAAAAATAAATCGCGTTGCCATGCGGTATGCATTCTGAGTGAATAACAAAATATAATGAAAAAAAAAAGCACCGGCTACCAATTCAGCACCCGAATCAATACCAATGAACCTCGCGTTATAGATTCCCAGCCCTGTCGATTCAACTAGATTTCGATGATTTGAACAGGGTCAAGGACTCGAGTTACTGCTTGCAACGGGATCAAACTAGTGAGCCCGGTCATACTGTTAATTAACCCCCGGGGTTCGGGCCCGGTCGCTCACGTGCCAGAACCACAAACGGATGACGTCGCCGGGGTCACGTGACCCGACACCGCACAGCACGGGACAATAACGCGAAGCTGCTGGCGTCCGGCATCCTTACGCGCATCTCGCACGATGCGGCCCCCGAACTGAGACACTAGCCAGTTAATCCCGATCGGCCCCTTTACACACGGTGCTGTCTGTCCGTCCGGCGAATTAATCAGATTTTCCTTTTATTAATTAGACCGCAGGACGTCCCCAACCGCAGTCCCTCTCACGGAGGGTTAGAGGAGCCGGATGGTAGCGTAGCTGCTAGCCGTTCAGGTGGGCTGTTAGCTATGCCCCGGCCACGTAAGGCAGCTCGCTCCATCTGCACCACCATCATTATCAGCACCCCCATCTCCGCTACTCCCCCGGTGTCAATCGCCGCTCAGACCCGCTTCGGATCCCCAGGCAACCTGCCCCCGTCGTCATGCTTTGCGCCACGGTCCCCAAACCGAGACCGAACAATAAAATAGTAACTAACCGTCACATTACGGGCGTGACTGGAGGCCGAGATGAATGAGCGGTCGGACCGGATCGCAGCCACCCGCCTCCGGCCAGCGGCCCTCCACCCCGCGCCCTCTAATTATTTACTAGCAGCTCCGGTTTGTTCCGCTTCGTATTTTATTCTGTATTTTATTCACTCGCCGAGCTGGCGCCCATTAGCACGGCGTACGGATTAGCCGGAGACCGGCGCGAAGCTGCCGATAAACTTATTATGTATGTGTCTGTGGAGCGGGCGCCGGACCCGAAACGCGGAGCGGAGAAAAGAAGCCGATAAAAGGCGGCGGCGAGCGGCCAGGCTGCGCGGCCGGCGCCGAGGGGAAAGCGGCCGCAGCCTGCGAGCCTCGGCCGGCGACACCGCCCGCGGGCTGAGCCTGCGCTGCCAGCCCGACACAAGCCCGCCGCCCGCGGTAGCCGCGCCGCGACGGCACAACACGTCGAAATAAATATGAAAAGGGGGGAAAAGTGAAGGGCTTGGTGCTCTTACCCCGAGGCGGCGCTTTGTCCGGCGCGGACGCGATGAGGCGGGCCCCGCTGAGCCCGCTCGGCGGCGGCGGCGCTGCCCGTCGCTCCGCTCCGCCGTCGGCTGACAGGACGCGGCGTCGCCCGCGCGCGGCGGCTCCCTCGCGCCCGTCCGTCCGTCCGTCGGTGCGTGCGTGAGCTGCGCGAGCCGCTGGCCGGCGCGCGGGGGGTAAAGAGGCGCCTCGCGGACGCGCCCTGGCTTTCGCTTGCTGCTTGTTTGGTTTTTTTTTTTTTTGCTTTGTTTTTGTTTTGCTTTTTTTTTTCTTTGACTGTTTTGACGCGAGTCCCTCTCTCGAGCTGCCGGAGAGCGAAACACGGCCCGTGACGTCACGCAGCGCCCCCCCCCCCTTTCCCAGAAATTACGGGAGGTTACGCTCGGGTGCCCCCCCTTCATCGCAATATAACAATAAAATACACCGCGGCCCTGTGAACCTTTCACTACTCCTTTTTTTTTGCCTTACCTCACACATTTGTAAACTATTGCAGACAACTTATTTAACTTTAAAACATCAAAACGTGTCACGGTTGTTGTAAATGTGCCGTAACGCGGGATGTTTGACAACTGTGAAATGCGTGTTTTACTTTGCTGCGCACTGCATCGTTCATTTTATCGTTTTGTTTTGTTTTAGCACCATCTACTGGCACGATGTTATTACATGAATGTGCAAGTAGAAACTGGCATTTCGGTATTTATTCGGGCGTACATAGGGGCGCAACTAGAGATTTTGGGCCCTCAATCCAGACCAATCCAATTATGTTCCAACGTTTTTGGGCCCCGCTCACTCAGGGGTCCTAACTTTCTGCCCTTTACAGGGCCCCTGAGTGTAGATGAGTACAGTTTTTTTAGATTTTACTGATATAACCTTGCTTCCCAGCAGAAATTGTCTTGGTGATATAAGGTGTCATTTTTATAACCAAAGACAGACAGTCGGATGTTATGCAACAAATTTTTAAACATTCTTTACAGAGAGAGTTTTAATATTTCAGGAAGATTCTTAAGACTATTTAACGATCAGATACAAAAATTGAGACCTAAGCACAATTTTTTTGTCTCATTCATTTCTCAATTTATGTTTATGCATCTGTGTAAAATGAAAATTCTTTTGCAGATTGCAGCCTGGTTCTTCGCTGTTTAATTAGGGGCTTGTTCTTCAGTGTAGCCTTCTGCCAGCAGAACCAGCATTAAACCAGGATTTTAAAAAATGCTGTTTGTAAAAAATGTTTTTTGTTTTAAATTGTGCTGTGATCTCTTAATTTTTTCCTGAGCTGTATGTCTGCTAATATCGGTTTTCATATCTAATTTAAAGATGACGGTTATAACAACACTGGGAACTTGGCATGGGGTTGTGCAGGACTAACCACTCTGCACATGCCAGCACATGCAAGCTTCAAGCCTCTGCTGGAACAGCAACATCATCCTCAGGGGTCCGGGCGGCTCCCTGATCCGGATGTGCAGCCTCCTGCCCCGCAGGGGGCGTGCCATTGTATTCAGCAGGAGATGAGGCCGTGTCTTCAGCAGGCCGCTCTGCTGATTCAGCCCCCACCACAGGCTCCGCGGCGACCGTTTCGGCCCGTGTTGGATCTGATGGCTCCTCAGTCGTGGAGTTGACCGGCACACTCTCCAGGTGCTGGGGCTCAGGCAGCAGGCTGTCAGTTCGTGCAGGCCGAGAGGGCCGCCCACCGGCTCCCGCTGCCTGCCCCGTGACAGCCGGGACGTCGGCTGGCTCAGGAGAAACTGCACGAGGAAACTGTCATCAGCAGCTGGTGGCTGAATGAGCTGGGAAGTCTAGACTGCACTACCGCCACTAGCATCGCTGAAAATGCAAGAGATCATGCATCGAAACGAACAGTCAGTGTAAATAATGCGTGCTGCCAAAATAAAGGGACAAGTTGGTTGAGAGGTTAATCCAGTCCGTGACTCACAGCATAGGATGAACCCTCCGAATGCAGGTTCTTTCTGTTTAAACAATTTTCTGTATAGGCTCTGGTTACAGTGACACAAATGAGATGACAGATAGATTTCAGAGATTTTACTGTGTTATTCATATTAAGAAAGTGTTTTCAGAACTTACTCTCAGCTTGCCATGGTTGGGATTCCGATGGCTTGGCATCAATGTTGGCAACTCTATCAGCAAATTTTTCTCTGCCAGGAATCACGGTCTTGTAAGCCTTTATTTGGGGGGGGGGGGGGGGCAGTATTAAGTTATATTGCAAATTCAGACATAACAGCTATTTGGTGCTATTTGATTAAAAGTCCACGGGGAAGGAAAGCTCATAGGGCTCACATAGATGGCAGCAGCAGCAGCAGCGAGCGACCCGCCGCAGAGGACGATGCGGGCCAGCTTCTGCCCAGTGCCACCAGGTAGCCCATATGCCAGGGAGCGCGCTGAAATCACTGCGGGGCGCAAAGGAAGGCGCAGCACTCCTTATTATGGCGAGAGTGGCCGGGACGCGTCAGAGTCAGAAGTGACGGGGAGACCGCAAAGCGGACACAGTATTGTCTCGGAAAAAGCCGGAGTAACGCTAAACGCATCGCCTACTCATTCACACAGCACACGATTAAGGCGTCCGCTGGCGCCTACCGAAGGTGTTTTTAGAGTAATACTGCCGTAAAAATACAACATTCCTCAAAAAGTTCTCAAACTGAATTTTTCATTTTTTTTTTGAGCAGTATTCTGTGCATCCTCTGATTCATGGGGTATGACAGATTAATATTTCACTTTTAATTATTTCAGACAGTGAAAGCTTTTCTGTGTTTAATGCACAAATAGGCCAACGGTTTGTGTTACCTTCAGACACTCGCACCGCCACTTTTTTTCCCGTATTGCCGAGTCTTGCAAGGGTAAATAAAACATTCTCTTAAAATATACTTACAACTCACCGTTCGCTTCTCAAGTGAGGGTTTCGGCAGCGTGAGCAATTTTTGAATGGATTGATGAAAAACATTTCTTACAGACACATGACAGGTTTGCCTCAGTAAAGAATTCCTGGAGTTTACTGGGTCGTGAGAAATGCGTTTGGGCTCCATAAACACAGCCGTCCAAGCTGGTTGCTTATGCACTGCTGCTTTCTGATTGCTGTTGGGTCTGTTATTTACCTGGAAATAGTGCCTGTTACACCCAAAACGTTCCACTGCATTGCGTGAGAGATATTTGTCCATCACATTTCTAAAGCTTTCATTTTTATAACATAACTTGAGCACAGACGCGCATCTTACTGAAAATCAGCATGCCCAGTCGCAGATTATCGATAACCTGTCAAGAGCTGGTCACGACCGGTGACTAAACTTAATTTGGACATCGTGCAAATGATACTGCCTTCTATGGCTTTTCGTCTCGTCAACAAGCGAACCTACCTGTATCACACTGATAATTTGGCTCTGGTGGGTGTTTACAGACAGGTAGGGCTATAGCCGTATATAGCTATAGATGAGGACTAATTTAATATTTTTGCAAAAATATAAAAAGGCAGCTAAAAAGTTAGCAGGCTACATTAAACATGTTTTTCCATCATTCTTTGCTTCATTTTGCATCCGTGATCTACAGCCATGTTTCTTCACGCCGTGCACGTCCGTCCACCATTAGAAATGCATGCGTGCAAATACACATAAGATAGGAAAGTAGGCCTGCTTAGTTTAAGCTTGATATACGCCTACATAATTACAAATTACAGGCCCAACATATTGTATACCATAAACTGACAAATAGAGAAAGAAGTAAGTATTTTCTTAATTATGACTAAACAAAAGTAATATATGCCTGGAAAGTTATTTCCTCAAAGTAATTCTAAGATACTAAAACATATGGCTTTTATTAGAAAAGAGTTGGCTACGTTACCGTATCTACATTTAAAAAAATACATTAAGGAAGATGTTGGCCTGTTTTACGTCCCTTCCTCGCACATCCTTATTTTTTTATTTATCTGGTGAGTAAAAACACGAACGTGACCATAACTCACCGCTATTGCGCAGGGGCACCGCCGATCTGTGCGCCAAAGGGCCGATCGTACGCCAGGCCGGTCTGCAGAAAGCCATCGCGGCTCAGGACTGTGTGTTACCGGGACAGCCCGCAGTCTAGCGGATCCAACGGGCGGTCCTGCCAGCGCAGGCCAGCTTACCGCGGCATGCCGACGCCCCCTCGGCCGGCGCCAGCGCCCCGGGCGAAAGGCAGGCAGGCAGGCTGCTGTGTGATTGTTAACAGAAGTAAGAATTGATTCTAAACTATGCACCCTGCTGCAGTCTGCATTTTACTTAAATTGTCTTAAAAGTTAAATCATGCTTTCAAACAACACGGCACAGTACCGTAATATAAATCCTTGCAAATAAAAGTTGTTTTTAAATAACATCAAGACCGTGGACGTAATACGCGGCTAGGCTACACAATATTGATGGCTGGATTTAAATAACATACTGATTCTTTACTTTTAAATTACTACCGTCAACGCGGCTGTGCCCTAAATCCCTCATTTCATTGTCTACGTTAAATCGCACGTTTCTGTTAGTCCGGACGAATGTTTTACTTTTCACAGACTTTATAAGCTGCTGAAAGCGGACTTTACAAACCAGTAGCATACTTTGACTAATATTACACATTTCCAAAGCACCCACGTGTGTTTAAAAATAATAGAAGTGTATAGTAAATAGACAACATTCCTGTAATAAAATATAACTGTGTTGTGAAAATCCATGTGCATAAGATAAACACACTTTCAACCTCGGAAGCTCATTGTATTTACAGGTTTATTCAATACACATTGTTGCAAATCATTCCATATACTGTGCATAACACCAAATAACCTCATGAATTATATATCCCAATGCAGACGGTACTCTGTCCCAGTCTGATATCTTCTACTTTGCCCTGAGGAAAAAGAAAATACAACCGAAATTGTGTTATTCGAGGCAAACATCTCATCTGATCATGTACAAACCCGAACATGACAGCATTGTTTTGTATTAACCTTCCAGGACTGTATTGCGACAGTTAACCGTACAATAGAAGTCGTTTCACAATGTGAAGCAATCAGTCGAGGGGGAACAGATTAGGCACGTCTCACTCACACCGTCCACAGCTCTTCATTCGAGTCCATTCCGTCTCTTATACTCCGCCACATCTTCGCTGTGCTGCTTGAAGAGCTGTAAAACAGACGGTTTTGGAAACAGATTAGAAAGGCAGTGGCATAAATATTCTTAAACTTATGAAAACTAGCTTGCACTGAATAAATAAAACCTAGAAAGCAGGCCAACTATTTCAACAATAGTGCAATATTGACAGTGTTTTTAAATGACACTGGACTACAATCAGCATATAGCTTTCATTTTGGAGTGAAATTATTATCTGGGTCCTGCTCAGTTTGAACTTGTCGTTTGCCACATTACCAGTGCCCAGAGAGCAGCTGAGCTTCCAAACGCCAAACCCACACGGAGCCAGTTGGGATTGGTGTAGTCTGGCTTTCTGGCAGTAAAAGCTGAGCGGGTCACACCTGTGGGGGGGTAAGATGCATCTTCAGGTAGTCTGCACACCGATCAAATCTTTACAAAAAAACAGCTTGGTAACAGGGTACGGCAGTATCACTCGACATGTCTTTTATGATATCAACAAAAGATTTCTCTGGCAAAGTTTATTCTCTTTCAGAGCAAAATTCCCACGGGGGGCTGGTTGGTGAGATGACACTGTGATACCTTTTCGCCTTTCAGCTCCCCGGAAACATGAATAGACCTAAAAGGATACGGTGCAGATACATACTAGGTAACGGACTTTTAGATCGGTGTAATGAATAACTGTTTTGATCAAAATGTTGGAGTAGAAGCGCTGCTTTGCTGGAAATAGGCGCTTATTAGTGATCGTATGTCTTCCTTAAATGTGGGGAAGGCAGTGACACAATAATAGCTAAGTCGTTCATTTCAGGTTAATATTATTGGTAATATTAATTATCCATGTCATAATAGAAAAGGGCAAAAGATACAAATGAATGAAAATGATTTTTAAAAACTCCTCCGTAAAATACAGTGACATGTTATTGAAGCAAGGTCAGCATCGGGCTGAAATTACTGCTAAAACAGCTAGCTTTCTGAGACAAAACCCGGCCAAATCGTCGGATTTATTTAGTCGAAATTACAGCTGACATAACATCTGTTGTATACTCACTCTTGCTGACGCTGGACGCCCGCAGTAATAACCTGCTTAAAGGCATGTCTTCAGATATTCTCCAGTATTTTTCAAACTATGGTCCCGCTGTGTTTCGCTCGACTTTCGATTCGTCAGACTAGTCTTTCCAAGGGAGGAGATGGACACTGATGATCGCAGAGTAACTGATCGCAAACTTAACGTTCATTTGTAAGAATATACTTTACAGTGTTACATAATTCTGATTTCATTTAAGAAGTACACGGAATGATGTTTTTAAAGCGTTCTCTTTATTGTGATTTATTCGGGTGATGCAAACGGCAATTACCTTAATTTTGGAGTTACCTTGAAAACTTACATATCAAAGTCCCGTTTGCTAAATGGGTTTTATAGTTGACGCAGACTGCGGATTGGTATTCAGTCTAACACGACTGACCTTTGTAGCTTTTATGCAGTCTGGTTACTTTGAAGTCACTTGCACTTTCTTTCAGTGTCCTTTTTCACTATACTCTGCGTAGCTGTGATACCCTGAAAAATTCTATACAGAGTACTGCAAAAATAATAAAATTAAAAAACACATTGGTTGGAAAATGAGTTAATTTTCTGCCACAGTACCACTGTTGCCAAACATATTGAAATGTTTAGAACTGAGTTGCTTCCTCTCTGCGTGTCTGGTTTTGGACCGAAACTCAGCAAAATGATCCAGAAGTAAACATTTCTGCTAGAATGTAAATGTGGTGAGGGAAATAAACAGGAAACAGACTCCATGAAGAGCAATCTTTTATCAACAATTCTTTGTGATCAGTTACACCGGGTATTAATTATACAGTCAGATGCAACGGTACCTCTAGCTTGATGCGCATTTATCCAAAAAGCGATAGAAATTGAACCATGGGTAATGTATACAGATAACAAATAACGATAATAATGAATAATTTTCTTTTTTCGTAATATATTCACATATGAAACAAATGACTCTCACGTCACTGTAACGTCACTTTTCAAAGCCTGCCTGATGGATAACGTGCTGATGAAACATTTTGTGTATTATGTTTAATTTGAAACTATAGAACAGGGGCGTTAAACTCCAGTCCCGGAGGGCCTGAGCCCTGCACATTTTGGGGTTTACCCTCATATTACACACCTGATTCAACTATTCGCAACTCATTGTGCTAATTACCACACAGCTCTTCAGCTCAGTCATTTGTGGTGGAATAGGGAAATAATTAAACTACACAGGGCACCGGCCCTCCTGGACTGGAGTTTGACACCCCTGCCGTAGAGTATTTAGGGTTTTACGCACAAATTGAACAGGTGCGATCCCGTCTAACCGGCGCCACCTAGCAGCGAAGGGGGTGGGTGGCGCGGCGCAGGCCACCGTCGGACGCGAAGTCAGGAGGGAATCGGCCATTTTGGGCAGGGGGGGTCCCTCTGCCACCAAGTGAGAGAGGAGAGCTCGCAGAGGGAGCGATCGGGCGACAGCGGAGCTGAGAACGAGGGGAGTGCAAGGGGGGGAGAGACGTTCGCATGTGCAGAGCTCCGGCGGACTCCGGAACAATGCCCAGCGCCGTCCTGCCGCCCAAGGAGAACGCCCTCTTCAAGAGGATCCTGGTGAGCTGATGCGCGGCCACTACTTTGCACCGTGCTCCATCACGATTAAGGGGGATCGGCCTGCAGCCGCGGATCGGCTTTAGGAAGCCCCGAGCGGGGGCGCGCCGCCGTGCCGTGCACGCGCGCGCGCGGAGCCAGCCTGCGGGGCTGCCGGGCAGAAGCGCATTAAATGTATACAGGCTGTCGAGATGGAAACGGTGGGCGCTGTGGGTCTGCGTGTGGCCGCGTATGCGGTCCGAACCGGCCAGGGCGGCCGCTTGCTGCCAAGGCGAGGAATTATGCAGAATCGCGGTCGTACCTGGCGATCCCGGCTTGCTGGTGTTAAGTTAAAACTGTTCTGCATAATTAAATTCGGTTTGCAGAGTTGTGAGCCAGCGTGGAGCTATCCTGTCAGTCGCCGGGCTCTTTGATCCAGCCCGAAGGGTCTCCGTCCTTTGGGATGCTTTTGACAGCCTGCCCGACCTGCACTGGGGTGGAATGAGTCGTTCAACTTGTTACCTGTCTGCAGATGGACAGGGAACTTTAAACACCGCCCTCTTAAGCTTTATTTAGTTAATTCGGAAGTAACAAAATGGCATAGATCTTATGATGTCATGCAAAAGTTTTGCCCAAATGATGCCAAAACCAGGTTGAGGGATCAACTAGACTCGTCTGGACTGGAAGAGTCCAAGGCGGACTCAACAGGTGGAAGGCAGATACAGCCACGTGTTCCAAGCTGCCGGGCTGCTGTCAGAAACTCTTTTCTTCATTAACAGGAAATGTTGAAAAATGAGTGTTTAAAGTTTTAATATTCTGGTGCCCAATAAAACGCATAGTAACACTCAAACGCACAGTAAAGTTTTCTGCTTGTCCGACTTTGGTGAAGAGCCTGTATTTGGAACTGATGGACTTTCCTGGTGTCAGAAATAATCAGGTAGACGGGTCCTATCTCTGATTTCCCGGGTCACCTGACTGCACAGGGACGCTCCACTGACGTGTGCAGTATGGACCGTGCACCTGACAATCATTTATTATGATGGTTTTCCAGGATTCGCCTGAGCATTTTTACATCTCCGGCAAAGGATTTCCACACATCTACAGGGTCTATATTTGGCAAACTATCTACAGTGGTGTGCTTCTGGCACACTGCCGATTGAAAGTGGAAATTTCCTTCAACCTCGCTTCAACTGCTCTAACCGCCCAATGTGTTTCGATCTAGTGTCACACTAAGAGTTACTACCTGACGAAACTTTTTCTTTTGTTGTTGTGCTGGGAGAAAGTGTAGCTACTCCTACCCTTGCCTATTTTATTTTGAATTCAGATGCTGACGCGTGGGGAAATTAAACCATTTGTGTCCTGTAGTCTAAAACCTAACAGAGATGTGCGGTCTCGGGCAGGCAGCTCTCCATGCGATCACTGCTGACGCCATATTGGTTCAGTTCAGAGGGCGGCTTTAAGAAGCGTGTGACGATAATCCGGTGACGAGGAGCTCGGCGGTCTGACGTGTCAGAGGGATGTTTGGTCTCTCAGCCGGACCGAGAGGAACGAGGCGGGCCTCCTATTAGTGCGGTGGATTTAATTCCCGAAATACGGGAACTTCAAAGGCTCTTTGGAGGAACAGTCAACTGCCTCCTTCGTAAATAATTTTGAGGACTAGAGCGCAGATTCATTGGAAAAGAAAGTAGATGGACTCGATTTGTCACAACTGTGAAGATGCCACTGAGGAACTCGAAGAGCCAGACAAGAGGACAGGATATCCTAGGGGCCTGGCGTTTGCATGGGCACCAGGAGTCAACATCTAGGCCGTGCTTAATAATAAGGCAAGAAATGCACTTGGGTTGGTTCTGCATGACATCCAGAAGGATATTTACTGTTACATCTAGCCAACTTGATTACCACATTTCCCAGAACCTGGAACCTATCCCAGGAAGTACCAGGCGCAAAATGGAGGACACTCTGGAAGGCATGCCGGCCCATTACAGTGCACTCAGACTTTGTGGACTAGTTTATGTCTTAAAACTATGGGAGGAGACTAAGATCCTTTTATGAAGACATGCGTACTCAATACACAGAGTCAGGTGCAGGGATCTAACCCACAAGCCTGTGTATGTAAGGCCACAGTGCTACTGTGCTGGTTAAGTATTACGTGATTAAGTATTAAGTATATGCTGGCTAAGTGTTACCGATCAATGTGCTCATATTCACTAGTAGCTAGATCTAGGGTTTAGTGAATCTAAGGGTTTATTGTCAGGACAGTGTTCCTTGGGGTAACTATTTTGAAGGAATTAAGCAGAGGTACTCAAATTAGTTGTTGTCATGTCTCCATGGCTACAGAGGCATGTGTAACAGCCGACGCTGTCCCCTGCCGCCCACAGAAGCATCTTCTGTTCAGCTCCACTGTTATTTTTCTTGGCCTGGACTAAGGTCACGATTTCTGCCCCGTGTCTGCTTGCAGCTTTCCTGCAGATA
>JAODKL010000051.1:7715795-7726178 GCA_026780765.1 Petrocephalus schoutedeni
TAGCTTCCGGGATAGGCTCCGGACCCCCCGCGACCCTGTTCGGATAAGCGGGTTGGAAAATGGATGGATGGATGGATGGAGGTGCTTATGTTAAAAATTATTTATGCAGTTTACAGCTCTGTCACACTGATTTCTATAGCTGGATATGTGGCAGGCAATTTTGATCACAAGCTTTTTCAAGGGTGTAACGGTAGGGCTGCACGATATTGCACCGAAATTATATGGTGCATGCTCAGTAATCTCCAGGCCTTCAGGTGACCGGTATAAACATTTGTCCAGATGCTGGCTTTTCGGTACTATACCGACGTTTACTTACACCCACACCTGGTAACCAGATTAGTAGTCCGCCTAAAATATTACTGATGCCCAAAATTTAGTAATTTGCATGTTTAATAAGTGTTGGTCTTTAAACTGCAAAAAGTACCACCACGCGGCCTACCTAGTTTATCCACAATATCTCCTCTTTTAAAGGATGTTGTAGCTATTGAGCCTTTCCTTTCTTCACCGCCACTTCAGTGCTTATCGCTTCCATGTTATACCAAAACAGTAAGGTAGTGTGCTCCGCTTGCCGAATTTAATAAACATAAAGATATGCCTCTCATAATATTTTTGGCGTACTACTAATCTGTTTACCAAATTGTGGGCGTAAGTTAATCCGTAAAAGCCAAAAAGCTAGTATCTGGCCAAATGTTTACGCCCATTATCTAAAGGCACGGTGATTATTGTGCATATCACACAGCCCTGTGTATCAGCAGAACATGGACTCTTAATGGATCTTGGTTATAAAGTGCTTAGCCTATGCCCTCTGATGGGGCTCTCTCTGCCGGAGGGATGTTTGAATGTGACGAAGGGGACCTGCACGTTAAAGGACACCTCCGTCTGACATGGTGAACCCCCCCCCCCTGTCTCCCCAGGAAGGAGCCTCGGCAATGGAGAACCTGAACGAGATGCAGTGCATGTGGTTCCAGACAGAGTGCGCTCTGGCCTACAGGGCCATGAGGAATTACGGCGAGGCACTCAAGAAGTGCCACGAGATCGAGAGGGTAAGCCCCCCACCCGTTCCGGTATGCACTGCCCATTCACTTGGTTCTTATCCCACTGTCCCCCTCCCGCCCAGCACTTTGTGGAGATCACGGACGACCAGTTCGACTTCCACACGTACTGCATGAGGAAGATGACCCTTCGCTCCTACGTGGACCTCCTCAAGCTGGAGGACGTGCTGCGAATGCACCCCTTCTACTACAAGGCCTCGCGGACGGCCATCGAGATCTACCTCGCGCTGCACGACCACCCGCTGGCCAACGAGAACGAGGAGCTGGAGGCCAACACCGGTGAGCGGTGTCCACCGGCAGCCAGAGAAACCCCTCCCCTGCTAGGAGCCATCAGCCCGGGCACTTCTGCTGGTTTAATGGCATGCCACAGCGTAGTAGATGCATTTCCAAGGCAACCATATCTTATGTTGAATACTTCTTTTAGTCTAGATATTCATTTGAGTATTTTGATGTGATTCAGGTATTTTGAGTGGGAAATTCCCACTTGGTTGGGCATAGAGTAGGCGCAGAGAGTCCACAGGGACACAGTGCTGCTGTTATAATCTGTTTATCACTCACGGGTCTCTAGCTGTGGTCTGTTTTCATTTGAGGGTCCCCAGTTAATGAACGGTAGAAAATCTATTTTAGAGGACCGCGCTTTGTGGAATTTTCACTAGTGGTGTATAGCTACTAATTATGGTCCACTGTGAGCTAAGGAACTGTGTTTTACGCCGCTTATAGTCTTAAGCTTTTGAGATGGTCGGCTCTGTAACATCAGCATAAGAGACCCCCTTTAACCCAAGAGAATGAACGGGGGAGGCGAGACTGGCAGTGTGTGAACGGCCTGTGTGCCGCGTGCAGCCAGCCTGACCGACAAGGAGCTGAAGAAGCTGCGGAACAAGCAGCGGCGGGCGCAGAAGAGGGCGCAGCTGGAGGAGGAGAAGAAGAACGCGGAGAAGGAGAAGCAGCTGAAGAACCAGAAGAAGAAGAAGGAGGAGGACGAGGAGGAGATCGGCAGTCCCAAGAAGGAGCTCTTGCCAGAGAAACTGGCAAAGGTGAGGCGCACGCCTACGAGTGAGATGGGTCTCCTGGTCAGTAAGCTGCGAAGCACGGTGACTCACTGGGTTGCTCTACTGGTCACTTTGAGCATCTGGGTTTGGGCTCGATTTCTGCCCTGACCTGGTGAACACATCATCCCCATGTTTTGAGTGGGTCTCCATGACGTCCTCCAGCTTCCCCTTTCAGTCCGAAGATGGTTTATGTGGTTCGATTGTCTTTGAACTGCCTGTAGCGTGTGGCTCGGTGTGCCTAGCGTGTGCCCTGCGACTGACCATCCGATCTTCGGCATCCCCGGCTGTGTGCGCTGTCAATCCGGAGACAAGCTCCAGGTTTGCTACGACTGTGTGCCAGAATACCTCTGCGAAGTAGGTCATTACTGAAAAACCTCAATGCTTATCTCAACAGGTCGAAAATCCACTGGAGGAAGCAGTTAAATTCTTAACTCCTTTGAAAAACCTAGTGAAGAATAAGATCGACACGCATCTGCTGGCATTTGAGATCTACTTTAGAAAAGGTGAGCACATTGAGGCTGCGGAGCGTCGAAGTGTCGGAGGAGAACCCTCCGTCCCGTTGATTCCAGCAAAGTTCGGAAAGTGTGAGGGTGTTTGACCTCTTGAGCTGACTCGACCAAGAGGGGGGCGATAAGAGGATTAAGCTGGATTGCTCAGATGCTCATTCGTCGCATTTGCCTGCAGAGAAGTTCCTGTTGATGCTGCAGTCGGTGAAGAGGGCCCTTGCCATAGATGCTGAGCACCCTTGGCTGCACCAGTGCTTAGTACGTTTCTTTAGAGCAGGTGAGTAACTTTCCACGCAAAGACGATGGGCAGAAACTTCAACCTTCAGCATCCCGACTCTTTGCCATTTTCAAAACTTCTATTCCAAGGCCTTCAAGGATGAGCAATTGATGGTAGAATAGTCGCTTGTCAACGGTTCAATGACAAATTTTGGTTTTTAGTACAAACATTTAGCACAATCTTTGCTAGTTCACCAACAAGATTTTGTCGATCGTTGAAATGGCCCACTCAAGCATGTGAGCCGAACCCTTTTGAGGTATGTACACCGACGACCACATGAAGCATCGTGCTCCTGATCCTAGTGTCCCTGAGTACAGACTTAGCAGAAGGGGTGCAGTTGGTGCTACGACAGGAAATCTCCAGGCTGTTCGGCAACAGCGACGCTGAGAGCTTTAACGAGGCCTTCCTCGGCCGGCACTCGGACTCAGTCCCTCACAGATTAGCAGGTAGGCGCTGTCTTCTCTACAGGGTCTTTGTTTCTTGAGTTTAGGAGTTCTCTGGGCTCTGTGTCGAGTCCTGCTTGTCTGGATATATCTAATGAAATCTGTTATGAATGGGTTTTGTGCTGTTTTTTTTTTTTCCTCACAGTTGCCAAGATGATGTTCTACCTGGATTGTTCCATGGAGAAGAAGGCTGTGGAGCTGGCCACAGAGTTGGACGAGTCCCTCAGCAGCCGGAGCATCCAGGTACAACTCTGTGTTTGACTGTGGCCGCAGTGGGAATTAGTCATGGTTCCATCTGTGATGCTGATCTAGGCTTTGAAGCACAGATGGCGGGGCGGGGGGGGGGGGGGGGGGGGGGGGGGGGGGGGGGGGGGGGGGGGGGGTTGACGCTTCAGTAACTCTGGCGCCCTCTTGTGCCCGTGCCTCAGATTTGCACAGAGGTGCTGGAAAACTTACGCAATGGAAGCCTGGGCAATAGCAAAGAGAAGGCGGACGCCTACCGGGCAGAGTGCCATAAGCTGTTCCCCTACACGCTGGCCTTCATGCCACCGGGGTATGAAGAGGCCGCAAAGACCAGCGTCAACGGAGACGTGCGCACCGAGAACGAGGAGCTGGCCAATGAGATGTGAGGGAGGGGCGTGAGGCATCTGTGGATGGAGGCGTGCTGGTGGATGCGGAGGGAGCCCGGCGCCATTTCTGTACAGCACCGCCAAGGCTCTCTGTCGCCCCCTACAGTGTTGGCTGCGATCTGGATTAGATGTGTGTTGAAATGACAGAAAAGGAGGGAGGAGAGGAAAGTAAAAATAGCCATTTTACTTTTCTAATCTCGCTGAGATCAGCTCTCTAACAGAACAGAAATGATTAAAAACACTTCTGAGGCTGCAGGTTTATCCTGATGAGCCAATAGCAGCTGCATCAACTGTGTTCCAATATCTATTTCCCAAGTTTTTTTTAAAGTAATTTATATATTAAAAGATTATAAATATGGAAAATTCCTTCAGGGATGGCCGTGACCTGTGGAGGCTGGGTCACGTTTGTGCCAGTGTCCTCTCCGCTGTTGGAAAGCAAGAGGGGGGGGGGGCTTTTTTATTGGGAGGGGTCCAGGAGTCCTCATGTTGTCCATTAGTCCTCGTCCTGCCAACTGGCACACTGCTTCGCCACAGTGCTCCTCAAGAAAGCCGCCAGCGGGTGACTGGTTCTCTCAAACAGAGATGGAGGTCAAAGGTCACAGGTGTGAGGTATGACTGGTGCGTGCTTTGGTTTTGTCCCGCCTTCCCATTTGGTTTGTCCCACATCCCGCTTTCTAACACTTGATCATGTGATGGTTTCTAACATCCACCGTATCTTCTCAGTTTGACTGTATGTACATGCTTTGGCATATATCTTTCAACCAGGATCATCCCTTGGTCTTGCGAGGGCTCTCGAAACGAGTTTTATCTCCTGTAATAGTTTTCAGGTCATGTACTGGGACACCCCCCGAGCATTTTGTGGATTTTTTAATAGTGAGCACCCTCGCTGACCCCTCACACACAAACACACGTGGTATCAGCCATCTTGAGTGAGATCACATACCTCAGGAGTGAGCAGAGCGCGTCCCCCATTAGTCAGAGAGAGGTGTAGTCGGGTATATGCTGGCTCCCTTCTCCACAGAGCCAACCTGTACAGTCAGAAAGCGATACCTCTGGAGCTTTCACAAGCGCCAAGTTTGTTATACCTATAAGCCACGTGTTTGATTGGGGGGGGGGGGGGGGGCAAATGGAACAAATTGGATTTTCTGGTTCAGAGTCCAAGAGAATCCCCAGTTTTTGTATATTTTCAAAATGGGGGATGATTACTAGTAAATATAATTTTATTTTCATTGTTCTGAAACTGCTTCTTCCTTTTCTCTTGTGAGGTTCACTAGCCTTGCTGTTGAACGCGTAAGAGGCGCCAAATGCAATAAAGCTGTTTTGACAAACTCCTGTGTGACAGACTGCGTCTTCACTCCGCGGGGGGGTGCCGATCCTCGCGGCAGGCGGCCGCCGGGGCAGCTTCGTTCCTTCTGGGGCCCCCTCAAAAAGTCACTTTGGGGCTCCCCCTAGTCTACTGACTATTTGTGGCCGACAAGCTGGGGCCACATAAGCTATTTTCAGGGTCAAAAGAACGACGAGATCATTAAAAATAATGTTATGTCAGTAATGCACCAATCGGCGATCGATGGCCAATCTTCCACGGAAAGAGAACCACGTTTAATAGCCACCACATGGAGACCTGGATTATTTCTGCACCCTAACCCTAAATTTCCCTCTCTTGAATGTCGCTTTGTACTTAAGTGCGAGCGATGCAGCATATTTCTGTGAAATCTATCACCTTAGTCAGGAAACCCATTACCTAGTCTCCTTCTGTTTGGACTGGCATGGTTAAGTATGGGGCCGTCTCTTCTTGCTACAAATGTCTGACTGAGGCAACAGGGGCTGTTCACACAGTCCATCTCCAACTTCTACCCCAGAGCAAAGTCAGGTGTGACGTTCAAGGTTCTGCATAAGTCACTATACATGCTAGCTAGCATAAATCATGGTGCTAGCTGCACCATCCATCCACATGCCGGGAGTGATTTTAACACGATCTTGTTGGGCCAGTGTGTGGGAAATTTGTCTTACATGAAAACGGTCCATGGTGCAAAAAAGTCGCTGCTTTACAGCAACTGATTTGCAAGGGGGTGGACCAGGGCTTGCCGGGGACTGAAAATCGGCCCTGGACTTTGCGGTTCACCACGGCAAATTTTGCCAAGCAGGGGCCCACCCAGACCCCACAGACTTCCAGCAACTGCCTGATGTTTAATCCGACGATATTGTTAGTTCCGTATCGAGGTGAGAACGGGACTGAGGTATGGGGAGAATAAGAGCCACACAATAGATCTTTTGAGAAAATATAACGCATGACCCAATTCGGTATCCAGACCACCACACTCTCCCCCTGAACACTGCCCCATTGTGTTCCGAAGGGGGGGGGGTCCCAGTCACAGCTCAGCGGTCATTGTTCGTCCTCCGCGTTTGAAGTGCGTGTCGCGCGGCTCCGAAGAACGTCTCGGTTCTTCCTGACACGGATGTTTTGAGTTTCCCTCGGCAGAGAGAGAGAGAGGCAGTTTGATTGTGGTTCTGAGCCGACAGGAGGAGAAAAAAAAAAAAGAATATCCTTCTGAAATGGCTTAACATCGATTTTTCTGGAGTGCTCGCTGGTTCTGTTAAGTCGCGACGGAAACCTTTTTGTAAGTCTGGGGGTATTTGAAGTGGGGCGCAGTGCTCCGTCTCAAAGCAGCTTATCCATAAAGCTTTTGCTGCAGGTAAAGGAGAAGCATTTTAAATTATGAGAATTGTGCTCTTTTACGTTTCATCCCAATGTCTGGGTCACTGGTTGAAGACAGACCCTGCTGTGGGGATCCGGCGTTCAGCTGTGAATATGCGCTCGCCTCTGTTACATACGCATTATTCGCTTGTGCACGTGCCTCTGTTATAAACACATAATTCGCTTCTACCTTTGTTCATGGGAATGTAGAAGAGGCAGAAGTACAGAATTAGATGGACTTGCTTATGGGATGAATCACTTCATGAGCATCCTGCAGAGCACTAACACATCTGAGCTGTACCTGAAAGCAGGGGTGCAGGAGAGATGTTTGAAGTGGGGGAGACCAAACAGTAAGCAGAAGGTCTCAACTTTTAAGCTTATCCACCGTGATCGGGTGTCAATGTAAATGAGCATGAAATGCTTGTATTCAAAACCAGAAGAGTTGAAGAGTTAGGTTGTGAGCCTGTCTGTGTTTTTACCCCCAGAATGCAGCAATGTTAATCCCACTGGTTCTCCTTCTCTTAGCAAAGCCACAGGATGTTACTGTCTATTATCAGCAGCAGTTACCTTTACTTCCAAGGTTTATACTTTGTTTTACATACAATTAAGATGACTTGTATTGAAATCACTTGTATTCTATCCATCCATCAATCATCCATAACTCTTCACTTGTGGCTGGGTTGTGGTGAGCCAAGACTTTATCCTTTAAGACTTTGGGAATATCCAGATTACAGTTTATTTATTCTATTTATTCAATCCAATACAATTTACTTTCATATAGCGCCTTTCACAACAGAGTCACCCCACGGCGCTTTACATGGGTGTGTTGAGAATAACATTAGTTATTCACAAGGCACACCAGGGCTGGACCGGACTTCTAGCATTTCCCTGGTGGGTCGATAGGATTGTGGACCACCAAAATTTATTTTGGGGGATGCCCCACCCCCCCAGGCACCCCCGTCCCATAGTGAGTATCTTGGGGGACCCCAAAGTCCAGTATAAATTTTTTTATGTAACTGTATCCCAGTCCGTCGTTGATGAAACGCACATAACACAACAATAAATGCATATAAGTGAGTCGTGCCTGACTAATGTGCGCGTCCTGCCGCCCACTGGACCTCGTACCTGGAGTGCCGCTCGGAGTAAGTTCTCGCGAGAGTTGGCGCGGCTCCGTCGGTACGTGGCGGCTTCGCCCCAGCAGCACCGGGAGCACCGCGGCAGAGCGCGTTGGGTAGGCGGCGGCTGGGACTGGACGGGACGGGACGGGACGCTCCGTGGCGCCATGATTCGGCACATTTAGTACCACTTATGCAGGCCAGATAATAAGCAGCTTCTGGCATATTTATACCGGCAGAGCGTTCGAAGCCGCCTCTGTCGGACGGTGCGGTAGCAGAGTTTGCTAGCCTAGCCTAGCCGCCCCGCTCCCCGCCTCGCCCGAGATGGAGTCCTCCGTCGAGCTGACCGGCTCCCTGCCTCCGCCCCGCTCCCGCATCTTCAAAATCATAGTGATCGGCGACTCCGGCGTGGGCAAGACCTGCCTCACCTACCGCTTCTGCGCCGGCCGGTTCCCCGACAAGACGGAGGCCACCATCGGGGTGGACTTCCGCGAGAAAGTGATCGAGATCGACGGCGAGAAGATCAAGGTACGGGGGGGGGGCAGTCGGGGTCGGACCTCTGCGCCACTAATGCCATGCTGTTCTCTAATATCAGTAATGCATGATCTAACACGCCGGTAAATGCTGGGCAATGCCGCTCGTTAGTACCGGGGTAATATTCCGTTACTGATCTCAATTCTCCAAGAAAAATAGCTTACCAGATTAACGCAATACAGCCAATTAATAATAAAACATAGGTTTTAATTTAAAATATCATTAAATTAATAACGGATTGCAATCAAAATGCATGAAGTCACACCTCAGCTCTATGTAAAAGTCTTCTCTGACAGTAATATAATCCTTTAGTCATGTGTGTTTTCCCCGCTGGGACGGCTCTGATGTAACCGTCTCCAATCACTTTGATTTGTTTTTAAAGGATCATCCGTCCGCCTGTATCGATCCCTGCGTGCTGGCGCCGGTTTGCGGGGTCCCTCGCCTCGCGCCGGTTTGGGGGTCCCTCGCCTCGCGCCGGTTTGGGGGGGGGGGGTCCCTCCCCTCGCGCCGGTTTTGGGGGTTTCCTCGCCTCGCGCTGGTTTGCATGCAACGCCAGGACCAGCACAAAATCACTACTGGTGCATCTGTGAGGGGCAGGATCCCCGCAGCCGTGTCGCAGTGTCTGTGACTGATGGACCCCCCCCCACCCCCAAGGTGCACATTATGCATGCCTAGGCACCCCTGTAAAGCCCGGTCTGTTTGACTCCCGCCGGCCGGCGCGTTCAGTGCGGCCCTCCACCACCCAGCCCTCGCCACCTGCTCTGATTTCCCCAGCCCTGGTCACTAACGTTTCCTAACAAGCACCGGTTCCAGGCTCCCGTCCAGCGTGTCCGTCCCTTCTACACCTCCGGTACATCTGCATGCTGTTTCCCTTCCTCTCTGCCTGGCGCCTTAGGGCATATTCTGAGCCTCAGGTCCCCGTAGGGTGACTTCACCCATTGTCTGGTCATCATGCTTATTATATCCTTAATGAATATTCATCTACAATTTACAAACGTCCATAAAACCCGTCCGGAATTACACTATAGCAGTAGTCATTCTTAAGGTGCACAGATCAAAAATGCTTTTTAATAAAACCTGAATAACTCAGACCCAGGTTTATAATGATAATGTGGCCCATCAGGGGGGAAGTCAAGTCAGTCCATGACTGCGACATGTTTGAGGGAATCGCGTCTCTCTCAGATGCGCCAGTGGTGATTTTGTTCTGGTCCCGGCACTGGTTTGACAGAAGGCTGGTTCTCCCTAAGCGTGGGCTCCGAGCTGTTAGGCCGGTGAGCTACATGCGGTGATCCGCTATCAGTTCTGAGTGTCAGGCTCGCCTTCAGTGCTGTCAATCAGATTCCCCCTCCAGCGCCCCTCGGCGCGGCAGCCCTCTGTGAATCCCCGCTCGCACCTGGAACGCCGCGGGCTGCTCGCTGCCGGTGGCGCTGTTATTCTGGGACGCCGTACCGGGGGGGGGGTCTGATTAATGCCGCGGCTTCCGCTTCGATTCCCCCGGCGACGCTCGACGAACGCATCGGGGAGGCTGTGAACGCAGGAACCATGTCCCGTTTTTCCCTCCTTCCCTCGCTAATCGTTTTCTGCGTTGGCGACTTTCGAGCGACTTCCAGCGCAGATCGATGCGAGCCCCCCCCCCCAAAACTGGCGGAGATCTCCTTTTTATTACCGCTATCAGTGCGGGATCAGGGGAAACCGAACCGCCTATATGGGCCGGATGAGCGGGAGTACGTGAATATTAACCGAAAGAGGAAGGATGCTGCCTCTTAGCTGGTTTTCAAAATAAAATCATGTGCTTTAGCAGGTGGCGGTAGTAATGAATAAATGCGCATCAACATAAAGTGATGCAACATACATTTATAACCATAATCAGCTTACAGGAAAAATGCAAACCTCGTCTATCCCCTAAAATCTGAGCGGTACTGCAGACGGAATAAACTTGGGATTCTGGGTGCGCGCTCCGTTCCTACTAGCCGGACTCCTAGTGTCATCATGGCACCCTTAGCCCCCAATCTGACCCCAGAGCATCATTAAACGGTAGGCAAATTTCACATGGGGAAATTATCACGGGAAAAGGGTTAAGCAG
>JAODKL010000051.1:7746711-7757335 GCA_026780765.1 Petrocephalus schoutedeni
ACCCATTTACAGACATCCAACCCTGCACCCCCACCCCCTCAGGCAATGTATGCGCCAGGCTCAGACCATCCCTCCACCAATCCCTGGAGTCCCCCGGCTTTGTAAAAAGAACCAGTGCATCACATCACCACATCGCCAAAAGTCCCACATCCCCGGTCCTGATCTGGGACTCTAATCTGGGCTCCCTACTCTCAGTCCAACCAACCACCCCAGACCAGAATGAAACGTTGCCGGGGGTTACCTTGTCCAAACAGCGATCCTCGGATCCATAATAACGCGGCACCGAGCATCTTTCCCATAAACCGCCGTCTGTCCTCCACGATGGACCCAGGTGGGATTCCGGGGAGCCACCTGATCTCGTGCAGGCCTGGCCAGCCCCCCCGCGGCTCACACGCGGCTCTTTAATCCCATTAAAGCGGGAAAAGGCACGCGACACAAAACAAAATCACGCGGCCATATGAAAATTATGCAACGGCGGAAAATGCGATAACCCCAAACAGATGGCACCGCCGGGCTTTTGTGGAATTAAGAGATATCCCCAGACCGCGGGTCAGAGAGAATGCGTGGCAAACCCGGGGTCCTGGCAGTGCACGGGGCCTGGTGGAGCTTGTGACGTCACACCCTGCATGCGCCGAGACTCAAACTCAGTTTGGGGGAAAAAAATCCACAAAATAATGATTATCATAGTATAATTATTAATGTTCCCATGAATGTCTGAAATTGACCACTGCTGGAGTGACAGACAGTGATCTATGGAGTTCCATTCACAGGCACTGACACGGACAGCCCACGGACTCCCATTCACAAGCATGGACAAGGAAAGCACACAGACTCCCATTCACAGGCACTGACACGGACAGCCCACGGACCACAATTCACAGGCACTGACATAGACAGCACACGGACTCCCATTCACAGGCACTGACACGGACAGCCCGTGGACTCCCATTCACAAGCATGGACAAGGAGAGCCCACGGACCCCCACTCAAGGCACTGACATAGCACACGGACTCCCATTCACAGGCACTGACACAGACAGCCCACGGTCTCCCATTCACAGGCACAGACACGGACAGCACACGGACTCCCATTCACAGGCATGGACAAGGACAGCCCATGGACCCCCATTCACAGGCATGGACAAGGAGAGCCCACGGACCCCCACTCAAGGCACTGACATAGCACACGGACTCCCATTCACAGGCACTTACACAGACAGCCCACGGTCTCCCATTCACAGGCACAGACACGGACAGCCCACTGACTCCCATTCACAGGCACTGACACGGACAGCCCACGGACTCCAATTCACAGGCACTGACATGGACAGCCCACAGACTCCCATTCACAGGCACTGACATGGACAGCACACAGACTCCCATTCACAGGTACTTACACGGACAGCCCACAGACTCCCATTCACAGGCACTGACACGGACAGCACACAGACTCCCATTCACAGGCACTGACACAGACAGCCCACGGACTCCCATTCAAGGATACTGACAGGGGCAGACTCAGTGCAGATGGTATGCACTGGCGTAGGGTCCGCTCATTATTTTTTACTGTATCCACCAGTGAGCTCCATCGTTTTTCATTACCATAGCACTGAAGGCCCCCATCTCCTGGCTGTGCTCTCGCCAGATTCATTTCCCTCCCTGCCACTGCTGTGCGGACTTGGACATCAAAGATGCATAAATCGCCTTCCCACATAACCAATGCGGCTAAAAATACCAAAACGCTATATTTCAACTGGACGTCCAATCAGCATCTGACACAAAGATTTAGGGTCTCGGGATTTGCAGACAGCAGGCTACGATATAAAAGCCCCAAATATGTTTTTCGGCATTCAGCAGTGGAGGCACAAGTGTGTATCCCTCCAGCAGCTTCCTGGCTGTCCTGCTCTGTGCCTCTCGAATTCCACCCTCCAGGCAGGATGTGCGGCGTCCCTGTCAGGTGACCGTCGGCCCTTACGCAACACAGGAAGCTGGGGGAGGGGCTGCCAGACCCAGCCAATCAGAGCTCTCTCCATGGTGGCATCAGTCAATCCCAGCCTATAGTTGCTCTCAACATGGTGGCGGCTGCCAGCCGTAGCCAATCAGAGCTCACTCTCCATTAAAGGCCCAGTCTACTACGCTGCCTCATGGAAGACAAATGGTGTTGGCATGTTCCTGCCCCCCCCAAAGCGTGTGCTGGGTCTGTCTTGCGCAGCTGAGTCAACAGCAGCAGAAGGCGTCCTGTCACCGCGGGGGCCTCTGGTCCCCCGCCCCTCATCGGTTCCAAGCAGCAGACAAGACCTGACGTCCATTAGCAGCTAACTGCTAATTTCTGCATATATATATATATATATATATATATAAATTATTCTCAACATCATGTCCGTAACTTCCACTTTGAGGTCCCGACTTTAGACTGAAGCCTCGAAGATTCGGATGGAAGTCGCTGTGTCGTTTGAGGGCGTTATTGTCCTGTGCTGAGGTGGCTGAAGTATCAGTTACACAAGCCACCCAAACCTGTCAACAGCCCCACACACCCGCCCGCCCGTCTCCGTGACAACATGGCAGGTGATGGCTGAGCAACGCTGACAGGCGTTCTTGAGTTACAGACGGCGAGCTGAAAGCCAAGCCTGGGTCCCCCACTCCAGAGAGCTCAGGGCACGACGGCGCCGCCCTGCAGGCACAGACATGCGCTGCACTGGCATCTAGATCCTATGTGTGCGTTTACTGCTTTGCCTCTCCCTGGCGTGGAGCAGCTGGCTCAAAGGTAAAACAGCCGATCCCCTCGCGGCATGGCTCGGACCTGGTGCCAGGCCTTAATCCTACGCTCCGGGGGGGGGGGACCTTCATCTACAGCCAATTCCTCGGCAGAGACGAAGCTGCCTCTCTGCTGCTGAGGCGCCCGGCCAGCGCCCCCAGACGGCATCCGGAGCACACCCGGTGTTCGGAGCTGCCTTTGGACACCCCCGGGGGCATTACCTTAAAGAGCAGCCTCCCTTGTAATGGCCCCAAACCCACTGTCCCCCCTCGAAATGACAGAGGGATCGCAGATTAGCCGTTATCCATTCATAGCTGCTGTAGAGGAGGGTCGGAGCGCACGCGGGTCTGTGGTCTGTCATCTTTGTCGGGGGCAGCCGGGTTATTCAACGCTATTATATGATTGCCTTGATGTCAAATGGTTGATTATCCTCCAACGACGATTATCTCTGGTCACGGCCCTCTCCAGCCAGTGGATCTGAGTGATTTTAATAATTCGTGAGGAGATCATTTCTATTACACGCCTGTTAGGAGAGACAACCCACCCCTCCCCCGTTTTGCCTGTCTCCCTCTCACACATGGAGAATTAGAGCTCTTCCACAGAGACGTGTCTGTAAATGTCTCAATTAGCAAGCCCCCCAGACTGGGGTCAGGATCGGCCCACAGAGGGGCAGAGGGGACTAGAGGCCGGGAATTGGCGGGGGCCGGGGGTGTGAAAGCCAGCAGAATCCAGGTAAATCCTGGCACGGACAGGCAGGTGAAACCTGGGGGAAACTTGCTGAAAAGACAGCCTGGTAAAACGCTAGTGAAAACCTGGTGAAACAAAATAAAATAAAAAAAAAAAAACGGCCCGATGAAAAGCCGTGATTTCAGTTTTGCAGGAATTGTGCACAACTGGCCAGAGATCATAGCGAACAGCGCCTCCTGCAGGAGCCTCCAGCCCGCGGTTAGGCTTCAGACACGGCACGTAGCCATTTTGCGGTTCACGCTCATTCTGTTAACTCAGTGCTGACAGGTATGGTTTAGCAGGTAAAAAAAAAACACACACACACCACGCATCAGAAATAAAATACTGCTTTGTACTAATGTCCAGGGATCGCATATGAAAACAAACCAGTTTGAAGGAGTTTATTTTTCCTCATGTAAGGTGTATACAATTGCAGGTCTCCAAAGCCCCTGGATAAAGGGAGTGGATTTTAAGCCAGCGATAATAACATTACCGTTAAGACACAAACGTTTTTTTCTGCTGTTTAAATATACCGGATCCATTTATTCATTTATTTATTTGCTCTTGAGAATCAGGAGCCACGCTCTGCTTAACAGCGTCTGCGCTAAGCTGTCGAGGACGCGTCGGTACCCCGGCCTTTTCTCCCCCCAACAATGAAAACTGCAGACTATTAAAGCCAACAAGCTCCCAAAAATGCCAGCGACCCTTACTTACGCATTCTTCGGATTTGCATATTAGCCACAATGCGCTTCAGAGCATTAAATGATATAATTGGAGGATGACAAAATAGTGGAAAAATTGATGCATTAGGGAGGCAAAATGATACTAAATTTCCGGATTTGGAAAATCATATTACACGAATGTCCCCTAAACCCCCACTCCAAAATCATGGATACAAGGGGTATATCCACACTAAAAAGCTAACAGAGGTCTCAGAAGCAGAAAATGGAAAGGCCATTAAACAAAATGTATCAGGCCTAATGACTGAGCTCCACATTATAGAAAAAGGAGGAAACCTCAGCTAAACACACACACACACACACACACCCTCACCCAGTCTCTGGAGGGAATCGCACACTTTCAGCCAGTCCGGTGCCAAAACAGGAGCATTACACTAACCAAATTGGTGAAAATTTCCAGTGCTGTTTAGGGAGAAGTTTATATATAAACCAGGGGGCTATGCTAAGGCCTTGGACAGGAGGCTGGGAAAGGGTGCGATCTCCCACCACGGATTCCCACTGATCCTCTTCAGCTTCATACCGGCTCTAAAAGGCCCACTTCAGAAGCCTATTCTCAGGGCTGCGGTGACACTCCAGCCATATTGCACCCTAAAAGCATCCATTATCCACCTCACACACAAATTAACCAATCAGATTGGCGACAGGGGCATCTGTCATATGATGATGTCACGGCCTTTCCCACAATGCAGCGGGAAACTTGTACTAAATTCGCACCTGTAAGTTTGCCGACTAGTGCCTCAGAAAGTTAGGAGGGCAAACTATCCCACATTTAAAAACAATACTCGTATAAATTAAAGTAAAATTATTTTCTCATGCATGGCACAGCAGAGGCAAACTAGAGAGCTTCTGAAATCAGCTCAGAAGAACGTCACCTCTGGAATGACAGAACATCTGTGTGGATGGAAGGCAGCTGAGTCCATGGTTTGAATGCTTGGCTGTGCCACACATCCATCTGGGCACATGACAGGAGTCTACGGTCAAAATAGGATCCTCGTCTCCTGCTGCGGACCTTCCCTGTTCAGCTCGGTGTCCGGACCACACTGTCCCTTCACCCACAAGGGTCAAAGGTCACGCCAGACACATCTAGACTCCACAGCCTCACCTGACCTTGGACCACAAGCACCCCTGGGCCTGGTCATCAGCAAGCATGATCAGGTAATTTCACAGGGCTGCTGCGCTATCCTACACCAGAAAGACACATCTACAAGGGAAGATGGTTCACTATGTCACTATCAGGCCAAATCGGTATTTCCCGACCCGGTCCTTGTGGACCCACAGCCACATTTTGGTTCCATCCCAGTTCCCAGCAACACCAAAACCAAAAAAAATCAAGCACTCACGACCACAGAGTACCTGTACAGGTGTGCTGGGAGGCGGGAAAATGTGGACTAGATTGAGAAACAGTGGGTTAAAATACCCCACTGAGGTTAAGTGGCGATTTCCTGTCAATTTGCTATGCTGCTCGGCCTCTTTGCAGCAGATAGCAGGTGGTCGCAGAGCACCGACTGCATTAACTGTTATCACAGCTGAACTGGGGGCTAAAGTCTGTGGTAAATAGTCGGCTGGTCGGTGGTAAATAAGCCCAGGGTAAAAACTAGCCAGTGCCACGAGCCGGCCGGGGATGATGCAAGGATGAGGGTTAATGAGGAATCCCCCCTTTAAGAGCCACACAAATTGTCCCAGTGACCTCCAGATCAGAAGCTTGAGATCTGCAGGCCCCTGTCTCCCCTCCCCCGCCCCCCCCTTGCCCCTTCTTGCCCACACAGCCAGGCCAGGAGAGCAGATGGCCGCGAGCTCTCCGTGGCTCCAGCGGCAGGCCTCCATATCGCCGTGGGAAACGGCAGCTGAGGGATTCCCGCGAGCCGTTCACAGCCGCTGCCAGCGTACAGTCGGGGTGAGGCTGCCCGCACACTGTCTTGCTGACCCTGTTTGCTTTTAAAGGCCCTTTTCAATGTTGATGCCTGACCTAAATGGCACAAGACGGCAGGCCCACCTGCGATAGGGATGCTTCAGCACGGTGGGTGGATGGATGGATGGATGGACAGACAGACCTGGTCAAACAAGCTCTCAGAATCCAGACAAATGAACAAGCCACAGTTTGTTGTGTCTATGGACATCATAACAGTCATTATCTGGAAGGTTCTCTGTGGCGGGAGGCTGGCACACTGGGCATCTCCACGCCATGGTGACGGTGCTCTGGTAAGTGAGGATAATGCCGCTCGTGGCTCCAGGCAGACAGCGAGGATGTGTGAGGGAAACATCTGACTGGATGAATAAGGTAGCCTCTCTGAAACAGTACCCCCCCCCCCACACACACACATATACACACACAAAAGCGCATCTGATCCTGAAAGGAAGAACGAATCGGGACAAACAGCGAGGCACTCAGGGTATAATAACCTATTACATCCACCTGCAGGAGGACCAGCCCCCAGCCGTGCTGTGCAGCAGTCAGTGGGACGGAGGACACGCCCCTTGCTGTCGCCATGGACACACATGCGCACACACAGAGCGAGCCCGGGAGGCCTGTCTTCACCCAGAGACCAATTACCAGGCATGATTTATGTGTCCAGTCAGCAGCAGCTCGCTGGGTCCTCACTCATCCACTCCGGAGATGAGCGGGATTTTTATCAGCTGACCGCTGGATTACAGCGGCCTCGCTGGTGCCCCCGGGGGGAGGGGGAGGCTTTATCAGATACCACCCCCCTCGTTTCCACGGGGTGGACATTTAACATTTTAAATGGAGCAGGGCGGGCCGGCTGCCGGCTGATCCTTCATTGGCTCATCGTTGCTGATAATTCTTCTCATTACTGTTTTTATTAATATTCACGACAGGTCGAATGCAGCATAGAGGGAATTAGCGCTCACCACGTGCAGGTGCCGGACAGGACTGTAGGGGGCACTCTTACAGAGCAGCTGAGGCACAATTTGGGATCTTTTGAAGGTACAAATAACGGCGGCCGGGGGTCTTTTGGGCCCTGATCGTCTGATTATAGTGTCACACAGCCAGTTCCAGCGTGATAAAGTTACCTCTCTCTCCGCAGAGAGAGACAGGCACACAGGCTAGTGTCACTTTGTCCCTGGATCGCTGATGGAGCCCCGGGAGAAATGCCGTCACTGACCTGCCACAACCAAACACGCCACATCCCAAGGATTTCCACATTACGACCCACAGGACTACAATCAGCGGGCCCAGTGTAAACATTCTACTGGCTCGGTCAGGTACGCAGAAGCGGACCAATCGCACGGCAGCTTCCAGTCTGGAACGCAAACATCCTGGTGCGCCGCAGCCCTAGACCTGGGATGGAGTGGAAAGCTTCGGCAGTGCGCGGCGTGGGTGCGAGGGGCCGCATGACACATCCGCAGGGTGGCGATGCTGATTGTTGACAGCTGCCCAATAGGCAAGACGAGAGGAAAACTAATTACACTGTGATTTTCTAATTACCTGTCACTTTTCAACGAAGTGCCTGCAAGACGAGGAATTTACAAAATGTGGTGTATCGAGGCACTGAAGGTGGGCAGGGGGTCAATAGGGGGAGCTCCCCCTATCCTGTGAGGGGGAAAAATGGTCTCTCCCTGGACAGAGCAGTATGAAGGCTGGATACACATTAGGCTCCATACATCATACATTTATCTATTAAATCCAAACTAAGTATACAGATAATTCCCAAAGAACCAACACAAATAACCCACCAGAACAGTTTCAACCTTAACATAGATTTTAAAGGTTCCGGGGGGGGGGGGGGGGGGGGGGGGGGGGGGGCGGGGGGGGGGGGGGGGGGGGGGGGACCACCTGGACTGGGGTGCCATTTGGTTTGTGTCGTCGTCAAGCTCTCCAGACTCTGTGATCACTGGGGCCTCGCCGACACAGGCGTCTTAATCCCAGATGATTTCACTGCCACCGTAGGACGAATACAACCATTCAGACTGGCTTTCTCTATTGGTGTTTACTTTGGCTACCAAGGGGTTAAGTAGGACTTAAACTATACCAGGAATGATGCCATCAGAAGCGATCGATCAGAAGTCCTCACAATGGGAGCCTGCGGGCTTGTTCAGAACCACACAGTGCCCGCCCCCTTGAAGACAGACTCATACGAGCATGTGACTTTTTACCCAGTGTTCACTGGAGATTGTCCTACCAGCAAGAGTGCACATTTGGGTGTAATAAGGCATTGGACTACAGCATCACCTCCTGTGAAGCTCCTGACAGATGGTGTACCGCATAACACCGCCTCAGATTGACGTGCAGTCGGCACATTCGCTATTTCGCTAGTTGATGTCTTCCTCCAGACGTCAAAATCAGCTTAGCCACAGCTCCTCAAGAAATGTCAGTAGGCTTCATACATCTTCTTCACTGAAGCTCCTGTCAAACATGGCCCAACAATAACCCCGCTCTCCAAGCCAATGAGATCTCAGCTTGGCGGCGAGGTAGCTAAGATCCTACCCGCCCTTGTTGTCATGTTTCCCACATTTCTTTTGTCCATTTCGGCCATTGGCCGTGAGCATACACAGAATTCAAGAGACGAAGCTCAAGCCTTATAACCCCAAGTGGCGCCATCAGATGGCGGCACAGGTCACGGATTGATGCGTCATGTGACCGGGTGTTGCCCAATCATGACGGGCCTCCCGGTAAATGGCCTGTCCCGGGGTTATCATACAGACGCTAACTGCCATGCTTACAGGCGGCCCAGGCTAAAGACAGTGACACGCCATAATTGATTTTTCCTACAGCAGTCGAGTCGAGAGAAACGCTGACATGATTAACGGGGAGGCCTTGGCTCATCTGTGCCCCCCAGCCCCCCAACTGCCCCGCGCCCTCCCCCACTCCCATGGTGAGGGACACGTTCTCCCAGGAAGCGAGGCTTGGGGAAACGTCAGACGTGGAGCCGGAATGTTACGCTAGTGACCAAAGTCACGCCAAGGACAGCCAGCGACTGGACAGAGGAGGGGGATGTGGAGGATCTGTCCACCTCGGCTTAGAGGGTGCACCTGAGTAACCTGAATGTACAGCTGACTGCAGCTGACACACACAAACACGCAGACACACGCTACACTAGATCACTGCAGGCGCCGCCACACCGTTTCTTAAAGCGACACAGCAGTAACCGAGCTGACATGCAGACGGGCTCTTTCGGGGCCCCCCTCCCATGATTCAGGGGAGCCAGGCATGTTAAGATTCCCAGAGTGGTGGGATCAGAAATGGACCACAGCGCATGTGTGAAGAATAGAGCCGACCTGAGTCTCGTCGACAGGATTTGCTACGCTATTCTATTGTATGGTATTGTGTAGTAATTTTCCCGTGACAGGAAAAGTGCAGCCTGCATTCAGAAATCAACGGAAGGTGCCGAACCCGTTGGACAAGGACCAATCACAGGGGGCAACCATGAGGAAAGGGCGGGGAGGTGGGCGTGGCCATGTGTGGCCCCACCCAAAGGATTTCTGAAGCAGCAGAACCTAACAGTCTAACCCCAGAGCAACTCCACCATTTAAGTGTATTTACGAGCCATTTGGAGAAAGACGGCAAGCAGTCGAGGCCCCTTTAAGTCCCCTTTGAAAGGGATTTTTTTACAGTATGACTTTGGTTTAGACAAGGAAGTATAAATGTTTTCTGGCAAGGATCCAGATGGATCAGGCCTGCACTTGAAGAAACCATCTGTTCCACAGAATAAGAGGGAGCAGGCTTAATCCTCGCAGAGCTGTTCTTTTAAGGAGCGTGGCATGCGGGCCCCAAGCAGGGGCTGATGGGGGAGGCGGGGGGGGAGGAGAGCGAACTCCCCTGATTCGGAGCTTTTTGGAAGATGGGCTGCAAGACCGATACAGCCTCTGTAATCAGAGCAGCCCCAATTCAAGACCAAGTTTGTCTTCCTGCACACAGTGGCTCTCCAGATGGCCGCTGGTGCAGAAGCACCCCGTCAAGGTCACTAAGTGGATCACTGAAAGGTCAGGAAGGGGAGGGAGGGTAAGCCCAGGGCTCAGCCCAAGACGTAAGCCGACTAAGTGGCTGCTTAGGGCCCGGCGACGACCAGGGGGCGCCCATCTGAGCAGCCTGTAAGAATGGGATGGAAGATGACAAATAGGTTAACCAGATTTTGCTTAGGGCCCCGAAAAGGGTTTGGCAGGCCATGGGTCAGGCATGGAGACTGTTCTTGCCTGGCGATACGCAGACCAGGGCCGAATCTGCAAGGAGCTCCTCTGCAGCATTAGTGTACCAAACTCAGCTTGGCCACATTGGACCATCAGATTATGTGTTCAATCTGTGAAAGGGACAATATAGCTCCCATTTGCTAATATGCCATACCCTCTAACTCTGACCAGCAAGCTCCTGCGGGTGTAAAGAGGAAGTACAGGCTCCGTTTGCTAATGCTAACAAGCGAGCTATGTGGGTGTAAAGAGGAAGTACAGG
>JAODKL010000051.1:7796833-7815484 GCA_026780765.1 Petrocephalus schoutedeni
TAAAAGGCAGTGTCACCCCAAACCCCACCCACAAAAGGCAGTCTCACCACAAACCCCACCCACAAAAGCCTATTCCACCACAAACCCCTCCTACATATAGCTGTCCCCCCATTAACCCCTCCCAAACGGCTGTCCCTCAATAAGCACTTCCCACATAGGGCTGTCCGGCACCACAACAACAACCACATGGAAGTCTGGCACCCCAGAACTCTGAAACCTGTTAAAAATGATTAAGACCAGCGCTAACGTTACTAGCATGAAACACGGGCAGCACTGCTGTGGTTCCACAGGAACAGTCCCCGACCCCCGATGACCTAACAAACAGCACAGAGCGGGAGGGAGGGAGGAACACATGTACCACTATACCCCGGCACTGACACTGCCATTACGGCAAAGAGCTGATATCGATCCCTCGCCCCGCCCCCGCACCGTGCCGCTGAGTGACACTCAGGAAGCCCTGTAATCTCCGCAAATCACAGTCATCGTGCTACGCGACTGTCCCGTGACTCAGGGATCCGGTAGTCAGAGGGTGCGTCCCGAAATCCATGGATGCCCATGCAACCTCGCACAATTCCGGGTGCTGAGTAAAACGAAGGGAACTAAGACCTCCGTCCTCACATCCCTCATATTCCTCACATCCCTCACATCCCTGACTGATGCCACTGAGACTCAGGGTTACACCATGAGCCCATCCTGGCCACCCACATCACTAATTCATTCATGAGGCGTCAGCCGCAGTAACCGCAGAGATGGCGACCCGGTGAGCAGCCCGTGGACGACAGCTGTAGTTACTGACCAGCCAAATAGGGTGTCATTTATGGGCATGCAGTCACTCTCACCACATACCCCCGGACTGACCGGATTCACAGGGGCACTTGACACAGCTTTTGTGGGGAGGGGGGGCTCACACTGGGCCAATTTTGCAGATTTATTTGTTTTCTCTCTCTCTCTCTCTCTCTCTCTCTCTCTCTCTCTCTCTCGCTCTCTCTCTGCTGTGCTTAATGGATTTTCATTTTGTTACGAGGACAAACCAGGTGGCGCTGATGTCCCAGCTGGGTCAGCGTGTACCATTACAGGGCAATTAGCACCCTGACGGAGGGCCCGGCACGGGGACGATGAGGGTCACCCCCATCAAACATGGGGACGGCCTGCTACCGTAGCAACCCGGCGCGGCATCAGCGGAAACGCTCCGTCGCCGTGACACCCGGGCGCTGCCTCCTAATGACACGTTACGCGATGATGTCACTGGGTAGCACAGCTCACTCACTCCTTCAGATGGGAAAACAAGCAACAAATAAGCAATCGTCCGTATTTATCTGAGGGGTTTTATAAAACGAAAGGGGGGGGGGGGGCGAATGAAAAATTAATGAGACGGAGCCAGAATGTTCCGCAAGCCGCTATTTTCCGGAATCGCTCTAAGGAGCTCGCCAGACAATTAGAGGGCTCTCCTTCCGGTGGGCGGCCGGAGAACATCTTTATCTAGCGAAGCACTGACGCTAAGTTGGCCCCGAGGGACACTAGAGCATCAATAGCTGGACCCTACCCCTTTTCAATGGGCCCTGCCCCTTTCATTGGGATCGCTGGTATGTAAGGAGCCGGACTGTAATGACCGAAAGACCTTCGACTCGATTTCAGAACATCACGTCACATTTGTCACCTATCCTCCCCTTTTTAACATTACATGGTGGGGGGGGGGGACAACAAGTTAGTAAGTGGTATATTAATTACCATGCTGAACGATTCAGGACATATAAATCATGAATAAGCAAACTTAGTGTACATGAAATATTTAACACAATATAACAACGCATCCATCTTCCAAGGCCGCTTAGCCAGGACAGTGTCACTGTCCGGGGGCCCGTCCCGGGAAGCGGGGGCCACATACACATTGGGAAATTCCAAGGTACCAATCAGCCTAACAGGGAGGACCCCAAACCCCCCCTTGCAACACTATTAAAAGAAACACCATAAATTCACAAAGAGCCACCAGCTATTCAACAGTTAAGTTGCTCTGAAAGAATAATTCCCTCCTGTCTGAATATTTATTTATATCTGTATAGGTGATGCTTTAATCCAAAGTGAGCTACACTCTCAAAACGTCTGTTTATTCAGCTTAGTTAAAGGGAACAACAGTCATCTCCTACTGCGACTTTAAATGATTTAAACACCGTTTTAAGTTAACAGCCTTAACCCTACCCCTCCCCACTGAGTCGTTGTTGCTTAAAATAGGGGAATACATACAATTTATTCAGATAACAGATGACATCACTGATACCACTCTCAAAAGCCAAAAGTAAGAAGAACATTCTACACTTATCTGTGCAATCTCTCTCCCTGCATTTCTGATAGGCTGGAACTTTAGCCTAGGAGCAGAGGATTGTGGGAATGGAGACAGCCCAGCTAACCTACATAGACTGAGCCAAACTGCGGCACCTTTTGATGATGTAAGATGGTCTCCTTACTGGACCCTCTGGAGGAGAACTGAAGCTAAACCACATGGAGCCTTTCTTGGTACACATTTCGGATGTCTTAGTCCCCAACCCTGTCAAAAACCATGCAGCACAAAAGTCTGATTGCTTGCATAGAAGGTCAGGAGTAGAAGAAAAAGGCCTTAGTCCAAACATATTGGCCGGGGAATAGGAACATAGTGCTGAAGTCCTGTCACAGTGCTGCTGATGGTGTAGGGAAGCAGTATGGGCAAGCATCTGCAGTACTCAGCAGCACCCCCTGTTGCACCTTAAGCTAAGAGCAGCAGCACCCATATTTCTGGAAGGCCAGTATTTCTTATATGCCAGCACTGCAGGAAACTATTAGACAGACCCTGGGGCAGTAGAGGAGAGCAAAGTCTGCCCCCACGAAAGATCTGCATGGCCCGGCGGGATAGAGAGGCACTGGCTTGCTCTGGTGATAAGCTAATCGCCCTCCCACCCCCCCCCCCCCATGGGTGGGTGAAACGGGGGGAATTTGCGAGCAGCGACGGCCACCACGCAAGCCAGCCACAGCTCTGCTCTGAACTACGCGGTCCAGAGAGAGAAAGGGGAGGGAGGGAGGGAGGGAGGATGACAGCAAGGAGGAGATGGAGCGAATGACAGAGGAAGGAGACGAGGAATGGAGGAGAGTGGGGGAGAGATGACAGAGAAGAAGAAAAACAGAGGGAAGGAGGAGGAGAGGATGACAGAGAAGGGGAAAGAGAAAGTGGAAAGGGGAGGGAGAGAGTGAGAAAAGAGGGAGGGGGAAAGGAGGAGCGATAGAGGCAAGGAGGATGAGAAAGGGGGGGAGGAGTGAAATAGAGAAGGAGGGAGAGGGAGGGGGAGGGGGTGGGAGCCGTCTCCTCGGTTACAGGATGGAGGTCAGAGTCCTGCCAGCCCAGAGCAGCACATGGCCGAGCAAATAGTCCCCCCCGCCCGTGGTCCTGCTGTGCGGCCCCGCTCTCAGGAGACTCCCACCACGGCCCTTTGGCACCCGCCACTGAGAATGGGCAGGCGGCCACGTGCGGGAAGGAGGGAGAGGGCACGGGCTCATACACACCAGACACACTCCTACTGTGCTACACACCCCTCTAACCACTCGGCAATCCTCTGCTGGTCATTTGGACATCTTACCTCTCTCCATAAGCCCCACCCCCAACAACTCCCACTACAGAGAAAGATGCTTTTGAGACTGAACTGGACTATCAGGTGGGTACTGCTACTGCCACGTTCAACTGGCTAGGACCTGACACACCTGCAACAGTGACTGGCACACCTGAGTGCCTAACTGGACACCTGTTACCGTGCCTGGCACATCTGGGGACTAACTGGTCACTTCTAACCGGATACGTGTTAACGTGCCTGGCACATCTGGGCACCTAAATGGACACCTGTTACAGCACCTGGCACATCTGGGGACTAACTGGTCACTTCTAACCGGACACCTGTTACAGTGCCCGGCACACCTGAGTGTCTTCCTGGATACCTGTTACAGTGCCTGGCACACCGGGGCGTCTAATCTGACACCTGTTACAGTGCCCGGCACACATGAGTGTCTTCCTGGACACCTGTTACAGTGCCTGGCACACCGGGGCGTCTAATCTGACACCTTTTACAGTGCCCGGCACACATGAGTGTCTTCCTGGACACCTGTTACAGTGCCCGGCACACCTGAGTGTCTTCCTGGACACCTGTTACAGTGCCCGGCACACCTGAGTGTCTTCCTGGACACCTGTTACAGTGCCTGGCACACCTGTCTTCCTGGACACCTGTTACAGTGCCCGGTACACCTGGGCATCAAACCAGACACCTGTTACAGCACCAGGTGGAGGGGAAGGGGGATCCACAAGCAGCAGATTGCTATTGAGGGGTATGTCTCCTAAGTTTATGATGCTCTACACTAAAGATTCAAAGACCCAGGGGAGAGATAGGCTTGCAGACAGAGGATCTGATCTTGCTCGCAGTTCAGAGCTGCTCACTCTCAGCAGCCCTCAGCCCACACTCCTCCGTGACGTGACACCCCCTCTCCCCTCCCTCCCCCCCCCAATCACCACAGACACGCCGGAGCCTCTATTTAAAACCTCCTGGCAGCCAGGCCTAGTGACACGGAGCAGGCGATCTGTTCCCCCAGCTGGTTCTGTAAGTGCAAGGGGCGGGGGGGGGGGGTATGGGATCACAGAACTCGGGACTCACTGAAGGGGAAGCTAATTTAAATGCCACTGCTGCACGCACACACACACACACACACACACACGCAGTTCAGGATAGCCCAGAACGGGCAGCATTACTCCACCTACACACCCCTGTGAACTCCGACGCGTGACACATACCATAGGAAAAGCACTCTGGGAAATTTAAAGGGGCCGTGCGCCATCTGGGGAGAGAAGATTCCTGGTCCCCCGAAACATCTTCCTACCTCGGGATCCACGGTCAGTGTAGCATAAACCCCCTCCCGCATGAGCCAGGTCATCCAGCGGATTGGCACCCCAACAAGTAAACGCCATCTCTGAGTGCGAGCAGCATGGTCAACAGAGAAAAAACAGGGCATAGTGCAGAGACCTCATGGTGCACAGGCCAGCTTCTCCCCCCCGGCCCAATCAGGAAGCCCTGACCCCCATGAGGGGAGGAAATCTGCACAGTAGAACCACTCTGGAGGGCAGCTGAGTCAGCCCAAAGTGCCTTGCAGAGGAAGTTGGGAGAAATAAAAATAATAATAAAAAAAAGAAATGTTAAGCCAACTAATCAGCCTTGGGGAAGAGCTGTGAGGTTAGAATGAGGGAAGGCGGCAATCTCTCCTGCATGCTGTGGATGTGCATGCATGCAGACCACTGAGACCATGAGAAATGGGGGGCAGGTCAGTATGGGCCCACAAGGACCCTGTCAGAAAAACATCCCAAGAGAGAGAGCAGACCTCTGGAGCACGCCGTCTGGGAAGCCTGGCTCCTGCCACCGCAGTCGAGAGGGCCGGCAGTGTAGCTCAACTCAGGGTGCACGCAGTACCCCGCCCCTTTAACCACACACGGTGCGTGGGGGAGGAGCCCCGGAAGGTGAAGTGAGGTGGAGTGGGGGTTGCTGTCCTTTCCATCGCCAGAGAGCCCTTCAGAGGTCTTCGAGAAGTCCACAAGGTGATCCGCGGCCTCCCAGACAAGATGCGGGCACCCTGGGCTCTCGGTAAACATGTTTCAGGTCTGGGTGAGAGACCTCCCACCAGCAGAGGGCACCAGAGGAACAGCCAGGCAGCAAAGAGAAGCCGTTGCCTTAGAAACGGGCGCCATGGAACCTCAGCAGCATCCGGCTGCAATGTGATTCTCTAGCCATGTGACATCTCAATGCCTGTCAGCGCCCTTTACAGGCCACTTCTGAGAACAACCACACCATGGACTGCCTTGTCTCTCAGCCGGTCCAACAGAGATTATACTTATAGATATATATATATATATATATATGAATACAGAGTGCTAGGTGGAGAATCTAGTCAGAGTGAAGAAGTAAGTACCAGCAGAGTGCAGTATCAGTCTGCGGTGTAACAGGGTCTGAACATCAGTGCCTTCAGTGGTTTTTGTTTAAGCTAAACCCCTGCGGCTGAATCTGCTCTGGGGAAGCAGATAAGGACGGGATCATCCGTGCTCCTCTGCAGGCTTTGAAGGTCCCGTGCATCGGGCCGGGCCGAGTAGCTACGGGCGGCTGGTGTCGAGGCAGCGCTGGCAAAAGAAACACGCCTGTCACCGTTACGCGAGGGAGGACCAATCAGAAAGAGAGGTGACTAATGATCGCCCGCTCGCTCCGTTACGTAAGATCGATCGGCACAAACATGCGAGGGCAGACATACGGTGATCCGCTTAGCGGGTGCCGGCCGCGTGCTCAGCCTTACACAACAGGCCTGATCTGCTGCTGCACTGTGCCGGTAACCCTGGTCTCACTGTAACCCCTTCCTGCCACATCACAACGCCTTGTCATGGCCCCCGGTGGGGAGGGGGAGGGGTGCAGAAACCTGGGGAGATCACTACTGGAAAAAAAAAATCACTGCTGCCTAAGTCTCAATATCCAGCCAGGATTCCACTCCCCTCTTCAAAAACCCCTCCCCCAGACAGACTCCTCCCACCCTCTATCATCAATAACCAATCGATGGCATCCCCTCCTGGCTGAAGCCCAGCCCTCTGCCCTATGCTGCCTGGGATAGGCTCTAGGCCCAACCCGGGTACCCCCGTCTAGGATAACTACAAGACAGATGGACAGAGAGTGCCGTACGTGATTAACCATCCCTGATTGGTGGAGGAGAGAAGCCGGTCAGGCAATGAGCCGCCGTTCACGGGCCCTCCCTGCTGACAAGGTGCTCACACGGGGTTCCCGCAGCAGCCTGGAGTGCGGCCGTGCCTCCGTCAAACCCCCGCGTCTCTCGCTTCCCAGCTTCAGCCGTCTAGCCGCCGACCATTTATTATTCATCCTCCTCCTCGGAAAAAAGCCCCCATTCTCCAGAGCACCTCGGCGGCTTGGCTGGGAGACAAAAGCTTAAGCGGCTGATGACTGCTCCACTGCGGTCGCCATGGAAATAGGACACTTCTCTCACCTTTTCCAGCCAAACTTTTCCCACCTTTCAACACTTTCCCCATCAAGCTTCCGGTTGCGCCTGACACACGGCTTAATTCTCTTCTTCTTGACGTACAGAGGATTCAGCTATAATTGGCTAATTGGGCCATGTGACACTCCTGGGCCAATGGGATCGCAGTTGGCCCTCTTTTGTTCAAAGAGTGCTGCATGTTTAGCTGCATTCCTGAAACGAATGACACTTATATCGGGAGCACCAGTCCCCACATGAGGCAACAGTCTAACGCCAGGCCGGGTCACGCATTTGTCATTATGTCGTGTGACCTGTTTTGTTCTGAGTTGAGTGGGCGGGGCAGTCAGGGATTCAGATCACGACCACACACGGCCAGACAGGCCTGGGGAGGGGGGAGAGCGTGATGTCACAAGCAATGGGTGGGGGCGGGGCTAATGGAAATAAGGAGAGGAGGGGACCAGTGGGGAACAGGAAGGGAAGAGGACTATGGAGCCGGCCCCGCGAGAACACAAGCCACAACCCCTTTAGAATATCATCTACCACAGGGTTCTCCAACCTGGTCCTTGGGGACCACTGGACAGTCCCCGTTTCTTGCCGTCTCCCAGCTCCCCGAGGATTGCGCTAGGGAGCACTGATCTACGAGGTCCACACAAGATGGATAAGGGGTGGACTGTTTGAGTGCTAAGAATGATTGATTTGCGGGAACAATGAACACGGCCTGCCTTTTTAAAAATATATATATATATATTTTATATATATATAGGCTTCTTCTCTCATGGCTTCACAAGTATCGACTCGGATTGGGTTTAAAGCCCCGAGTCATCAAGCAGCTCTTTGCATGGAACATAATTTGCGTCACATTCATTCTGCGCTTCAAATCGAAGGTGCGTCAATTAATGATTAATTAAATATGGGTCTGGGTGGAGCGAGGGTCGGCCCCCGTCACAGAAACGGGGGTTTGAGTCAGACTTCCCTGAGAGGAGGCAGGGAGTGCAGGAGAAGGAGACAACTTCAGTCTTTAGAAGCTATTTAGTGCGGTTTAATCGCGAAGCCGGTAAAAGCTTTTTTAAAAAGAGGCGTGATGGGACTTTCGCTGCAGAATCCTGTTCACTTAAGCACAAAGAAAAACACCCCAGCGTGCAGCCCCCACCCCCCGAAGAATCGACTTGGGCAGGAAAGACCCCCGGGCGGGGAGAGGGCTGCGTTCTCACCGCTAACTGCGTGCGTGCACGGCGCGGCCACGTGAGCTCGCCGGCAAACTCACAGACCTTCTGTCATGTCATATTTCTTCTGACGCAAACTGAGAGCGAAGAACAGAGAAACGACTCTCACTCTCACACCCGTCCTCCGGCTTCTGTCTCAGCTGTGGGGGCTCGCTGGGTTTAAGATCTATGCCAGGCCCGGGAGGTTGTGGGTTCCAATCCCATATCTCACAGAATAATCAATTCACCAGGCCCTTGAGCAAGACCCATAACCCCAACTGGCCCAGGAGGGCTGGATGCTGGATGATTTGTTCTCTCCTGTATACAGTATATGCGCTTGCCTGTGTCTCTTGTCTGAGTAAGACGGATTATCAGAAAGCTACGCCCAGCCAATCAGGAGCACCGAATGCCTGGTAGAGGTGCGCTGGGAGCTGAGAGGAAGCAAAAATGTGGACTGTCTGGGGGTTCCCCGAGGACTGGGTTGGGAAACACTGCCTTAGAAGACGGGGGCATCTGAGGGAGGCCGGATTCTGGGTTTGTGAAACATCACCGTTCGGAGTACCTATGAGGAAGGGCGGTACCTACACTCTGAGCGTGGGAGTATGGCCAGCCGAAGCCTTCCAGACCTAGTCCTTCCAGGGAACATGGCCGGATCACGGCCCAGAGCTGACGGGGGATGGGCATCACACATACAGAACCGCCCCCCCCCCACGACGATGATCATACCGCTAATGCTGCTCGGGGATCACAACAGGAAAGAGCCAGAGACACTGGTCTGGATCAGAACCCAGAAAGGCAGCGGCACTTCCTGCGTCTGGGACAGGAAACACTTCCGGGAGAAGTGGTGCGGCTTGCAGGCCTGAGCCGCGGGGCAGGACGGGCTTCTCGTCGTCCTCCCGCTTGTAGCGTCTCCTAGGGGCTTACCTAACCTGGCGGCTAACTCAGCCTGTAGCTTCATGTGCCCCCCCCCCAGGATAAACTGCTCTGTTTTCCCGAAACGGCCAAGACAACGCCGTCTGGCATCAACGCACAAAGCGGAAAAATTATTCATCCGCGTCATCACAAGGAGCCCGCATCGACCAGGCCTGGAATATTTCTCATCCTGTAATGACTTGGGTTTTTTTTTTCTTTTTTTTGACGTCCTCTCATTTGAAGAGAGGACGATTCACGGTGTCGGGCTTATGAATCCGAACTTGGCGCCCTCAGACGACCCATTTCGCTGCGGACGGGGCCCCCCGCGGCACGCGAGCGTATACACCATCAGCTCCCCGGTCACTCCACAGCCCTGACCTCCCCTCCAGAAAGCACTGCGTGTTACGCTGTCTGCCTCACAGGCACCATCGGATTAAAATAATCATGAATCAGACATTTTCCCCCTCAAGATTCATTTATTTATAGACCCAACTGTTATGGAGTTATGTATTAGTCATGAAAGGCTTTGGATTGACCTGGAAGCAAGTGTGAGGGATCTGATTGCGATTTAGGGTCTCTGGACGAGGCTGATCGTGGTCAATCTGCCGGGGCGGCGGGGGGGGGTATCAGTCACCCCCATAATTAAACATGAGCTCTGCAGAGATATGACTGCAGAGATTGAGCGGTGATACTAGGTGGCGGATGTCCCTGGGCAAAGTGCAGTCACATGATCACCTGCACCCCACCCCACACCCCCCTCCCCACGCACACACGCACCCACTCACTCCTTATAAGGTCCGGTTCTGTGACTTGCGTACAGACCCTGCTGCCTGCTGAGGCCTTTCTGCCAGCCTGCGGCCCACTTCAGTTTTTCGACTCCAATTTGGACACATGAAATATTCCTTAAAAAAAACGGGCCCACTTCGGCACAGTTGTGGACTGAGAAATGAACAACATCACAATGCACTTCGCACCGAAGTGAGCATCATCATCTAATTACGGGGGTTGGAGGTGTGGACATTTTTAAAACAGATGGAAACCTCTTACAACCATCCTTAGAACACATCCCGGCCCAAAAACACCCCAGACCCAAGAAGGTCACCACAACCAAGGGGGTTGTAAGGTAAAGATCAGGAGAGCCCCGTCCCACACAGGCACCCAGTACGCCTCTCCTTCCAGTGCGCATCGAAGGAGCCCATTTAGAGGGTAAATAAGCCATCAGATAATATATAGATTTGATGACTGAACAGCTGGGCTATACCAGCTTAACTTATCTACATCCAAAAAGCAACCCAGCAGCTGAATGCTAAAAGATACAAACCCATAAAGAGATGGGCCATTCCAAACTTCTCACTCATTTACATTTTATAGGAGACATTTTTATCCAAAGTAGTGACGTAACTCCACTATCCAAAGACTCTAACCAGCCACTTTCAGATCACTGATGACATCTTAACCCACTAAGCCACACAACGGATTAAGGGGAAGATATGGCCTTAACATTAACTGCAGAAGTTTTTAAAGTGATCAGAAAAAAAAATCATGCTCCTAAATAACAAGGCGAGAGGGGCTTATGGGTAACAATTGTGACAATCTCCTCAGCGAATAATGGCTCCCCATGGAGTAGGTGAAGGCCAGACAGCCTTACCGGCTGTAGTCGGTAACACCTTTACCATAGTGTGGTACTATAAAAAAGACACGGGATTCGAGAGGGGCACCTCGAACCCAAGATCATTGGGCCTTTGATGCATTAATCATCATCGCCATGGTGCACACAGCATAAAGGGTCACCTGTCTAGGATCACCTGAACCTACATACAGAATCACAACCCGCCCCAGAAAGACCCCAGCAAATGCTGAATAAATGCTGTGATCGTGAGTATTTTCGCTGCGATGCTCACTCTGAGGACTGCGGTGTCCTAGCAACCAGCCACGCTGTTGGACACAAACAAACAGACGACACACATCATTAATTGCCTAGGGGGCACGTGAAAAAGGATAACACAAAAAAGATTATAAGATCGGCAAACAGTGCACAGCTTCACATTTAATACTTACAAAAAGGGTGGTAATAACATAAAGCGTCAAGTACAACAAAACAGTCTTTATATTACTTTCATTTTAGAAGCACAACAACTATCATTATGGATTCACCAGGTCGCACTTCCGGCAACTTTCGACCATTTGTGTGGGTCTGGGTCAGTCACGACTGCTTATTCAGTGCTTTCAATTTCTGGTCAGACAGGCAATTCTTGGTTGATGCATTTTTTGGGTCTTTGGGGGCAGTGTGTGGGTCACTGAGTTAGGATCAGAAGGGTGTTGGTTCAAATCCCAGGGTCGGCAGAGTGATCTCAGCATTGGGCCCCCAATTGCTCCAGGAACTGTCTGATCTTGCTTTATAAAAATAATCTTTGTCTTGGATCGTCACATTTTAGGCCGATTCCAGCCTCCTGACAGAAGGGGGCGTCATACTTGATGAGGGCCCCAGGACCTGCGGATGCCAAACGGGCTGGAAATGATAAGAACGCAGCGCTGCCGTTCTCTCAAAAGCGGCACCCGTCCTCCGCGACGCTACCGAACTCTGGATCCACATAACAGCCCGTTCAGCTAAGTGACTAATCACCCTCTCGGTTTCAGTAATTGCTCCTAAAAGATGCTTTTCTTTCGTGCAACCCTTCCGTGCGTGATTTCACAGCGGTGATGTCATGTGCCGGTTTTGGAAACCAAGCAATGCAAAAAAAAAAAAAAAAAAACTGCACCTCCCCCCCCCCCCAAACTCATTTTCGAATGTAATCAACAGCCTCGATATCGCAGTTCACTGGAGATGCACAGTGGAGTGGTCATGTGATCTGCGTGTGTGCGTGTGTGGCAGCCAAGCCAGGAGTTTCCACAAAGGCTGCGTGACAGCGAGCTAAGGATCTGCCAGAAGTTTCCCTGGGGTTGTGGGAGGGGGGGGAGGGCTTGACTGCAAGGGCTTGCCAAGGCAGAGTGTGGCAGGGGGTGTGTGTTGGCCTGAGGAGAAGGGGGGGCTGTCAGAGGAACACTGTAAAAAGACAGGACGCGTGCGGTCTGGGAGGGCGCACTGCAATTTGGCAGCATGCTAAAAATAGCCCCGAACCACAAATACGCCGGCTAAAAATAGCCAGGCTTTTGATTCTGCTTCTGAGATTGATAGGGACGGGCCATCTGCACGGAGGGGGCGGGGCCGAGCGAGGCCTGCCACTGAGCCGCTGCCCTTCCTGTTTATCTAGCTTCTCGCCTTCCAGTTATCGGTCGGTGGCGATGCTAGCAGGACCGCGGGCGGGAAGGCCAACGCGCTGGGAGGCCAACGCACTGGGAGGCTAACGCGCTGGGAGGCTAACGCGCTAGCACAGCAGCGGATGGCGGTCACGCGCTGTTCATGCAAAATCTGAATCTGCAATTCAGCAAATATTTGAATACGTAACGGAAAAGTTTAACAATACGATTCCTAAACAATCAGAGGAGCAGCTGAGCATAAAAGCTACTCTGGTGTGCAGAGCAGGGGGGGGGGGGATCAGGCAATAAAATGGAACTTTATTTGCCATCAGTACAAGCACAACACATCCCACTTTGCTCTCTTTTTTGTTAAAGGCTTAATGGAGATTTGAAGGGATTTGAACCAACTACCGGCCACAGTCACAGAGACCTAGCTTACTAAGCCACACGCCACCCCCAGACCTGAGATGTAGAGACCACATCAAAATGCAAAGTGGCAGCCACAGAAGCGTGCACGTGAGTCCCGAGGAAAGGCAAACGGGCAGCCTCAGTCACAGGGCGAAGTATAACAAATTCAGAGCTGAATTCTGGGACGTTTCGATTTAATGACAGCAAGATACTTGGGACTCTGACCTTTTAATGGAACAGATTCTTGCTTACAGGGTTGTTTCTTCATGATGTGTGATGAGGTGGGAGGTGTCGGTAACAATGTTACCCCCCCTCCACCTCCAGCACTGGGGAGGGTTGAGTCCCAGCTATGCTCTGTGCATGGATTCTGCATGCAGAGATGGGCAGGTTTTTTAACGTTAAATAGCTATGATATTAACGCAGTTTCTCATGGCTGTTTTGAAGATTATAGGCCTATCAGTCATATGAAGAGAATGATACAAATATGCCAATTCACATAGATACTACAATTTTACTCCTGTAATAAGATGCTGCCCCATCCTGGGTTATTCCCTGCTTTGTACCTGCACCTTCTAGAAGAGGCTCCAGAACCCCAGCGAGCCCTCCAAGGACAAGCGGGTATAGAAAGTGGATGGATGGAAGGATGGATGGATGGATGGATTAATATTTCACAGCTCAACAAGACAAGCTGACACTAAACTATATTAGAATCTATGAAGATCAGCCACTCGCAAAATTTGGTAATTCAAAAATTTGGTAATTCTGGCACACCCCCCGGAATTTCTCTCTACCCAAAAAACGTCTGAATCCGTTATCCACACGTCCTGGGTTCCTCTTAAATAAAACGGTAAAACCAGCATTAAGGCCCCCTTTGGGTGTCCATCGCAGGCTGACACAATAGCATAGCCGGCCTCTGCTCTCGGTCCAGTGGCATAAAAAGTATGTCGATTTAAAAACCACAATCAGAATCCATCCTCGGCTATCAAGGCCGGCACGATAACCCGTGATTGGCTAATTCCCCAGAAAACGGGAGACTGATGGAGCTGCGGCAGGTCGTGCGACACGTCTCATCACAACCCCGGCGTGCGTGGAAACGGACTCGAGGAAATTCAAAAGGTGGCGACCAACGAGGTCTCGGACAAGCTGGGATTCTGAGATCACATGTTCGCGAGCAGCTCTGTGAAATCAGTGCGTAATAGACGGCTGTAGGAGAGGGCCTCTTTTCTGGGCAATTAACAAAACAAATTTATAGCATTATATTAGTGTTATAAAGCTCCCTGGACATGCACTCCTGGATTCGCTATGGTGGCAGAAGGAAGATTCGTGCTCTAAAGGGACCTAAAGGCTCAATCCCAATATGCGTACTTGACCGCACTTGAGTTCTCATATACCCGTTTTACGTCATCTTCCATTGTCGAAGATCAGTTCTAATACTAAGAACACGACTACAGAGGATGGTAAAAATCCTTGAATGTTGGTCTTAAACCACCCACAATATGAAAGATCCATTGGTTGCACCCTTGCCGAACAATACCAATCCCATGATTCATTGCGTCATTGATTCTTAGAAAGCAGGTGCTTGCGTTCTTGGTATTGAGATTCACCCCAAGTGTGCTCAGAAACACAGCACCATATGTTTGTCATTCAGCATCCACAGGTCCTGAGGCTCCTGCCAAGTCAGACGCCCTCTGCTGTCAGGAGGCCGGAACTCACCTGAAAAGTGACCTTCAAAGGACATAACCCCCATTTAATGCATCAACCAAACGATGACCATCTAAATCACAAAATAAGCACACCGAATTAGAGCTCTGAAGCGATTACCCGGAATCTAACAATGCACTGAAGTATCAAAAGTAAGCCAGCAAATAGAAATCAAAAAATGGGCAGGATCTATAAAAATCTTAGCAGAAGAAGGGGCAAAGGTACCTCCCATCCCCAAAGCTGAGAGAATTTGTAAAAAACTCCTGCACAGAGATTCACAGCGTTCACTACCGAGGGTCGAACACCTCAGATATACAAAATGCTAGCCACAAAGTCGTAAATATTCATAACCATTTTTCTGTTATGAAAACTGCTCACAGTGAACCACAGCCATCCAAGTTTACTCTCTTGATATTACTTCTTTGCTTAACAATTCTGCTGCTCTGGCAGCAAATTTAAAAACGAGACAATTACTTTACAGCAATAAACAATAGTTTATTAGCCCACAGGCAAGATGAATAGAAAGAAACATTTCATAATCACAGCGTTGCTCGATTAAGTCGTCACATCATCAAAACGAACAATGGATTTTAAATACAAAGAAAATACAAGGTGGTGGCATTAGCTGAATATTTAGCCTTGGCTCCAATACATGCTAATGTCACATGACCTTAAAATAAAAGTGCTGTTTTTCTTCTTGAAGTGAAACTATCCCTGATCGTCGCACTGCTTTCCGACATGTTTTCACTCAGCACAGACCCGATGCATCAGCCCTGACAGGCAGCCATTCTGGGGTCCACTGCGTCACCGTCGCCATGACAACACTGCAACAATCCACAGGGCTCCGCCCCTACTGGTCACACATCACGGCTCAGCTTTTCCGGCTGAGACCGCGCTGGGTTTGGGGGGTGGAGGGTGAGAGGAAAGGTGGGCAGTTACACCCCACCTCCACCAATCCCCATCCCCCCTACCTCCTTTGACGACCAGCACTGGAGTTCAAACCCCAACTGGTCAGCTAGATGAAACAAAGATGAGATGAAAGTTTTTCCACAGTGTGCAGAAAGGTCACTCTGCTGGCTCTATCTGGCCTGCCCTGAGAACAGCTCCACCACCACAAGAAGCCCGGCCTCCACGCCGATAAGCCCACTGCTGACCGTAAGCCCCGCCCCTACTCCAGGACACGCCCTTAAAATCACAGACAACCCCATCACCCCTTAGGAACTACTGGGAGTTAAAATGAAATGGGCACCAGGTGCATGATGAGGATGATGTCAAGGACCAGTCCCAAAAGCGGATGGAAGAAGCCCACTCAGGAATTAAGGGGAATTTTAGCCAAAGAACCTGGAAACACGTCTACCTCATGGCAGCACATGTGCGCCGCACATCCGTGATTAAGAAAAGCAAAACGCACACCTCGCCACACACACAGACAGGAGCACACGTGTCTGTCCGCGTCCCAGTCCCTCCTGCTCGCGGCTCTCTCCCTGCATTGTTTTCTAAACACTGTAATTGCCAATCAGGGATGTTTCGTCTCTTTTTCCCATGTGGTTTCCTGTATTTACCCCTGATTGTCTGCACACTGCTTTACAGCAGCCTAAACACCGGCCCGGCGGCGGCCCGGGCCGCAAGCATGGCGGCATCTGTCCGCGTTTCTCGGGTGCCGCCCACGGGTGGCGGACCAGCCCCTGTTCCCCGGCAGTGCCGACGGCGGCTGTCCGGCCAGGGCTGCGGGGGGGGGGGGGGGGGGGGGGTTTACGAACTCATTCCACAGTAGAGATCTGCCCCCCTGAAATATTCATGCCAGCAAGCAGCAGGTTTTCCGGGCTCCCACCTCCTCAGGCCCAGTCCCAACCTCCCTATTCCGGCGGGGGGGAGGGAGGACAATAAGGGGGGAAAAAAAACATGTCTTAGGAGCGGCACACTGCAGACGTAGCAAGGCAATGCAGCGGCGTGAGGCTCTGTGGCTTAGGAGTCGGGGCCAGTATCCAGCTGGTCATAGGTTTGAATCCCTGGCTCGACAATAATCATATCACCCCAAGCACTGCTCCAGAAATGCTGGGAAAAAGTACCCGCATTTACACAAATGTCAAGTTTAGTATCATTATTGTAAAAGTTCATGTCGGTGTCTGTGATGCCTGACACACTGCTCCCCATCCAGGCTGCACCTTTGGCTTAGGGCAGGGGTGCCCAACTCCGGTCTGGGAGGGCCAGAGCCCAGCACAGTCTGAGCAGGGAAATCTGCAAACTGTGGTGGATTCTGGCCCTCCAGGACTGGAGCTGCCCCACCCCTGGTTTAGGTGAAGATGTTTGTGACCTGGGCCACGACTAATCAGCAACACTAAAAGAAGATGTGTCAGTCTTTGAGCCTTGGCTGCCTAATCGAGAACAGCTTTTCCATCCAGTCGCAGGATCTGGGTTGGAGCTGGGGTCAACCCCAGGAAGCAGAGAGCACAAGGCCGCCCTCAGACACCCTGAATGCGATGTCAGTCTACCACAGGGAACACATGATACTGAGACGCCGATTCACATAAGACACCAGAGGAGTATTCGAACCCACAACCCTGGAGGTGTCAGCACTACCGTGAGTCTCTCAAAACATCAGGTAAAAAAAAAAAAAATCAATTAAAACACTGAGCTCGCTGCTCAGGGATGAGATGTCTATCATTTTAATTCTCGGGGCAAACGTCACAGTCATGGCTAACCACCGTGATTGAATTGATAAGCAAATCAAAATCGATTTCACCGGGAATAAAAAAAACAAAACAAAATGAAAAACTTCCCAGTCTCTCAGCAGCAAAACCTGCGCTTCACCACAAGCTGACATTTCCCCCGCTCCGCCGTCTTTTGTCTGCTAAAAGGCGCTACGGATTCGGCTCGCAGGTCTGTTTTCAGTAATGTCAGACGCTTCCTTGTTCGAGATTCTTATCCGTTTATTTCTGGAACGATCTTTTTTTCCCCCGCCCCTCCAAACAGGAAGTCGTAAGAACCGAAGCTTGAGGCTGCGAAGCGGTAAAAGAAACGAGGGATTCTGTCCTTTTGGTGACGGCGGTGCAGCAAGGCGTCGCGCCGCCTTTCAGGAACTTTCGGGGGGGTGAAGCCTGCCGGGCCTGACGGGCCATAGAGGCCTAACCTGCAGGCTCCACAGCGGGACCGACCGCCAACTGCCCCCTCCTTCCGTGGATTCACCATCCCAGCGCCGCGTCCGGCACCTGCGGCAGACCTAAGACACAGACTACAGACAAATCCTTGAATTACACGGCCCAGTTCCTCGGCCGAGTGCCGATTTTCTCTGAGCCCGGGGGCCGGCCGGAGTGCTCGCTTTGCCCGAGACAGACCTTGCGAGATGTTTACAGGGGAAAAATAAACATCTCAAAAAATAAAAAATAAAAAACTGGGAGACGCACACAAACCCTTTAAGTCTTCGTATAATCTACCGCCGCGAGAGGCCAGGGCTGTGGGATAGAGGGGGCTTGCCAGCGTTTCAACCGCAAGCAAGGGAGCGAGACATATTTACAGCAGGTGAAGGCTGTCTGTACAGAGCCCGGCCAGATAATCCTGCTCAAACACCAGGGCCAAAGAGTGACCCACCGGTGAATGGAGGTGCATTACAGACTCGGTGCAGAGTTTGGGTTCAGGCACTGGGAGAGACGGGCCGGGTCTTTATGGGAGCTAGTAGCAGGCTATCGATAGAGAATGGAGGACACCTGGCACAGACCATCTCTGCAGCAGAATGGGGGGGGGGTTTGAAAATGCAAGCCTACCAACATTATCCAGAAAATATACCAATCTACCGCCACCCCCCCCCCCCAAAAAAAACAGAATCCATCCATCTTCTGAAGGCTGATTTATACTTCTGTGCAATCCACACTGTAGATACCCATGCCATAGCCTATACAGGCCTGATGCCTGTGCTTACATTTCTGGGGAGAAGCTAAGCAGCTACCTACGGCATAGATTATATGCAGAAGTATAAATTAGCCTTAACTGCTAATCGTGGTCAGGATAATTACTGCTTAGTAACAAAATTCTGATAAATCGTACATCAAAAGCATGCGACAGGCAGCCTGTGCTCCATCAAACTGGGCAGGCAGGTGCTGTGTGTGTGTGCGTGTGTGTGTGTGTGTGGGGGGGGGGGGGGGGGAGGGGGGCAGAAGTCTGGTTGGGG
>JAODKL010000051.1:7829977-7885591 GCA_026780765.1 Petrocephalus schoutedeni
ATTCTGCCAGCGATGCGTGCCATGCATCAGCGTGTCTGGCATGCGCAGCTGCAGCTCCGGCTGCCGCTTGGCGCAGGATGGGTTGCCTCGGCAAGGGCAGTTCACCCAAACCGTCATTGATCAGTTCGGGACGTCAAGCTACACACAGCATGACACAGCAGCTGCTGACGGGTCGTGCTGGACCTAGCGTTGGAGGAAATAGCTAACAATTCTTTCCGTTAAAGAAAAGTCAGTCTTGGGTTTTATTGACATATTATCCATACACAGACACACAGTGGCACAAAACATTCCCTCAGGACCACGGTGGAACATACCAACTGGAAGTGGCAGGGGGTGGGGGGAATCCACAGTGCTTACAGTGCAAAACAGGGGGGTGTGTACACACAGGTTCATATATTAGGGCGTGAGTGGCTCAGTGGGCTGAGTGTCTGTGATCAGAAGGTTGCTGGTTCAAGCCTAGCTTCAGTAGAACAGTTACATGTCTATTGGCTGTTGAGCAAGGCCCATAACATGCCACATGTTGGTTGACCCCTGAGCTGTGGGGCAGATGAAGACAAGAATGCCAAAGTACTCAGACAAATAAACGATTTTTCATTATAGTAATAGTAATAATTCCTTCGCGGTTTCATTCATTCATTATGTCAACATGCATGTTACTACAGTAATCCAGGTTCGGATCAGTTATGGGGTTGGGGTCTTGAACCAGCAGCTAGGTTAACCAGCTCCACTGCATAGTGATCAGTGAGCCACCCCGTCTGACCGCTAGACGTGATCTCCGTGTGGCTGGGTGAGGGGAGATAGATCCGGGCAGCGTGGGATCGCTCAGTCATCCTGCCGTTGCAGAATGAGACGCCCCCTTTTCTCGCCACGACTCCAGCCAATCGGAGTCAGCCCTGGCCCGGCCTGGCGCTGTCAGCAAAGACTTGGGAAAGCTAACCAACACCACCAACCCCGCACGTCAAGCTCGGGCAAGTCCTTGCAAGGGAATGTGACTGCATCCATGCGCCTAAGTGCAAGTCATGCTTAGCCCCAGCCATGATATAAGAGGTAATGCCGGCTCTGCGCATCGCAGCACTGCAGGGGGTGATTAATCAGCCACGCGGTGTAACATAGCCAGGAAAACACCTGGGAAAACCAGCTAGCGAGGTACCATGCAAAGGCTCCTTTAATCAGAGCGAAACATACATCCACAGGCATTTACCCAGTATGACAAAACAAGCCTGGCCTCACTGTACCAAAATGCAGTGACATAAGCAGATGCCAGCTGGTCTGTACTTTCACAAATCAAAATGGTTCTTTTAAATGGTCTTCATATTGACACCGACACTTAGCCTAAAGTGTGCGTAGAAAGGCAGGCAACGTGTTTAGCGTGTGAACAAGGGGGAGGAGTGGATAGAGGGCATGTGTAAGGTTAGGGTGCACGTGTAGCATGTGAATAAGGTTAGGGGCATGTGTAGCATTTATGTAGGGTTAGGCAGCGTGTGTATAATGTTACGGAGCATGTGTAGTGTATGTATAAAGGTAGAGAGTGTGTGTAGTGTATGTATAAGGGTAGAAAGTGTGTGTAGTGAGTGTACAAGGTTAGGGAACACATGCAGTGTGTGCATCAGGTTAGGGAGCGTCTGTAGTGTATGTATAAGGTTAGGGAGTGTGTGTAGTGTATGTATAAGTTTAGGGAGCATGAGTAGTGTGTGCATAAAGCTATGGACTGTGTGTAGTGTGTGTATAAGGTTAGGAAGTGTGTGTAGTGTGCGTATAAGGTTAGAGAGTGTGTGTAGTACGCGTATAAGGTTAGGGAGTGTGTGTATCAGGTTAGGGAGTGTGTGTGGTGTGTGTATCAGGTTAGGGAGTGTGTGTAGTGTATGTATACGGTTAGGAAGTGTGTGCAGTGTATGTATACTGTTAGGGAGCATGTGTAGTGTGCGTAGAAGGTTAGGGAGTGTGTGTATCAGGTTAGGGAGTGTGTGTAGTGTATGTATACGGTTAGGGAGTGTGTGTAGTGTGGTGTATACGGTTAGGGAGCGTGTGTAGTTTGTGTATAAGGTTAGGGAGCGTGTGTGTAGCATATGTATATGGCTAGGGAGTGTGTGTAGTGTGTGTAAATGGTTAGGGAGCATGTGTAGTGTGTGTATCAGGTTAGGGAGTGTATGTAGTGTGTGTATCAGGTTAGGGAGTGTATGTAGTGTGTGTATCAGGTTAGGGAGCGTGTATAGTGTGTGTATCAGGTCAAGGAGCGTGTGTAGTATATGTATACGGTTAGGGAGCTTGTGTAGTTTGCGTATAAGGTTAGGGAGCGTGTGTATAAGGGCAGGGCAGTGCAGAGCTGTGTCTAGTGGCCCTGTCTTGTCAACTCGGCTAGTGCTGGAAGAATGACAGGAATGCTGGCGCCTCCACCCCCACAGTCCCGGGTCGCTGCGGCAGCCGGCTGCCCCCTCCAGCCCCCCACCCCCCTCTTGCCGAGCTGGCGGCCTCTGGCCCATTTGTTTCCTGACACAATTGTGTTTCCTGAGTCTGATGGGGTATGATTGGGGGGGCAGGTCCCCCGGGTGGGGTCGTGGGGGGCGGGGGGGGGGAGAGACCTGAGAGTGGAAGGTGCCTCTGGGAGCCGGGGAGATGCCTGGGACTTTGCCTGCCAGACCAGGGATCGGCATGGTGCAGTTATTTACTGTCCCCGTGCCGTGACAAACTGCAGCCATAACCTGCGTCTTATTAAAACACACTCATTTTTCCAGAAGCCATGAGGCTGACCAATGGAAACACAGCAGAAACACTACGGCTGATGCCACAGTCCTGCTGTTAGTGGCACATAAATAATAGATCCTATGGGTAAGTGGTGTGGATGGATGAATGGACCAATGAATGGATGGATGGACAGATGGATGGATGGACAGGCAGATGGATGGACGGGCAGATGGATGGATGGACGGACAGGCGAATGGATGGACAGACAGATGGATGGACGGGCAGATGGATGGATGGACGGACAGATGGATGGTTGGACGGGCGGATGGATGGACAGACAGATTGATGGATGGATGAATTACTGTATTTTGGATAATGGGTTATGGATGGATACAACCTAGCTCAACAGCAATGCATGGTGCTATCAGCACAAAGAGCACACATAAAATTGTAACTTCTCTCTACTGTAAGTTGCTCTGGATAAAAGTGTCAGATAAATATATTATCTGTATGCTTTTCTTCTTTTAAAGAAATTGGTCACGGACATGTTATGTGTCAGTGTATCATCGGCTGACTTTTGTCCACGTGAAATGGATCATCCTCCTCCGACATTCCAGACAAGCGTCCCAAAATGCAGAACTCCCTTCCCAGGTAGACCGTGCCTCTGACGTCTTGCGGCTGATGGGGGTGACGCCTCGGGACACACCGAGGCAGAGTGTTGGGTAAAATGAGGTGAGGAACACCTGGAGGCAAACAGCCGGGTCACCTGACAGAGGTGTTTTTTCCATTAAAAAAACATTTGAGTACAGTATTCTTCCCATGATATGCTGGTGCACCCATTATTTGAAGACAAACTTAAAATACTTAAAATAGACCTTGTATTTAAAGCAAATATTCCTTTTCAGCAAGCCCTATTAAAAGTGCTTGCCCAGGGAACCAATCATGGATGTAGAATTTAAATATAGCTGGGTCCATCTGCCACACAGGCGAAACGGATCTATGCTTGGTTCATTGATGGGGAACTGCCATATCAGTCTGCCACTGGATTAGCGCCACCCAGAGGCATGTCAAGCCCCTGCTGTTTGCCTGAATTCCTCATATTGGTGCCAGCAGTCCAGCTTGGCACCATGTGACTGCACAGTGAAATCAGAGCCAATCAGGGAAGACGTCCTATCGGATTTCGAACAAATATGCGACATGTAATGACAGGACGATGCTGCAGGGGGCAGTAGTTCTGCTTCACTCCTGGGGTTGGGGGGGTTTGAGAACCACTACTAATTTCTTACCAGTCGTGAAATTACATTCAATAAATGACAGATACTTTCTCATAATTATTCTTAAAAATATTCAGTCTTAATCCGATACATTTCACACAAATTGTTTTATATATTTAAGGTCAGATTTAAATAAAGCTGTTCAGGAGATTAAATTGCTATGTTTTCCAGACCGCTATAAACCTCAGTCAAACCTGGATTTCACATTAAATACCCTTAATGTTGCTTCCAGAAATGACTTATGGGATGACATTACGAGGCATGCGAGTCCCACTAGCTGTGTTTTAAACAGTGTGACTGTTTTGTGGAAAACATAAATCAAACCGTATAGGTAATGACATTCTCCACTCGCCTGCTATGAAGATACATGCTCGCTGGTTGACTATTAGCCCCCCGGAAACCTTTGTCTTTGCTGCGAGGAAGCCCTTCTCCGAAACGGCCTACCTACGCATCCGTCATGGTTGGTCGACACAGCGAGACTGTTGTAATTCCATCCAGGTCCTTCAGAGCATGACTAACTGCCCCAAAGCTCTTGATATCGTCCTCTGCTCTGCGATGATGGGACACAAGGTCTCACCTTCCATGTGAGAGACGGACAAGGTCAGCTTGGCTAGCACCTGTGTTATTACAGAGACCTGGGAGGGGGGAGGAGCACTATTTTCAACACCTGCTTCACCCCCCCCCCCTCCCCCCCGGGCCACCCGGACCAGCCTTGGGAGGTATCTGCACCCTTAATAGATGGGAGAAAAGAAGAGCACACAGGAAGCTCAATCGCGACTTAGAAACGGCCTGCAGGAATCCAGAAAGCGCGACTTCTCGTCGTCTGACGGCCTCCATTGGCGCAGGGTGTCCGGGGGATTGACTTCAAAAACATGCATGGCCCCAACACTTTGTCAAAATAGCTTCGATGCAGCACAAAATCAATTCCGCTTTAATGCCTCGCCATGTAGAGATTGATTACGGTGGTGATCACACTGCCCCCAGCATCTGACCGGGCCTGCCGAGGGCACTTCGGGTCTCCCTCAGTCCGGTTGTGGTCCCACTGTGGCCGAGCGTGTCGGTAATTAGGGTTTGTATGGTGGACGACATTGCCTGGCTTCTGTGGGTGTAGACAGCTCACTGAATAGGGCACTGGTTGATCAGCAGCTCATTGTTAGCTACGCGGACTGGGAGACGTTGCTTTCTGTGTAAGCAGTGACTGGTCTCATTCAGAGCAGTGCTGGAGGACAGAGCCCCTGCCTTCACCAGTGTGTGACAGAGCGTCCCATCAAAGAACTCCCAGCACAGGTGTAAAATTCAGCTAATAACTCAATCTGTAGCGGTCCCAGGACAGTTCCTACATTGACAGGTGAGATAACATAGGGAAAGCTGTTAAGGGACTTGGTTCTGTGGTGAGGTGACAACCACCTGCAAGTAAACAACAGGCAGAATAAAGATCATCAGGAAGACTTAGGACCATAAGCAAGACTAAGGATCTTCAGGCAGAATAAATATCATCAGGAAGACTAAGGATCTTCAGGAAGACTAAGGATCTTCAGGAAGACTAGAGATCTTCAGGCAGAATAAAGATCATCAGGAAGACTAAGGACCATAAGGAAGACTAAGGATCTTCAGGAAGACTAAAGATCATAGTATACTAGTACATAGTATACTATACTGGGCAGTGTGATACTGCACATTACACTTTACTTTGCTGAAATACTCCTATTTCAGTTATTTCTTTAATTTATTTTGTATTTCATATATTTAGCCAAACATTCTGTTTCAGCCATTTCTTGTATTTATTTCATAATTATTTTGGAAATATGTATCTGTACAGTACCTAATTATATGTCTCCTTTCATGCTTTGTCAGTGCCTTTGTTTTGTGCTGTCTGATTCTATTACACATTACATGTTACAGGCTGGGTGGCACGAGTACGAGGCAAACAAGGCAAGCAAAGAATCTAGAATCTTGACTTCAGTTCCTGATGTTACTGAACTTCACTTAATTTCCTACCTGCAAGAGAAGCGATGGCAGAGGTTAGGTCATGGATTTACTTCACCACTGATTGCTGATGAGTCTAGATCACGCCCGACACGCTTCTTGTGTGAGGAAATGCGTGACGGCGTGGGAGATATTGTGTCTGTAGCGAACCCCATCCTCCACCCCAAGCATCTCTGAACGGGGACCCAGCATTTGGCTGAGTAATTAATTAGTCAGGAGGATTTGCTCCTGTTCCACAAACAGTTAACTAACATACTATACTAACAGTTTACATAGTATACTAACATACTAACTATGCATAGGTTGTGGGCTGAAATCCGGGAGAGAGCACAGAAAGTGAACCGCATGTCGCTTTGGATGAAGGTGTCAAAGAAAATAAAAAATGTGTGTAAACGTGCTAATTGCCAATGCAAACATTTACAGGGGTTTCCCAGCCCACACACTGACTGTCCCGCCACACGTAAACAAAGCAGCAGAAATGTGCCCTGGCAGGCTGAGCGGCTTGGGTGGAGAAGGGGGTGAAGGTGCTAGTCCCTGCTGCAACCCCCCCCCCCCCCTCCCCACCAGCCAGAGCTGCTCAGCTCCCAGGAAGGTTGCTGGAATATTGCGTGAGATTCCCCTTAAATATTTAATGCACCTGCTGAGTATTAAGGCCCCAGTAAGGACGGCGGTAACGTGCCTGATATATCGCCCGTCTGCGCCAGCCCACTTGCACTCGCCATCCAGGAATATTGCCGTCTGCTTGATGTTCTGGCCAATCAGAAACTGGCCTGTCAGCTACAGGGAGCCCACCTGATTTTTTGGGGCGGGTGACACGCATTCCAGGAACATTCCAGAAGAGATGGAATAATTAGGAAGAATTAAGGAGAGGCGTGTCGGGGATTCCAGCGAGATCCAGCCTCAGCTACCCGGGGGCTCATTTTAACGACATTCAGCATGTATTCATAACTATTGATTTTGGGTTGACGACCACTAATGCGTGTAATTGCCTCATTTGTCGTGTCCAAAAAAGAAGAAAATAACTGTGGTGCCATCATTCTGTTACGATTGTATGTCAATAACGGAACCAGCTTTTTATTACCGCCCCGTTGTAAAAATGTAAAGGCGTAAATTCTGTGTTTCCACACGAGGCGCCGTGGCATGTGGCTCAGCTGGCTAAGCCTCTGTGCCCATGATCCGGGGGCCGGCTGATTTGAGCCCGGCCCCTGCACAATAGCCACCTGTCCGCGGGGCTCTGAGTAAGGCCCTAACGCCCAGCTGCCCACCAACCTCCCCCCCCCAGGCTTGGTCTTGTCTTTGTACGTCTCACAGAGAGCCGGTTGGGCTAGGCGAAAAGAGAACTTGTCAAGTATCCTTCTTCTACAGAGTCTCCACTCTTCTCGATCTGTGATGTTCTTCCGGGTCACAGATTTATGGACATAGATAAGAGCATAAGGTTAGCCACTACTCCAACAAATACAGATTTAACCCTTTTCCCGTGAAAATTTCCCCATGTAAAATTTGCCTACCGTTTAATGATGCGCTGGGGTCAGATTGACCCCAAACACGGGATAGGGGTTAAACGTGATTTCACTATGTAGCCTTTATTTTAGAAGATGCAGACAGCAGGGTCAGGGTTAAGGGTCGGACAATGTCATCACTCTGTAGAGCAGGGCTAGCCAATCAGACCGCAAAGGGCCGGTGTTTGTTTTCTGGGATAACCTTTATTGTATTGTAGCTGTTCAGACCCAGGAGTGAGGGCTCTTCAGCCAATCAGTTCTCTAATTGTTCATCAAATTAGGGAGATTATGGTCCTTCTGGAAGTTAAACAGTAATGCTAGTATATACTGTGTGTTTGGATTTAGCCGGAGAAGCAGCCTACAGTGAGATAAGAGTTCAGAGAAAAAAGTAGGAGGTGATTTCAGGGACAAGTGAGGTCTTAGTCACCACGATTTATCCTCAGCCGTGAACCTAGAGCACAAATTCAACACCCTAACAGCATACAGGTGCATACAGTATATTCCCCACACAGCAGACAAGGAGCGTAAACCGCGACGGGGGCCTGAAAGACCTTTGGTGTAAATAAAAAACCATTTACAGCGTTTTCAACATAGTCAATAATTTAAGACAAACGGCAGAGGCACATTAACACATAAAACACGCAGTCATTAGAACGCAGCTATCAAAAGACCAGGATAATCACGCTAATGAGCCAACAATTAGATGCGAGAGATTGGCTTGTTATGTCTACATTTTAAATATCTTGAAATGTCACTAATTTCATAATTTCACTTCCACGTGCAGCTAACTGCTCCGTGTACAAATATTGTATTTTAGGGGTGAAACAAACCTGCGTCAGCTAACTGATCTCGGAGCGAAACGTGAGTAAATGTTTGTTAAACGTGACTTGAAAGAGGTTCGGATGAGACTTACGTCACGGACCTACCCGCTATTGTACGTCTTGAAGGCTGACTACCATTCTGCTCTGGGGAAGCAGGCCCTTAGGAGAAGGAGGCCTGCCTGGACACGGTGTCGTTTCTCCATCTCTCCAAAACGTACAACAATAACTGAGGGGTAAACGCCGTGCTGGACGAGGTGGCCATATGCTGGCTTTCAAAGAAGAGGACACTGGCGGCCGGACTTAAAGAGAGGCGCCAAAGTGACGCAAATATGCACGTACAAAGTGTTCCGGCTGTAGAAAGCAAATATTAACATGAACCAAAGAGACATTTCAGGCAATTTCAGGTCCCAGAAAAAGGACTAGTCCAGAAAAAAGAGGACTTAATGTTGGAATGCACACTTCTATTCTCCAGCCCTTTACAGGGGGCTGTTCACGTTGGTATCTAAAATGCACCAGGCTGCCTCTCCTCCAGCGACTGACCGCACTGTTCACACACCAGGAAATTACCAGCATAAAGGAGGTGAAGACAGCGTGCCGCCATCGCGGCGGATGTGGCGGCTTCCCAGGAGCGTGACCGCCAGCGATTAGGTAGCGCTTAAACACAATGAAGCAGATAAAGATGGAAGCTAAAGGTTAACGAAGCTAATTAACGGCAGGCGAACAAATCTGCGTCTGCAGAGTGTGCGCCTTCACGCCAGTGTACTGGGGACCAGTAACAGGTTCTCAGACACCCAAAAAACCAGAATGCTGGGTTACTATTTTTTTTTTACTATCTATGCTCGGATAGTGCAGCCACATATTTAAATTACTTAGCCAATGCTGTTATCCAAACTAAGAGCTTGTAGGCAATTTATTGAGCTGGATTTTTCGCTGAGGTAATTTTTCATGTTAAGGATGCATCTGAAAGATTCAACAGCAAGGCCTCTCTGGCCCTTAATACCTGCTGCCAGGTATTCATTTGAAGAGAAATCAAACTTATTAATCAGTACGCTAAGTCCTTGTCTGAAAGCATGTATGTAAGATGGTGGGCGGAGAGCGTCAGTGAGCATCATGGTTACTGTATGTCAGAAGTACTGCCTGGTGAGGGCGTGTACAGGGGCGGGGCCACAGGGGCACCTACCCCAGCTGAAAGCTGATTGGCCCCCGGTGTGCCCCTCCCCTGTCACTCAACAATTTAAAATATATCATTGGCCAATGATAAAGTTGGCCACTCTGTATGAATTATGGCCTCTCTTATGCTCCGCACCTTAAAAAATCCTAGAACGGCCCCTACTGCCTGAGGCCATGACCTGGCACTGGCACTACCAATGTGCTTCTGGCTCTGTCCTCTACTTCCTGTCTGGCAGGAAGTGGTCCCACACGCCAAAGCAGTGAGCGTAAAACAAACAGAACGCGGCCGCACGCCACCCATGAAATGCTAATCGCCCGTTTCACACTCTATAAGACAGGTAAGGAGCCTTTGTTTACAGAGGGATAGCCCCACTAATGGCTTTTGATGGATTGTGGTGTAATTGTCATGTTTTTTTTAAACACTGGAGAAAATTACAGTGATTGAGATGCACTGAAGACAAATTGTTTTTGCCTCAGGAAATGCGAGGAGCAGGACGGCAGATAAGATGGGGGTATGGCCCGTGGGATATCTGCTAGCTGATGCGAACTCGAAGATGCTGCCACTTTTCAAATCAGAAGTCTGGCATTATGAAACGTAATGCCGGGCTGAAAAACATCCGAGTGTCTAAAAAAGGCCGCCCAAGATCACAAAACATGTTTTGATTTCGGCTTGCCTACCGAAAGGACGGGGCTTCAGGTCTCCTATCCCACCAGGGACCTTTCTCCCCAAAACCGCAGGCGCTCTCAGATTTCATCAGAAGGCAAATAAGGAGGAAAAAGTCAGACCCCATATTTGGATTCGATGAGGCACAATGTGACTGAATGCTGTTCCGTTGTTGGGGAGCCATGATCTACATGAACGTGCCTGGAGACGGGTAGTAAGAAGCCTTCCTGCAAATGTGAGGAACCTCTTCTGAGGGGACCACAGAGGTGGCCATGATCAAAGATGGGACAATGGAGTGTAATGGTGCTCAGTTCACTCAGACATTGTAGGGGGTGCTGTGTTCTGCAAATGAATCATTAACTTGATGATCTAGCAGACGCTTTTATCCAAAGTGACATCTAGCAAATCCAGGGTCAGACCCTCGAGCGACTGGGAGTTAAAAGCCTCGGTCAGGTGCCCAAAAGTGTCATCAGTCCACCGAGTCTGGGATTCGAACCAGCGGCCTTCCGATCACAAGCACGGTGTCCTAACCCACCGAGCGGCCCACCATGTGTAAAAGGTTCTTGCACAGGATACAAAAAAAACCTTGCAGGTCTTTTGTTTGGCTGCCTTCTTCTCCTAGAGGGGTGTTATCGTAACATGAGCTTCTCCGTAGGCCGCTGTCAGGTTGCGGAAGCAGACGGTCACTCCTTAAGGTCACCCAGAAGGTGCCGGTGGTTCTGAGCCTGCCGCTGTCATCCGAGGGTAGTGCGTCCCCCTGGCGTGATGAAACCTGCCCCTGCGGTTTGCCGAGCACCCTGGTTGAGACACGCCAACAACTCTGGATCTCACAGCAGCAAGCCACAGGGAGAGATTGACGTAATGCTTGGCTAAGGTGAAAGGCGCACAGCCTGAACCGCGCTACGACCGTCCATCCGCCACGGGCCTCAGCCTGATCCGCGCGACTGTCCATCCGCCATGGGCCTCAGCCTGAACCGCGCGACGACTGTCCATCTGCCGCGGGCCTCAGCCTGAACCGCGCGACGACTGTCCATCTGCCGCGGGCCTCAGCCTGAACCACGCGACTGTCCATCCGCCACGGGCCTCAGCCTGAGCCACGCAACTGTCCATCCGCCGCGGGCCTCAGCCTGATCCGCGCGACCGTCCATCCGCCATGGGCCTCAGCCTGAACCGCGCGACGACCGTCCATCCGCCGCGGGCCTCAGCCTGAACCGGGCGACGACCGTCCATCCGCCGCGGGCCTCAGCCTGAACCGGGCGACGACCATCCATCTGCCGCGGGCCTCAGCCTGAACCGCGCGACGACCGTCCATCCACCACAGGCCGTGGCCGCCAGTCTCACGTCGACTCACTCACCCCGCGGTCGGTGGTATTTGCCGTTCCTCTGCCGGGGCGTGGATCTCCGTCACTGCGGCCAAGGTGATGCCATTCCAAATCCGGCAGGCTATACTTTAAGATGCCAAATTACTGTTTTCATTTTGCCAAGTCATGTTGTTTTGACAACAGTGCATGAGGGTATGGACTCTGGTGTCTGAAACCTGCACATCTATAAATCTGCTGAGTTATTTGTGACAAACCAATAGGGATTTGGCTGAATAAATAAATTAATTAATAAATGTATCAAATTTTAATTTCATTGTGATGTAATACAAATGTATTATAACTACAGCCTTAAGTAAACCTTTGGAGTAAAAAAAATACATAACTATTAAATATGTTAAATGAATGTATTTGATTTTATGTGGGTAATAATGTATATACGTATTTCATCTTGATTTAATACAAATTTATTATAACTCTAGTCTTAAGTAAACCTTTTGAATAGGTATTCTGTATAATCTCAAATCATACTCAGTAAAATACATGTACTGATTACACGAGGTTAAGAAGTTAGCAAAATTAGAAGAAAAATTCAATGATAAATTATACTGAATTTAAAGAGGCTGTAAGCCATTCAATAATTTGTACAAATCTGGCATCGTGACCTTGTTACCTTCACCGACCCATAACATGTCACATGCTTATGTGGCTCTGTTGTGTCCTTGCAGTCACTGACCGCCTGTGTGACTGCAAGAAGTGGTAGGGAAGTGACAGGTGAAGATCTGAACCCCAAGCCGGAACATTCATGGCGCACTGCAAAACCCGGAGCGGATCACCAGGCCACTGGAACCGGACCGTGAATACCGGGAAACCATGACGACGGTCTGGGAGATAATGGGCGGATTTCTAAGAGATGATAACCGGACAGCGGCAACTGGGAGCGGCTCCGCCCACAATGGGCGCAGGGCTCTCGGGTAACCTGCTGTAAACTCGGGGCAGAATTTATTTCATTGCCCCTGATATTAAAACCCGAGCTTGTTTTTTTATTGCGCTGTCTAAGAAGGGGTTTCGCTTAGCGCACACACCCAGACCCCCACTTGAGACTTTTGGAGACACTAAGTGATTCAGATTCGCCGGGCCTCAAACTCTAGCATGCAATTTCTACAAAGCTATTTCTAAACAAATGCTTCATTAAAGGTTTACATTTCGCAATAAAGTACGACACTGGAAATATGAACAGAAATGTAGCATTTCTAGTCTTCACTATTGGTTTTCTGGCCAAAAAGCTGTGTCACGGGGACGCAGGAGTCACCCCATGGTTCAGCACCAGTCCAAGCCTAGATCAGGACATTATACTGCTTAATAAAAGCAGCCTTTCATTATGTCCACACATATAGAAAGTAGGTCTCAAATATCATCAGGCATCATATCAGATGAGAAGAATGCCGGTCCTACAGAGCCCTGACCTATTCATGCAAGCAGCTGCTTTACAAGACTAAACTCCTAAGTAGCTTTGGGTGATCAGCTAATCAGATAAACGTAACGGCTACTAAGCGCTCCGCGGCAGATGAGGAGTAATGGCGGTGTCTAAGTCAGCGAGTGCACTGTGCAATTTGGGCTGGCTGCATAAATGGGATACTGAGGTGAGGTAGTGGGATGCTCTGGTCCCTAACTCCACCAGGGATGGGGGTTCAAATCCTGCCCTTGCCTTGTGTGTGTGAGTTAGGGGGGGTGTTTGCATATTTCCAAATGTCTTTGCCTTGTGCCCTACGCTGTCAATTCCCTCTTTTTTTGCCTGGACTCAGCTACATATTAAACAGCATCGGAGACACCATTTGTCTGGCCATGTGACATTCCACCATCCCGATTCACGAGTAGTGTGGAATTCCAGCCCGGGTTGCCCACATGGAGTGCACGGGCTGATACTGCTCTACATGCTGAACTGTGAGAACTTGACGCCGCACAGTAATGGCCCTAGTCTGAGACAGCCAAAGCGGCGTGCCTTTAAGAGGCGGGACCATCCTACAGCACTATATGCATGTGGCCACGCCCCCTTTTTTTAACCAGCTATGGAGTCATTACGTTCCATAGATTCTTTCAGATCAAGGAGCGATGCATGTGAGAGTAGTCACGGCGCTGTGAGCCAGAGGAAAAGGCTTTTTCTACTCTTTGCTGGGGACCTTAAAGAGGCTACGGCAGAATTTAAGCAGCTAATTGCACGTTACTCAGCAGGGATACTTGTAGGCGGCTCACTCTTAAACGCCGAGGACCTCAGTTTCACATGTGTGAATGCTGGTGCGTCGCTGTGTCCATGCAACGTGTCACGCGTCAAGATTTTTGTGCATCACCATGGCGCACTGTCCTGTGAGGGAGCACGGGTAGCAGAGGGAGGCGAGCACTGAAACGGTAAGACAACCAGCAAGGGTCACTCCTGAGGTCACCACTGGGAGGGCCGCCCCCACAGGAAGCTCACATCACAGTGCTGTGCACTGCTGACCTTCACACAGCCCTCCGACCAATAAACCCCATGTCTCCTACACCCGCCTGCTCAGGCCTGCCCCCTAGTGGGGCCTCCACAGTCCGTCACGCTGCCATTTGTTTAGTGTTCAGCTGCTGATGTCATTCTTCACCTCCTCCGTCCATTTAACAGATGGAGGTTTTCCAGCTGGATTAATTGAGCAGTGAATGAGTCGGGCAGTTGCGGCCTTCGAACCCAAGAACACTTCCCAGACATAGCCACTAGGGGGCATCCCTTCCATACCCAGTGAAAGGTCAGTCACATGACTGGGTCCAGCTACTGCTTTCTAAGACACAGTCACCTACAGTGTGGTAGATCTTTATCTAAGACCACAAAAACCCTGCTATCATGCATCAAGCAGATCAAGGGACTAGACCTGTTTTACAGATTTTTATATATTACATATACAGTGGATATTTATATATACATAAATACACTAACCCCTAGTCATTAAATTGACTGACAAATATCTCATTTCCAATGCACTGCATGACTGATCCACTCCCTTTAAGAATTACATCAGCACGGACTGTGTCGGAAGTTATTACTGCCCGACAGTTCTGGAGTAAAACTAACACTTCGCCAAGCTGTGATTTTCTCACTTTATCTTCCTACCGGTGGCCCTCGGAAGTGTCATCAGTGTTTCTTAGGTACACTTATATATGGACGCCCATCTGATCTCCTGCTCCGTCGGTGACTTGCCGGGGGAAGGGCTGTCACGTGGCTGCGACGTTCCCTGCGCTGCGCGATGCAGCCGCCGCGTCGCCTCCGTCCGCGAGGCGCGCCCCCCACCCCCGGTTCCTGCCCGCGCGGGTCGTACGCGCACACGCGCGCGCGAGCGAGCCGCAACGCCGATCCCGCCGCTCGCGCCGTTCCCTTATTGATGCGCCAGGTTATACACCAGTTAGCAGACTGCCTCTCCTGAAAACAACGATGCCATCACGTGATCAAACTGGGCTGGTGGTACATCATACACAAATCTGCAATTTAAAATGCATACGACACTACACTATCAAACGCTATAATATACTGTATACCCAGACGTGTTTCTGTCTGTGTAATCTGTGTGTCTATAGTTTGCTCTAATATCAATATTCTAATTTATTTTCACAGATCTACAACAGAGTTGCTCCCGAGGCACTGGATGAGCGCATGTGGCAATCCCTTATTACAGCGTTTATCCAGAATGGTGCATGGAACTGGGCAAAAGGAAGACAGTAAGAATGCCAGATTAGTCTTTGTCTACATGTCTTTGTGTGTGTACGCAGGGCCAGCCCTAGGCGAGATTCTGCTGAGGTCTCCTCCCCCAGACCAGCCCGAAAACAAATTTAGACGATTAATTTGTGTTGAAGCATTTCAGCAGCGCAGCGTATCTGGCTGCTAACTGGCAAGCTCGCGTCTGTTTCACATGGACAGTAGTGAAATATTAAAACTAGTGTAAATAACCGTAACGTCAGAATGCAACCAGAGGTATTTGGCTTTTTTCCCACATTCTCTTTTGTGCCACCCAATCAAATGGCACCATAGGAGATCGCCTGTAGGCCAGGCTGGCCTTGTGTGTGCGAGTTATATCCCAACAGTGTGCTAAAAACCACTTACTTTGACGTTGTTGGGACCATTTTTATTGGTCCCCACAATGGGATACTCAATTTTATTAAAAATCTTTACCTAAAAATGCCAAAAGTCTTGTATTTTGCTTGGTTACTTATGGTTAAGATTAGGGCTGGGTAGGGGTTAAGGGTGTCATGATTGGGATTAGGGTTTTTCCCCATAGAAATGAATGGACGGTCCACACTAAGAGAGGAATACAAACGTGTGTGTGTGTTTGTCTGCAAGGTGCATGCATGTGTGTGTGTTTCCTGTGGTTTTCCTGCATGCCTGTATCCTGATGTAAGCATCTATGTGTTTATGCTGCATCTGAATGATGCCACTCCAAGGTATAATACAGACATTGGTGTTTGACTTTCCACAATGCGAGACCGAGTGGAGATATTGTGTGTGTGTGTGTGTGTGTGTGTGTGTGTGTGGTGACAGATTGGACCTTAGTGGGACACCGTGGCCCTCTGGTATGTGGCCTTCCAGACTGCAGGCTGGCCCGGTCCCCGGCCCCGGCTGGCCGCGGGGTGAGCGCGGAGGCCGCCCTCCGCGGCTAGCGGCAGCCGGGGATCCGGGCATCCGGGCCTCCCGTTTCCTGGCCGGGAGCCCGGGGTTGGGGCAGCGCCGAGGCGCGTCTGTCTGTGCTGGGCGTGGCCTCGGCCGGAGCCAGATGGCGCGTGAGCGCCGGCCCTGTGCCTGCCCAGCGGCACCCCTTTGTTACCCGTCACTGGAGGACGCAGCCTACACAGACATACAGCCACGGTACCACGCACGACTTCGCAGTTTGACCAGTCATCCATATGCTCCAGCATTACCACACTGACACCCCCCCCCTCCCAATCAGCACCATTTCCACAAGTACACTCACATTAAACCGTCTAATCACATACATTAAACGAAACTTCACTAAATCCATTCTTCCTCTAATGCAATTCATCCAGCCGCTTGCCAGTGTTTACCCAATCAGTGTAATTCGCTCCCCTCTCCGTCTTTAAACCCACATTTACATTTGACTCACTTTAGCCGATCAGCACTGGCCATTTGGGCGTGAGCTTAAATAACTCAAACAAAGCCGATGGCGCCCATATTCATTCCGAGAGACGCATTAACAGCAGGTATTTAAAGGTTAGGGAGCCGTGGTTTGATGAACGCGCCGAGGATTGACGCGGACCCGCGTCTGGATTCACATGGACGCGCAATTCATTAGTCAATCGCAATTAATGAGACAGCAGTGAAATACTATCAATGATACTGCTCTGCGTTTAGTTCTTTAATTATGATCACTAAATAAATGTCTAGTGCGTGCGATTGTTCAGCTTTGATTAATTAAATTATAGGATTTGAACTGAAGTAGTTTTTAGTACTTTCTGCTCTTTATTGTATTTAAATAATTATAAATCACAGACATCGTGGACTTAAAGTTCGTTGCGTGACAAGTGGCCAGTATTTCCATACATTAAAGGTACAGAATGCACGAAAGCTTATAAACGTTTTCAAAGCGCCCGAAGTTTGCAAAAGTGTGTTATCGCAAATACACGGGAAATGTGGCAGTATATTCGCAAATGTACCGTAAAACGCTTCTCATACGATTGCTGTGGGCCTGTATTTAATAAGCGATCGGTCGTGATATTAATTTGCAGTGACAGCGAAGCAGCGCCCCGCTCCTCAGCTGAAACGTACCGGCGGCATGCAGATGTTTGCACCGCTGGACGGGCCGCTTAGGAGCGCCGCTCCCTGGCACTCGCTCCCCTCCACGCCGAGGCCAATTAAGAGCATCTTCACTAACAACAAATAGCTCATTAAAGCCCCGAAAGCGTATGCGGCGTAGGGTCAGCGCTTCGTTACCTCGGCAATTAAAGCCAAATGAGATGGGCCTGCGAATCCCTGCCGGGCGCGCTTTGTACGGGGATTAAGCCGTTCCACTTAATTAATCCGAAAGTGTGCTGCTCTACTTTCTGGTGCCGCTACTTGTTTCCACACCGGCTGTATAGCTGCCTCTTGTTTACGGATAAATTTGTGGGAAAACAAGGAGATTTGGGGACAATAAGATAGATGCTGTTAAGGACTGCTGTTATACGGATATTTCCCCGGGTTGCCTGAGAAATCACAATGATTTGCTGGGTGGGGGCAGAAAAGTAAACTTTTTTTTTTTTTTTTACCAAAAGCAATATCTGCATTATCCATTTCGTTAACTCCTGAAATATGGTAAAATTTGGGCTACATATTTCCATTTTTGTTAATTCCTTTTTAGCTTTGCCTTATTGCTTGGGCTGTGTCGAAGAGAACGGGTAGTTTCCTAAATGGTCAGTGTCTTTATAAGAAAATGAACATCTCAGGGGGCCGTCCGGATGCTAGCTGCTGTGGTCCAGCGCGGATCTAACTACCCCGCGTGATCCGTCCGGGGTGCGAACCGGCCCATATCAGGTCAGCCGTCAAACCCTGCAATATATATTATATTATATTATATATATATATATATCATAATTTAACTCAGTATAAAGAATAGTATAAAGTAAGTCGCTTAGAAAAACATGACTTTTTCAGCTGTTGCGCGCACTATATATATAAACGTAGCCAATAGTGGTACAAAAATAACTGGAAACCTAATCCCATTACCCCATAATCTTTTTATTCAGGTGTTGTTTTAGAAAGACTAATTATATTTTTCTACATATTATTATATGATCATTTCGGACAGAGGACGGCATAGATCAGAATTTATGGAAGTCACAGACAGACCCCCTTTTACCGTCAGACTCTGTAACGCGAAACTTCTCCGCCTCTAGATCAGATTGCTTCTGAATACGGCATGGGATCGATTAAAGGTAAACGTGGCATAATTGTCAGGGAACCCGGCGCGGGTTGTTTCTTAAGCGCTGCCAAATCGCGGAGCATTAAGTCCTTAGCGGACGCGGGGCGTGATCGCGCGGAGGGGGGGGGGGGGCGCTGCCCCGGCGCTCGTTAGCCCGCGCGAGGAGGGGGGTCGGGGGGACGAGCCGGCCGCTTTCGGAGTCCGCTGTGCCGCTCGGACCCAGAGGCAGATGGTCCAGAGCGGTTCCGCAGTCTCATTTTGAATTGCCACTCGCTCGGGGCGGGACGTTGCCAAAATCGACATCTGCTCACCGCGCCTTCGAGAAAAAAAAAAAGACGCCATAGAATAGAGGCAGGCCGGCTCACGGAGGGGCAGACGATCTTAGAAGCAGGACCTCCAGTCACATTGGGGTCCAGTCAGCGCCGGCAGACAGTGGTGGCTCAGCTATGGCTACGCCCGCCCAGTTTGGGTGCAACTTGATCTTGCCGTGGCTCTCCGCGGCACAAAGGGACCGCTGGGGGGGAGGCCGAGCGGCCCGAGCGGTACACGTGCGGTTTCTACTCATTTGCGTGCGCGCCGTCGCTCGGGGCTGGGCGCCAGGCACGGGTGGCACGCTCCCAGCCAGCCGCCACGCAGCCCGCAAGACGGAGCTCTCCACCTGGCGTGGAGCGGGCCCCTCCGGGGGGCCCCGGGGCCTGAGCCCAGGACATCGGACACTCTGGTCGAGGGTAAATTGGTTTGTTAACTCCAGTCGAGGGAATACAAATGAAAGATAAATTCACAAGGAAGTCCCCTGGAATCGGCACAGTGAGACAATCGCGTGTCGTGACCTTGACACGAAAGACAAACAAATAGTGGTTGTGTCTCCATCTAAAAGCTAGAATGAAAACAGGATGGTTACAGTAAGATAGAGCCCTGTGAGGCGCCTGCTCCCTCTATAAGAAGGTGGACCTGGGCATCCACATCAGAGGCTGGAGTGTGTCCAGGGTCCCGTGATCAACCGTGACCTTGCCCTGCTGGGGCCAGATCCACCACAGGCCCGGAGACAGCTGGAGGCGGGGCACCGGTCCAGGGAGACACTGGGTAGGAGGCCAGCGACGTGCCGCCCCCCCCCGCAGGCAGTCCTGGGCCCCGTGACCTGGGCCTGTGCTGGGAGCGCTGGCCCTGACCCAGCCTGCTTCAATGGAAGAGCCTCGCATGCAGGGTGGATTTAGAGGCCCCTAGCTGGCAAAGCAGCACATTAGTCAGAGATTAACAGCAGCCGCGCCTGTAAACCGGCCCTAGACGGGCCGTCCCTGGCCTGTCAGGTCAAGTGCGGGACGTGGGCGTTTGACCCCTCTCTAGGCGGGGCGTAAAGCGCTCCGCGTGACATGGAGTTCCGGGAAGGAATCGGGAGTTTAAGCGGCAATGGGAGCAGAGACTGTTTAGTTGCGGGGAGGGCCGTTTTAGCTTTGCACAAGGGAATCATGGGAGAATGGGTCACGGAAGGGCTATTTCTGCAGAGGTGGTCTGCATGCATCTGTGTGGGGCCCCCGAGGTCTGGGGACCCCCTGTTGGCCAAAAACATTCACTACATTTGAACAAAAAACACACCCCTGCTCTTCTAGATACGGGCGTGTGCATCAGGGCCTAAAAATGTAGCCAAATATTTCACCACTGGTAATAAACCACAGGCGAAGAGAAGCTAAAAGGTGGATTGTCTGCGGGTCCCTGAGGACCGGATTGGGAAGCACTGCTCTAGCGAGCATCAAGAGAACCCGGTGGTTAGCAGCAGGCAAACGGACAGATCTCCTGTACTGATCGGGGCGACGCCACGTGCCGCTCTCTGCAAACCGGGGCAACGCCTGTGCGGCGTTCCATAGACGCCAGGGAAACGTTTTGGGCGTTTATTGTCGCTGGCAGTCGGCCTGCTCTACTTGGCCTTGTAAAGCTTGCGGGCCCAACAATCCAGAGGCGACGCTTTAAAGGGTAAGAACGGCACCAGCTCTGACCGCCGGGCTCCCGTCAGGCTGTGAAGCCCCGCCCCAACGGGGGCCTTGCTCGTCTCCTTCGCCCCATTTCTTAGCAGGCCTCCGGACTCCGGGGCCTTGTCCGGACTCTTGCCCATCGCCGAGATGTGAACTCCGGCCTCGCGGCTATAATTGGTGGCATCTTGTGAAGAGCAGTGCAGTTCCACTGCCAAGCGGCGCCACTGGCTCTGAAACTCCTCAGCAGAAGATCCATCATCTCTCTCCATCACCTGGGGGTCATGTTCACCTTCACGGCGATGCTGGACCGAAAAAGAAGTAATGTACAGAACAGGACCCCTGAAAATGCTGGACGATTCCATCCCTGCAGTCGGGCTCCAGACTGGGCTTTGGGTTCGATGGTCCCGAGCACGCTGAAACTCTTATCATGCCCTGAGGTCCTTTCTGATTTCTCTGATCGGTATAATGAAACGGGAGCATTTCGCTTCCTCCTCGGCTCTAACGGTGGTGTGAATTTCACTCGTATGCCCCCTATGAGCCGCACAGCCAGGACCTAGCATGGTTCCAGTCCATTTAGATTATTTTTGAGTAGCAAATGTGTTTTTCAGATATGTGGTACCAAAACTGATAGCTAGTACCAAATTGCAGGGACTCGTCCATGCTCAAGGGCCTAATGGTGGCACGAATATTCAAACCCACAACCTTCTGGATGCAGGCACAGATTCCTGAGACAATGTGCTACCCTCAGACTAAACTAACTGCCTTCAAAGGCATCTCCTGTGCTGTCTCCGTGTTTTATGCGCAGTTTTGTACAAATGATGCAATAATGGATGGCCACCTACTCTCCTAAAGCACCTTGGGGGGCAACTGTGTTGCGAAAGGTGCTATATAAAAATAAAATCGATTGAATTCAAGCGAGAAAGGGGGCCTGGAACATTAAAAATGTTCAGTACTACGTCCCCATAGAGTATGATAGTGAATGCGCATGTGTCCTGTGATGGACTGGCGTCCCATTTTGCGCTGCTACGGCTCCCGCAAACCTGAACAGCGACTGGATGGATGCATACACTGTGTGCTTTATCTTTTAGCTACTGGACCTCACAAATGGGTAAAGGAGATGCTCTGCTCTAACTGGGCGTCCTGTCCCTTTAAGAAGGATCTTACATTAGCCTTACTGTCCTGTGATTGGCAGGGTGTAAAAAGCTCAGGATGCCTGCTGTTGCAGGATGTCTACTGCCTTCTATCTGCGAGTTAGCTGTGACCTAGCGCTGGCTAAGCAGTCATGGAACATGGGTGGAGGGGATTCAATCGGACTCACAGGCTGAATGGAAACATATTGCTCACTGTAAACGTAATGGATGCCATCCGTCTGTCCAGCAGGGGTCCTCGGGGCACCCTAGAGAGGATGTCCGTCCATCACAGGGGCACGTATGTTCTGCCCAAACACACGAGCCTGAAGTTCTAAGGGCACCAGGCTTCCCAGCGACCCACCTGGGACCCAATCCCAAGTAGAAGGAAGAAGTGATGTCATCACACACCACTGCACTAAGTCATTCCGACGAGCTTGCTAGCTTAGCGGTTAGCTAATCCGGGCCCTCGTTCCTTTTCCCGTACTTTGATCCTGGAAGACCAGCCCCAGGAGAGTCAAAGGCTCCTCTTCCCATAAGCCCTTTCTCCGTTCTCCTCAGCACCCCGGTGCTATTAAAGACACTGTCTCACTCCCATTAGCATTAGTAGCGGCGATGCTATGTGAACAGTGCTGACCGTTTTGCCTCTATGGGGGGTGCCTGGGCTAAACTGAGCATGCTCAGAAACGGGAATAATCTGCAAAGAAGTGGTCCCACCGTGACCCAGACCCCTGCTGGCACTTCGGACTGCATGTTAAGAGAACGCTCTCGCTTTGCTTAACTGGTGGAGGAGAGCAGCTAATACAGGCTCCATCAGAAGGTACATTTTTGGGTGGGGGGGGGGGGTGGCATCCTGCTGAAGAAGCCCTCGCAGGACTCCCCCCGCCCAGGACCTCATGACGGGGGATGTGCTGAGTCAGACGGCTGGAAGGCCTCGTGGTGAACAGAGACCCTGGAGGACGTGCGGGTCAGCGGATGAGGGCGGCGTAAACGCTCACCCGGCACATTCCGCCCGACCTTGGCGGCCGCCGTCGCCGGGGAGCGTCTCAAAAATCCGCGGTCCAATTAGCCGCGCGTGGCCGGCCTTAACGTCACCGCCGACCCCGGCGTCTCGCCGGGGCCTGCATACCCCCGAGAAAGTATAACAGCCGCTCACCGTTCCGGAACTTGCCGGGCGTTGATGTCTGTGTTAAATTGATGATAACGAAGAGAATCACAAGCAGTGAGGGCAGGCCACTGTCTGCGACGGGCCTGCTCCATTACATTTACTCATCTGACAATGTTGTCCAAAAGAAACTTAGAGTGGAAGGGAAAGGCCACAATATATAAGCACTCTAAGGGATTTGAACCCCCAACCTTCGTCGTTGTTAGTGCAACGTGCTGCTAATTGGACCATAGCATGTAGCATAAGGACTAACAAACTCTTCATCTTCTCAGATGTTATTCTTTAACCATCTGTGCTTATGTCCCATCTATCATATATGGTTATATACCAATCGCAATGTTAAATGTTTTTAAAATTCATTTTTAAAAGACCAGAGACCACCACTAATCCAGAGACGCCGCATTGGTCTTGCCGTCCATATACAGTACAAGTCGCCGCAGAAACGAGAATGATTTGATTGGCCTCACCTCCCACTGGAATTCAATCACCCGCGTTTGACCCACCGTTCCGTTCCAACGGTGCTTAATCGGGCCCTTTCCATTGGAAGAATAATTTCGTCAGCTGTCAGAAAAAGTTGAGATCCGTCACACACGTCAGTGACTGGGAACCAAACAAAAACAACTCAGACGTTCCGGATGAAATGTCCCTGGTGACGACATCGGGATCATATCTCCAGTCCAGTCCATCTAGAAGAGCCCTCGTCTTTCTCTGGAACGTCTACCAACCTACATCTACCTAACAGTCACTTGAATGCCTCTTACACAGGTAAGTTTTCTGTTCAGATCAGTATTTGTCAGACCGGACGGCGTCAAACGCACCTGTGAAAAAAGCTTTGACGGTTTTGTATAGCAAACTGTATCTTCCTAAGCCTGATGTTCAGCCAGATGATCACTGAGGCGGCCTCTCTGGTGAGTTTGACCTTTGACCAGTGAAGGACGTCATCACTACCAGCAGGGCTCAGTACCCTCCATCGGTACCTTTGGTCATGAGCGCACGTGCCACCCGGACGGTAAGCTGCTTAGAGGAATCCTTGATCCAAAGGGACTTGACAAGGCTTACAGTTTTATCCGTGGGTTCAACGAGGTAGACACGAGGGGTAGGGTGTTGAGGGCTACTGACATGTGCGTGTACTTGTAATTATTATATTGTGGGGACTAGATGTCCCCATAATGTGATAAAAACCTGTAACATTACCTTGTGGGGACATTTTTTCGGTCCCCACAGGGATAACCTCAATTTTATCAAAATCTGTGATTGCAATCAATAAACTACAAATACCCAAAGTTTTATATTTCCTTTGGTTACTTAGGTTAAAGTTAGGGCTGGGTAGGGGTTAATGTTGTCATAGGCCTATGCCCAGAGAAATGAATGGAATCCCTGCAAAGATATAGATACCTAATGTATGTGTGTGTGACCTGCAATGGATTGGAATCCTACCCAGGGTGTCCTCTGCTTTGAGCCTCCTGGGATGGACTCCAACTCATAGTGAACCTGTCAGAACAGAAGATGATATGGGTGGATGGATGGATCTTCATGCCTATTTGGAAGCACTCAGGTGCATGTGGTGCATAGATGTTTCTTTTGCCAGGGTTAGAAGTGCATCCAGTCTGGAGAAAGCATGTCAGTGAACACCTTGATGATACAAGACAGCAAGTCATTATTTTTCGCCCAAATGCCATCTTTGGTGCCATCTAGTGGGTGTATTGAGGACTGCGGCTTCCCCGAACCCGACGACTTCCCGGGTACAAGGACCCCGCTGGCTGTGAGGTTGCATGTGTGTCCAGAAGACGCAGCAAATACAGAGAATACGAAAGGAGCTCTGGTTCGTCCAGATGACGAGGGTCGCTGGCAGAGCAGATTGCGGTCGCTCTTAACAGCACACCCCCGTTAAAGCGGCCTTTTCGCCGATTCCCCCCCTCCCAGTGCTCAGTAACAGGCGCGCCGCTACCGGCCTCCATCTCTGCATTTACCCAGACCTCAAATCAAATCAGGAATCACCATAATCGCATTGCACCCGAAGGAGGCTGAATAGTGCCGGATTTGGCCGATGTCGGGGGGGGGGGCGCCTGCCTGATTAGTGATAAAATGGAGAGAGACGCTTAGCATTCAGACAAAAGCCAAGTTCCTTTATGTTAGGGGAGGGCTACGGTTCTGCGACGTTAATTTGGTCACCTGAGCAACCCTAGAGGACAGATGGAGAAACTGCACCCATTTCTGCACGACTAAATGCAAAGCACTTAACCTGTAAGGCTACGGCGACCCAGGAAAAGCAATTATTATGTACTGACCTGCAATGATATCCCCGCTTCCCTTTAGGAACACAGAGCTCTCTGTACTGCCTTAATGCTGAAATCCAGGTGGATTTTGATTCATCTTCTGGGATTCTGCAGCTGTCTGCCAGCAAGCGGGTGTGCAAGGCGACCTCTCGAGCCCTGTTGTGGATCAGGAAGCCCGGCTGGACTCAGCACTTTGCTTGTGCGCCCTGGATCAGGGGCTCCCGGCTCAAGAACAGGCAACAAAAAGGGGAAAAAAGTAATTAACTATATACTTTGTTAATTATATACTATGTACATTACCCGGTCAAATACGACCGTGAAGGTTTGATTATATACATTTTTTTATTTCCCAGATGACAGCAGGTACAGTTTAATGGTGCAGCACTCAGTGCTGAAAGCCAGTTATCCGGCCTCATATCTGAGACATTGATCGCTCCTGAGCTGCCACGTGCACATGGCAATGCCCGTTACTCGTATTGCGTGCTGTTAAATGGTATAAACGTGCTTTAGAAGCATCCGCTATCAGTATATTGTTGGAACACTATTCAGTGACGGACTGCAGCCACCTGAACTAGCCTGAATTACCGATGCATGATGACAGGATGATTTGAATTAGATGGAAGCACCGCGATCTGCAATATGAGAAAAAAACTAGACATCTATTATATCATATCCAATGAAATCCAATATCAGATTATCGTGCCCAGCCGCGCACTTCGCCAAACAAAGAGGCGAAATGTGTACTCTGTCGCCCTCTACTGTTAAAGTGAAAATTTGCAGACGGGATGAAGGCAAAGGGCTCGAGACGAGCCGTAGATGCTTGGCTGGTGAGCAAGATCAAAACCAAACGATGCACTTGAAGGCAGAACTTTTTGGAGAACCACTGAATTTTCCCATGTTAAACCAAGAAACTAGTGTGCTATAAAACCGATCCAAAGCTGTATGCATTCAAATAAAGCACAATAATTGTATCACAGTGAACGGTTTCTAAAGGAAGCGTTATATTAAGAACCAATATAGTTCGCCAAGTTCCCCAAGCAGATTGGGGTAACAGGCCTGATTTACAGGGGCATTGTGAGTCGTCATCATCTTGCCATTTGATTTGGGCTTTCAGGGGCCCGAGCAGTGACTCGTTGTCTGATTGGTCCATCACTTAACATGCAGTCCTTCAAAATACATTTCAATGTTTGCATTTCCGACCTGTCACTGTCTTCAGTTCACATCCTGTCAACACATTGTACTTGACTGCCTCTTTTCCGGATTGCATTTCATTTTCAACGTAACATTTTGCCGTTTTAACTCGTTTTTGATGCTTATCTGCATAAAAAGTAACATTGTATTGTAATGACCCATAAATATCATTACATTGCTTTAAACGGCAATTCATTCATTTTCTATAAATACTTAATCATGACAGGGTCAAGGCCATCCTGAAGCTCGTCCCTCAAAGCCCATATCTTTGAACCCTTCTGCTCTCACATAGGCTACTTGTTGTGTCTGTATATAAGCAGTAGACAACTCAAGTTATTCGATCAAGTTCTGGTCCAGTTTAAATTGGCCAGGATTTTCATTCTAAACATGCAGGACTGGAACATATGCATTCATATTTACCTACTTAATTGAGTCTCGTTAAAGCCACCTACCATTTTCATATTCTTACACATCTGAACAGTTTATCAGATCAGGTACATGTGTTATCTTCTACAATTCATATCCTTAATTGCTGCGCTGCAACATCTGTTAGTGTTCTCAATGTATTAGGCGCAGCAAACATTCAGGCCCTTCAAAACAACGGAAGATTATGCGCTTGAAGTAATATTTTAGATTAGCATTTTCATAGATGCATATTATAATAATCATTTTGGTATAGAGAGTTCCGGGTTTTGGGGATGTTTAGTTTTGACTACACTCTTTAGTGAGATATTCCCGTCTGTTACTTCGCTGTGATGTTCACCGCCACCGCTGAGCTGTATGCGAATTGTTTATCATTGGCCACCAGATGGTGCTGTTGAAACCACCATGACCAACTAACATGGCATGGTATTACACGCTCTCTGATCTCTAAGAATTGTTAATAGGGTTTTAATGACAAGGAAGATTTTGTTTGTGACAGATGAATACGTTGTTTCGATAAACCACACAAGGCACAGAGCAAACGGGTTTTTTTTTGTAATCCTGGTTTATGTTTGTCACGCTTTCGTAGTAATATGCCACTTGTCCGTGCAGTGCCAACATCGGTGGGTGAGATTTATGTTAAAGAGGATCGCACCTTCAGCTTATACATTGAAAGCCACACGGGTTGGGGCTCAGTGAATGCCGAAGTCGGTCTTTCCTACTCTCTGAAGGTGCTTATGGATGCAGGAAGACCACGAGAGCGTGATGCATGTGTACTCGGTCACTGCCTAGCAGCGCTGTGCAGCCGAGGGTAATGAAGTGAAGGCTGAATCACACTGAAACGGTTACGAGGGCTGCTGTTCTTGAAGCCTCCAGACAGACAAAAAGGAAAGCTGCGTCATGTGGAGTTACCGTACTGAATACAAAATTACAGTTGCTCTTTTATTCAAAATGTACATTTTCAGGCGGGTTACATGAGATTTTTATTGAAACCTTTTGATTTAAAATCGGCGATTACGGCTTTATCACTTTATTTTACTATGATTAAATACAGTCGGATCTATTGTATTTAAATATTTTTAATACATTATTAATTTATGTACTGTATATTTATTAATGTGCTTCGGTGCATGAAATCTATCCCGCCTACAGCGCACTGCTTTAAAATTACACATTTCGCATTTGTGTCTTTCCTGCGTTTCTGCAGGGCGAAGCAGACCCGCTGGCGCGTGCCGTGCGACGCCCCGAGCGGCATGTCGTCATAGTGTTTGCCTGCCTGCCTGCCGTCCGCCCGCCGGTCGGCTCACTGGCGCCCCCTTGCGGGCGTACGGGCGCGGCCGCAGCGGCGCACTGAGAAGTGTCAGTGTTATCCTTGAGAAGTAGCCCAGAGCTCCAGGGGCTGGTGATTTTTTTTTTTAAATCTGACACGCAGTTAATTAAACTTCTTTCTGTAAGGTAAGCAATTGCATATTTTTAAATTAAATAACGAAATCCATTGTTTTTTTAAAATGCACGTCCCTGCTACCCAAATGTATGGTCTTCTCCAGTTATGTAGATGCGCTTTTATATAGCTGCAGAGCGCACAGATTGCAGCGTACAGAGGCCTCCGGTGGGATCCGCTTTTTGCCTGTCATCACTATTAGTTTTTAACCCCAAATCGCCGGAGGAGTAGCCCGGATTTATTCTGCGCACGATAATAAAAAAAGATCCTGTTTGCTAGACCATAAGCCGTCGGATGGTAAAAAACAAAGCCGCGGATCAAATGGATGCTCCACAGCAACATCTCAGGGACAAAACATAGTGTGTATGCGCGTCTCCTGTCACCGACCCACGCTTCAGCGGACCCCGATTACGGTCCTGGGAGCCGCACCGAGCGGTACGGTCCTTTATTACTGTTATTCTCCGTCTTGTACTCCTATAACTGCCGAGCCACCGGTAATCGGGGAATGAAGGGCTGGCATCACATCAGCGTTACAGAATCGTGTTATTTTTACTTGCACGGTTAGGGCTGTGTGTAAGGTAACTAAGGGACTAGCTGTCCTGGTTGGCTGTGGATGCTTACAAAGAATAGGGCACAAACATTGCCGTTTTCAGCTTTTATTAATCGGCAGGTGAAGGATCCGCTGCCGATATTATATGTTACCTTAAGACGATTTAAATCACGTGTCGATATGCAAATTGGATACAGATGTGTCCGCTTGTGTTTATTCACATCTGTATGGTTACCGTTGCATTTATTTTCATTAGAAATGTATTCCGTTTCATTGTGTGTTCCCGTAACTTTCAGTACGTTCGTTGCGAGAAACATAAATGGAAATGCATGGGCTGACATATAATAAATGTGGAGAGCGACTGATTCATGTTTATTGCGGGACGTTAAGTTGGCTGTACGGTATGATTTGTTAATCTTGCTATTTCCGGATTAAATAACGTACCCGTGGGTCCAGCTACAAAATGTCCTACCAGGATTTACAACTCTAGGGTTATACAAAACTCTTTCTGCCCATTACTTTTGCTTTCCGCTGTATGTGGAGGAGATTGATGTGTGGGGAATATCTTTTCGTGGACTCGAAGCTACCGTTTTAACCCGTTCTGCTCCCGCCAGTGGACAGCGCAACTGCAACCCTGCGTTCTAAACAGGAAGACGAGTTCTCCGCTATGAACTGCGACATGGACGGTAAGCACCGCTGCCTTTCCCCGTCGCTTGCTTGCTGTGAAGTTGCCATCTATTTGGTGTGTGGTCAGCTCTCTCCTGTAAGGGGCGTGGTTTTGTTTATGGTCTCCGGTGGTGCTCCAGGAGACATGGAGAACCAGCTCGAGCTGGAGGAGAAGACGAGACTCATCAACCAGGTTCTGGAATTGCAGCACACGCTGGAAGGTGAGGCGCCACATCGAAGTCAAGCTGTTCCGGACGCCAGGAAAATTCCCAGGAAGATCCTCCTGAATCCATAAATATCCCAATACCGAGATGATCCCAGATCATCCTGTTGAATCCCTCCCCATAACCCCATCCGCACGGAGGCTCCATCTTCCAGTTTTTTCTTCTGGATTCCCCATCGCACTTGCATCTCACGTTCCGTTTGGCTCACACTTTGCTCCCCACCAGCTGGTCTGGCCTGTGTACGGATCTCTCTTGGTGGTGCTAACCGGGGCCATGCTTCCCATAGATCTGTCTGCAAGGGTGGACGCCGTGAAGGAGGAGAACCTGAAGCTGAAGTCCGAGAACCAGGTGCTGGGACAGTACATCGAGAACCTGATGTCAGCCTCTAGCGTCTTCCAGACCACCGACACAAGGAGCAAACGGAAGTAAGGGATGGGCCCCCCAGTCACTGGGGCCCCCTATTACAAACCATATAGTCCCTGGGGCCCCCTATTACGAACCATCTAGTCCCTGGGCCCCCCAACATGAATTGCCTAGTCCCTGGACCCCCCCAATAAGAGTCGCCTAGTCCCTGGGCCCCCCCCCCCCCAATAAGAATCGTATAGTCCCTGGGCCCCTCCAATAAGAATCGCCTAGTCCCTGGGCCCCCCCAATAAGAATCGCCTAGTCCCTGGGCCCCCCCAATAAGAGTCACCTAGTCCCTGGGCCTCCCCAGTAAGAATCGCCTAGTCCCTGGGCCCCCCAATAAGAATCATCTAGTCCCAGGGGCCCACCAATAAGAATCGCCTAGTCCCTGGGGTCCCCCAATAAGAATTGCCTAGTCCGTGGGCCTCCCCAGTAAGAATCGCCTAGTCCCTGGGCCCCCCAATAAGAATCGCCTAGTCCCTGGGCCTCCCCAATAAGAATCATCTAGTCCCTGGGGTCCCCCAATAAGAATTGCCTAGTCCGTGGGCCTCCCCAGTAAGAATCGCCTAGTCCCTGGGCCTCCCCAATAAGAATCATCTAGTCCCTGGGGCCCACCAATAAGAATCGCCTAGTCCCTGGGCCTCCCCAGTAAGAATCGCCTAGTCCCTGGGCCCCCCAATAAGAATCATCTAGTCCCTGGGGCCCACCAATAAGAATCGCCTAGTCCCTGGGCCCCCCCAATAAGAATTGCCTAGTCCCTGGGCCTCCCCAATAAGAAGCATCTAGTCCCTGGGGTCCCCCAATAAGAATTGCCTAGTCCATGGGCCTCCCCCAGTAAGAATCGCCGAGTCCCTGGGACCCCCAATAAGAATCGCCTAGTCCCTGGTCCTCCCCAATAAGAATCATCTAGTCCCTGGGCCACCCCTAGCCTTTCTCCTTCCCTCCTAACAAATGCACAGGAAGCTTTAAGCTCAGTTTGTTTTGTGTAATATTTTTGTTTTTTTTTCGTACCCGTTTACTTACTACACATTGAAAGTGTTCAATTTCCCCTGAGGTCTAAGCCATCAACACACCACGACAGAAAGGTCCAAACCTTCTGGTGCACTTTTTACAGGTCACTTTTTTAAACTGAAAAATAAAATGTAGAGAAAAAACTTTTTGATCCTTTTAGGAACAAGTTGCACCTTAGCGTGTTCAGCTCTGTATGGTTGGGCTGCATTAACGTCAACACAAAAAGGACTGTTCCCAGGCTCTGCTCGAACTAGTCAAACGAAAACTAGTGATAAACCTTACAAACTGTTTAGTGCACTTTACTTTAATAGTAAATTTGGATTATAGTTCTTATTAATCCTGCTATTGATAATAACCTTATTATTATAAATTTTTTATATTACTAGCATGTGGCATTTGTATCGAAAGTGTTAACATTTGAAAAGAAAACATAATCTTTAAATAGATAGATACAAGAAAGCAGTATAACTTTACTTGGCCTAGTAACCAGTAACCAGGAATGCTTATGAAGGCGAGATCCTGCCCCAAGCCAGCAGGGAACAGTCCTTTCTGTTATTTCACCCAAGGTCATCAGCGATGGTTGTGACCTTCTAGTCACTGTCACCTGTTTTTTTGGGCGTTCCGTTCCTGTGGTAACTTCCATTGATCTGGATCTTCTAGAATCCGGCCCTCAGTGACCCACAGACAGTCCATGTTTTTGCTCCCCTAGAGCTGGGAGGGAGCAAAAATGTGGAGTGTCAGACTGGGAGCTAGGAGGGAGCAAAAGCATGGACCGTCTCTGGGATGTGGGAAAACACTGTTCTAGAACTCGGGCTCGTAATGATGTTGGAGCACTAGGTGAGGGGTGGGGAGTTAATAGCACGGATTAAACGGAGGCTGGCAGAGGCCAGACAGTGGGGGGCATTAACAAAGAGAGGCAGGGAGATGGACCTCTCCTACCTACCGGGCCGTCCCTGTGGACAATCCCAGGCACTGATTGCCATTGATCGGAAATCGCGTCAGCAGCTCCTGGTGTCCAGTGCATTAGGGCTGTCTGGAGGGGAGTGAAACGTAGACTTCGGGAGACCATTTAACCCCGGAGCCTTGCTGAGTGCATGAGGACGGGGGCGGGGGGGGAGCAGCCCTCACGGGGCACTGTGATGTGGTGTCCACACGACCGATCATCTCACATTTGTCTTCAAAAAATCGCTCCGTTTTTTGTATTGCATATCTACGCTAGAAACTGTAACTTGTGTTGCCTACATGACCTGACAAAAAAAAAAAAAAAAAAGAACAGATGGTGTTACGTTTCAGCAGTTTCCTTTGGTTTTAATAAAGATGTTTTGGCCTTCGCTCGAGTTGGCCGCTTTGTCATTGTCTTGCCCAAGTACCTATTCGCTCACTGCCGTACTGTAAAGCCCCAAACCAGCACAGCCTGTATAACTGACTGTCACTATGGACATCAGGTTCTACTTGCACAGAAAAGGGTACGTTTCCAAATGACGGCGAGAGAGTAGCAAACTTATTAAGCTGCTATGGTGACCTCTTCACCTGTACTCATCTGAAGGTGTTGTATAGTTAAACCATGTAAATGAACTGAAATTTTATGGCAGATTCCATTCCTGATGTCCTCTTGGATACACCTAAGTGTTGCAGAGAGAGTTCTTAGGTTTGGGTGAGGCTTTGGTTTTATCATCATTATTTTTAATTACTGTATAAACTCTGATGCCCTAGATTCTACTTCCGCAGACAACAGAGGACACAGAACAAATACGTATTAAATATTTATTTCCAAGAGTAAACATCTGAAAAGGGGGCTCTGCCATTGGCTGGTGAGAACAGAACTGGGAAGGCCAAGGCCTGATTGGCTGTCCACCATGTGCCTCGTGGGGGGAGACACGGTCAGGCCTCACCTCCCCCCCCCCTCCCCAACCACCAGGGAGGTCAGGTGGGCCCCAAGCATGTGGCCAGAACAAACAAACACAGGTAGCTAATCCTTCTAAAACATCCTAAAATTATCTCAACTGCTGCTTCATTGTATAAAAAAAGCATAATTTATAGACTCAGTGCAGAAACAGACCAAAGAAATAAATTAAGATAACTTAAAAATACTCAAGTCCATAATTTACTAAAACATTGCAATCTAGAGGTAAAAAAAAAACACAGGTTTCTAATATCTCCCTTGTATTCGTATTCTGTAGAAACTGGACCTTCTCCTAACATACTTACCATCTACACAGCTGAACCAGTGTGAAATACAGCCCAGATATGTGTGACGGTATTAACACTGGGGCTTTAACCTGCATACACACATTAGCTGTAAATAACGGAAAGGAAATCTAAATGAGGGGGTGGGGCTTGGAGAGGGTGGGGCAAATCCAAGGGGCGGAGCTTGGAGGCAGAGGGACTTAAGTCAGATCAGTCACGTCGGGTGCCAGCCAGGGAGCCTGCATGCTGGTTTGGATGCACCACAGGGGAAAGATGGGCAGCTTCGTGGGCTGAGGAGGTACCCAGCTCTATTCCTTCCGCACGCGCCTCTTCCGCACTGCCTGCTTTGGCCCTTCACTGACCCCCTGGCTGCCCTCATCCGCATCCTTCATCTGGAAGCAGAAAGGAAAAACAGGCGCTGATGGGGGAGGGGGCACCTTACATAAAAACGAACACTAAGGCATTCATTCTAAGCCGCATCGATTCGTGGTCTCCCGGTCCGACCTCATCATCCGACGGAGTCTCGTTGGACTTGCTCCGGTCTTCCTCCTCCTCCTCCTCCTCCCCCGGGCTGTCTCCCCCTGCAGCTCCATTTTCCGCTTCCGTCGGCTTCCCTTCACTCTCACCTAGGAGACAGGAAGTGTGGCAGGAAGTGAGATGACAGGAAGTAACACTTTACGTCCGTGGCCAATCAAAATGAGTGATGGGAGTCGCCTAATGAGGGCTGGCTTTGGACACATGATGGCATTATTGGAGAGTAACTCTTTCTCTGACCTGCTGGCTCACCACTCTGGGCCTCCTGAGGCTCTCCTTTCTGCTCTCCGCTATCCTCTTCCTCCTCCTCCTCCTCTTCCTCCTGGACACGAGGCATGTCTGTCTTCTTAAACTTATAGTCTTCGCGAGGTTTCTAAAAAACAGGAAAAAAAAAAAAAAACACTTGTTCGACGGGCAACTTTTTTTTTTTCTATACCTTTAGATCTTTCGGGCCATTTTCTGAGATTTTACTTCATTAACCCCCGGTGGGCCTGAAACAGAACCAGGCTGGGATGTGACTAAAGTGAGCAGATACACCAGTACCAGAGATACACGGGGCAAGGTCCCAGCTGAGGAGCTATTAGCAGAAGCACTAAAGCTAAAGAAGTCATGTGATACTGCGGAACAGCAGAGCAGTATAGTGGTGCTCAGAACATTCAGCAGAATGAGTAACGACGTCAGCAGACTAGAAAGAAAGGCTCTTTGTTCACTACACAATATTAGCAATCTTGTTCTCACCAACCCCCCTGGTTCTCTTCAACAAAATGATGCCAACGCCTATCACATGCACAACACAAAGCCGTAAAACCAATCGCAGCACTAAACAGGATTCAGCTGCACTGACCCTCCCTCTTACCTGGGGCCAGCAGAAGAGCACCAGCAGAACTACAGGCAGGCCCACTGTCAGGACATAGAACACCCACATCCACGGACGCTCCTCTGCAGCCATGCTCAGCCGAGCGAAGATTCCGGGCTGCGGAAGAGAGAGATAAAACCCCACTACACCCAGGTGGCAAAAAGTGTTTCTCATTCAAAAAAAAAAAAACCTTAAACAGAGAGTAACAAATTCAGAAATCCCAGTCTAAGTAGGCCCAGGGACACACTTAGCCAGAGAGTGTGGAGTAGCTCTGGGAGTGCATACAGCAGCAGCTATGGATGCCCACCTCGTTAGCGCTAGCCACCAGCCGCTTCAGCCCCCAGCCATCTGACGCCCAGCGGTCTGCCACCTCCTTGTCCTCAGTGATGATGAAGTTGTCGAAGTAAATCTCCGAAGTCATGGACCAGAGCTCCAAACCTATGGCCCTGAAGGGCGTCATCCTGAAAGGGTGGAGGTCTTCATAGTAATCCGGGTTGGGGATTTTTCTTGGGCTCCAGACACCCTAAGGGACACAATTAAAGTGATCTCCTCTGAGCTCTTTGGCGGGTTACCATGGCACCCTTGGAAATTCCCAAATGGAACATGGATACCCCTAGAAATCCTGCCTGCTTCTCTTCCGTCATTCATCAGCCCTACCTGATAGCCGGGATTGTCAATGAGGGGTGGCTTCCACTTGCCCCTGTACTGAGGATTGTTGACCATCGGGGGCTTCCACACCCCACAGCCAATGGCCATCTCGCAGGCAGGGTTAGGAATCTGAGGGGCCTCCCACTCTCCATCCATCTCCTCATCCCTGCCATGAAGAAGAGTCTGCTCTCAGTGCCCAACCCCATGCAACATCACACTCTTAAAAATATAATGCCCCCGAGTTCAGAGGAGGGTAATCCAGGTCCAAGAGTAAAACTCCAGACCAGGATTTTGTTTCAACCAACTAGCTGAGTGCTCTGTAACAGACTCTTAATACTCAACTGGTTGGTTAAAACAAAAATCCTGGTCTGGATTTTTACTCTTTGGACCAGGATTACCCTCACTGCCTGAGTTGATGCCTCATCTTTACAGTGAGATCGAAGTCTACTTTATGCTGAAGATCAAAAAATTGAATCTATCCTCTATCGATTTCTGGCCCAAAGCACGGTTTCTGATACTTATTAAGGTATTTATTTGTATTTACTTGAGTGCAAGTTAACCTTGGAGATGCTCCTTTAGTGAATGCAATGGGCAACAGGGCACTTCCTAAAGCCTTTGTTTGGTGTGATGCGACAGCTTACCAGTCGTCAGGCTTTTCTGCATTGGGATCAGGGACCAGCTCGGGCTCATCGTCCAGCCAGCCCTCTGGTTTAAACGCTTCGGGATCGGGGATCTTGGCTGGCGCCTCTTCGTTCCTGAACGGCAAACGTATTTATGCTGAGGGATGGTTCCGTTAGAAGGAACCACAGTGGGTTCGACAGAACCTGATTATGGCTAGTTAGCACACAATGGTTAAACTTTAACAAAAATGTGCAAAAGTATTTACAACATAAAACCTTAAATTATAGGCACGTTCACAGCGCCCAAATGTTTTTTCTGGAACCAGAACCTTTGTCATGTATACACCACAGGAACACAGGGTGAACGTAGTTCTATAACCCATTTTTAGTCCCTACTCCTCACTACATACTTTTTGCTGAAACACAAACTACCGGGGTGGTGCTTACAGCAATAGCATGCTGATTGGTTGGCGCTTACAGCAATAGCCTGCTGATTGGTTGGCACTCACAGCCATAGCTTGCTGATGGGCTGACCACAAGCAACGGCGCTAACTTGGAACATGGTAGTGCAGAACAGAGATGTAGCGGAGCAAAAATTGAGCTGATGGGATTATTTTTGTACCCCAATTATATTTAATGCATCAATGAATACATTTTTTGCTTGTGTCTTCATAATTCTGCATCAGAAAATTTGATCGCTAACCAATATACTTTTTTTCTAATATCACCGCTGCCGGCGGTGAAACTTGCCAGCAAGTATTAGCGGGATAATGTTACATTGTTATATGTGTAAAACGAAAGATTGATCTGCTGGCCATATTTAATAAGAGTCTGGAATGAAGAGGGTAATATAAGTAAAACGTAAAAAGAAGGCTGTATCCCATTCTGTTCGCAATTGACCCCCCCCCCAGTAATTAATAAAACAATTTATTTATCCTCCTTTGCTTTGGTGTGGCAGTGTAGTTTCGTATGAAATTGTGTGAAGTTTAACTAACAAACTTTGCGTGTCCATCCATGCTTTAATATAAAGGTCCCAGTTCTTCTTGTGTGGTGTGAAAGCAACACACAAAAGTGCTCAAGAGCTCCGAAGGTACTAGGTCATGACGGCCCAGGTCCCTGTAAACCATGTTCTGGACGTTTTGTGTGAAAGTGCCTTATTTTTTTCTCCATTGTATCTTTCAAACCAATTCATAATTTTTAATTGTCAGGAAAAGCAAATTGCAGAATATATAAATAGAATTCTTTTAAGAGCATTTTGTAAGTAGGACTGATACCATAATCTTCTTCTGTCAAAGGGACTCACCAGTTTTCAGGTTTCATAGCCTCGGGGTCGGGGATCTTGGCTCGCTCGTCCCAGTCATCTGGCTTGACGTCACTGGGGTCGTCTACCTCTCTTAGGGGGTTGACGGGGGGCACCACGTCTGTCAGTAGACTACCTCTGCTCATGCTGGACTGGTCGATGAAGATCTCGTAACTGTTGTCTGGGCTGAGCACTTAACAAGTAGCGGCGGTACAGATCATAAGTCAGGAACCTTGCAAGATGAGCATGAAATTCAATACTAATCAACCTCTAATAAGGTCTTTGCTTTCTCCGATAATTTTGGCTATTTTTCCCCGTGGTCATATAATGAATACATTGTGGCTACTATGGTATAACGTTGGGCTAACAATGTAATAAACCAGCAGAGGTGACTGAATTTGTACCTAAGGTATACAAATGGGTCTTCTTGTCGGTGTAGATCTTCTTGAGATCCACCTCGGGCCGCTTGGCGTGCTTCTCTTCCAAGTCCGCATTGATGGGGTTCTTGTGTCTGAAGATGAAGTGGAGTTTGTAATCCTCACCGCACTTATCCGGGCCGAACATGATGGTGTACGGCGTGTGGTCGTGGAACTGCTCCTGAGGGAGATGGCGCCCAGAAGCAGGGGAGACGTTTAGAGAACATTCATGCACCGATAGGTGCCTTCACATCAGAAAGAGATGGGAGCCCACCGAAAGAGATCAAAGCGTAGAAACGACGTTTCACCAACCAGATCTAAATCCTGAGCTTCTGAGAGCAGCTTGATGTAAGCACCTCCACAGTCAATCCCACTCTGGAAATTGACCTCATACCTAAAACAAACAACACAGTGATGAGCCACATACTTTTTAAAACAATTAGCAATGCATTTTTGGACTTGGAATGTCATCTATCCCATAAAAAACACAACAGAGCAGTGGGATGAAAGGTAACAAGTAAAAAGAAATAGTTGTTATGAGTTAAAGCTTTGACTTATGACCACTGACAATACAGAGCAGGCAAAATGGACAATATAGGCCAAAGAAGGCTTCTTAAACCAGGAGGGCGACACTAACTGGATAACAAGGGGCTTGTCCTTGAAGACAAACGGTCTTGCCAGCAGGGCGGCGATAGCATGGTGCTTGGCTCTGGATTTGAGCACCAGCCCCATGTCTCCTTTCACCGTGTTCTCCTTCAAAGGCTCCACCTCCCACTTACCTGGGCAGGAAGGATAACAGAAAGCAGAGAGTCCAAAGTCAAGAGTCAAGAAATTAGGAAGTCAGGGTGAATGTGTTACTCAGGTCTCTCCTAAACATTAAAGGTTATTTATCCATAAATGCATAGGACTGTCGAGTATCAGCTGGTCTTGTATTCATGTATTCAGAAAGTACTACACTGACTTTGCTATTAAAAGAACCACTTCAAGTTCAACGGCAGAAAAATACATTATACTGAAAGCAAATCCATCTGCATTGTGCCCTGTACATTCTGGGATAGGCTCCAGGCCCCCCGTGACGCAGATGTGACCCAGATAAGTGGAAGATGACTACTAACCGTCATATTTTGCTACTTCATCGTCTGCATCTTCTTTTGTAGTCTTTGACACCTGCCACCTGGTGGAAGCAGTAGACATGACAAATTTAACATACAGCTAGCCTACACCAATAATCCCAATTTCCCGGTATCTGCCAGTACTGAGACTACACTTCTCTTGTTTTCAGGACAGACATACCTTTCTAGTGAGCCATCGTCAAACGTCTCTGCAAAATAGACATCGCCGGTAGGGATCGGGGTCTTGTACGTTACCTACACACACAAAACGTGAAAATAGGGTAAATTAATTTATCTAAAAAACACACCGCAACTCGACGTCTGTCATCAGGCCAAGACAACATGCAGAAACTGAAGCTTATTTATTATTTAACTAGCATCAAGCCGACCTTTCCACAGTTATGCCTAACCAAAAATGTGCCTTGACCCTAAAAGCACACTCAAACACTCCTCGACCCCCATCTTAAGGACCACTGAGAGCTGGACAGCAAAAAGGACTTTCTTTCTGACCATGTTCACCGGAAGACCACTACGCTAACCTGGAAAGAGACACTGGCATCCGGAACAGGCTCCTCCTCCTCGGCCTTCAAAGAGTCCTCCACCAGAGCCTCGTCCTCATCCTCCTGGTCTTCCTCTTGAGCCCTGGCTAACGTGACTGCAAAGATCACCAAGAGACCAGCCCATCCCCATCGCGGCCTCATGTCCGGCGTTATCACTGCAAACACACACACATAGCAGACATACTGACAATGAGCACAGATGACCGGTCATAGACACGATGGCGCTGAAATTTTAATACAAGAAGTTATTTCTGGCTTCATATGAAACCATCTAGGGAAACAGAATTATATTAGTGTGTGCTGCAGTTAAATGGGGCAGGGAATTGTTGGGGTGAGGTTAATAGGGTCAATACGGTAATTGACATTTTAATTGCTTAATTGAATTTATTAACCGGAGGCTACCACCCTTGAATTTTAAATGAAATGTAGGTCTACTGAATAATACCAAAGAGACTAACAGACAAGAACTCAGCAAATAACTGAACATCCATCTCTATGATACGTAAACCAACAATGCCTGAGCTGTCTGCTGTGCTCTCACATTGCTCAGTGAGTTTGGCAAGACTGTTAAAAAGAAATTTATTAATATGTAACTAGCCAAATAAAACAAAAGTTTACCAGTAGATTGAAACTTTAATTCAGAAATGTCTTTGTGTCTTACTTCACCGTGACCTGAAAGGTCAATAACCGAGTCTGTATATATGAATATTATGTCATTAATAAATAGTTACTTAATTTCAATCATTATTCTTGTTGCCTGAAATTCATATTGATGTTGCAGTCGGAATGTTACCAATTTGTTATTTGTTGAGAAAATGAGATCTCTCTGCTGGTTAAACTGTGGACTGCTAAAAATGTGAAAAGTCAGATTATACAGAAGATACTTGACAAAACCAAATACAACGTAGGTCCACGAGCTACAGAGAGCTTGTCCAGACTCAGAAGCTTTTATCCAGTTAAAAAAAAAACCCATTACACTTTCTAAACTCAGATTGCACAAAAGCAGTAAAAAAGACATGCACACCTCTAAGGCCTTGCTATTAATTTACGCTTCTGACCACACACGCTTATCAGACAACCATGTGATTCTGCATTACTACCAAAACTACTAATTGTCCATACAGTTGTCCTAACCCCCCCTTTGTGTACCCGAACTTAAGATGCGCGCCACAATTTACATAGGAGATAATGAATTGATGAAATTTTTATTAACAGCGTTTAACAATGACTTGGCATTTTCCGCATAAATTATGGAAAAGGCGACATCGCGACCAAGCGTAAAGAGACAGAAACTGGGAGTATTTCATCAGCCTCATTAACTGCAGCCTGGATCCCCATCGCCACACGTTTAATTTCCGCGATCCCATCCCATGTGCTTGCCGGGGGATCCGCAAACGCCCCAAAGAGCTGCTCCCCGGGGTGCGGACCCAGCCCCCCTGCAAAGCTTCCAGCGATGCTTCCCAGTGAAGCAGGACAATGTACGTCGGCAGGAGGCCCTTCCGGGTGAGAACATTCTAGCAAGATCGTCAGGCACTCGAACGCACGAGAGGCATTATAAATTAAGCCGCATTTCGCATGCCGTGGTATCTGTGATCCTCGTCACTGTCGCAAAATGCAGTCTCCGTAATGCAGCGCTGGGGGGGGGGGGGATCCGAATATCCGTGTAAATGTGCTATTAAAATAAGCGATGTCTCCAGACACAGCTGACCCACAACACGTCTTTACATACATTACGTTCGCCTAACACGCGCGTATCTATATCAGGCTTGATGGGTATATGGAGACGATGCGTAAGGATGCAAGCGCACTAATACGGTCATTTACTTAGCAACCGGCACAAACACAGCATTACTGCCGCATCCTGCACGCAGAATGAATGGAGTGCGTTACCTACGAGCCCTCCCCCGTCCAGCACGCAAGGACAACTATTAAATCCCGGCTTTTCTTGATCGGTCTTCCTTCGCCTACGCTCGCCTCCGCTGTGCTGTTAGGGTAACGGAGAATAAAAGGTGACAGCGGTCTGATGCAGCGCCTGATCTATTGACAAGCGCCGGGTCCCTCAGCTGCACTTTGCCGTGGCCGCGGCTGAGTATGCGCATGCGCAGAGGGGCGCCCTCTACGTAATGACGTCGCAGCGAAGGACCCGCCCCTTGCGTCGACGCCGCGCGGGGCCACGCCCTCCATTCGATATACAAGAGTGCCCGCCTCCTTCACCTCTCCGCCAGCCTGGACTGGTGTTAAATAAAACAAACAAACAAACAAACAGAAAAAGCAATTCATACAGCTTGCCGAAGGTGAGATAGTAGAGAGCCAAAAAGTAGCCATTATCACCTTGAATTGGTTTAAATGACATTTATATGTGATTCAAACTCCGTTATTTATGACTCGCATGTGTACCCCGAACGCAAGATGCGCCCGCGCGCCACAATTTGTATAAAAAATAATGAATTAATGAATGGACGGGAGAATGGGCGAATATCGCGACTGGCCAACAACCAACATCCTCCAATGCGAGAGGCGTAGGATGACAGACATCAAAGAAACCTTTGTTTCTTTTTTTCCTGACAATGAAACACTCGGTAATACAATGCACAAGATATATAATGTAAGACTAGCTAAATTAGCTAACCGGCGCATGGTTAAGTTCTAAAATATTAAGCAGTAAGCGTCACCGCCGCCCAAAAGCATTTATTTTGTCATTTAAATGTACTCACCACAGGGATGATGTTTTTTTTTCTTTGATGCGCTTGCTTTGATTGATCAAATCTTGCCTCTGGGTTTCACGCGTTCTGAAACCCCCAGTGCGACTGCGCATCAGTACATGTGACAAAATGTTTTGTAGGACTCCCAAAATGAGCACCAAACTGCACCAGATCGGCCGATTTCATAGCAATAGCACGCAGTCATTAAAATATTTTGTTTGCTTAGGAATCAATATGCAAGATTAGTGCTACATTTTCACTGCGCAGTTCTCATCTATAACATTACAGAAATATCAGTGTATGATATTAGTAGAAATTTTTGATTTTGAACTTTTGAAATGTGTGAATCATCCTTTAAAATGCGTATTTGTTTATCGCATTGTAATATCTGGTTTACTTAGTCCGTTGCGCTATGATTTTCTGGTCATGTAATTAGGCCCAATTCTGGTTTACACATTTGAGTGATCCGTTGTAATGCTTTTAGGTATATCAAATTTACGTTTTCAGCCAACTAAAGAAAACATTTATGGAAAAAGAGATGCCCAGTTTCAAATACATACTTAATCACACAATCTCTCACAATCTCAAAAGTTCAAATACATTACATGATTAGTAATTAATAAGCACATCTGACGAGTAGAATGCATGTAGAAAATCTTTTTTTTTTTACACTTGAAGATTCGTGTAAAACATAGGGTATGATAGTTCCATCCTATTTATTTGGGTGAAGATGTGAGTGTAGTTGTAGAGAGTAGTCAAGACCTGCCTTCGGGCACTGATAAAATCGCGAGGTAAGATGGGAGACCCCCAGTTCCTGAGACAGAAGCCTGTTTTCCCATTTATGTAGATTACATACTAATGAAGCCACCTCTCCAGACAAAGAAACCTAGGCTCTAACTACAGTCATTCCACTCACTTTGGCAGGACCAGAGGGATTGACTAGGTAAGTTAATTAAATGTACTTGATACTTTTATCCAAAGTGATTTACAGAAAAGAGATGTGAACCTACAAACTGTGTATTAATAGTACAATGCTTTACCTGTTGGGTTACAGGAGAAGAGGTGAGGCTGCTACCCCATGGGACTCACAGAGAGAGAGAGCAGCACCTTATTCTCTGGTAGCGACAGACAGTCAGCTGGTTAGTATCACATCCCCTGCTCCATTATTCCTCAGCGGTAACACATGTTGCATTCCACAGTGCTTAAAGGTACAGGTGAGCTTTTCTTTCCAGCTGCCAAGTATTGTGTGAGGTAATTCTTTTCCAACGTGGAGATATGTAGACACTGGTCAGCAAAGAGTATTTGGGGCAGGCAGGTGGTGTAGTGGTTAGGGACGTAACCGCGTCATCGGAAAATCGCCGGTTCGAGTCCCCGACCCACAAGTACTGAAAGAACTGCTCCCTGGGTGCTCACATAGCTGCCCCCTGCTGTGTCACATGGGTTAAAAGCAGAGGAGACATTTCGTTGTTGCATGCTGTGGCGCGTTAGCAATGATGAGTCATGGCACACATGTGCCGAAATTTGATTTGAAAGTCATTGAAATACATATTAAACATCTGTACCTCCCAATATTTGATTGGCTTCATTCCCCCCACCACAAAAAATAGACTTCTGCATTTAAATTACTAAGTTGAATGCGCCACAATATCAAGTTTCCTAAAACGGTCTTGGATCAGAGCATTGCTAATGCATGCCCAAAATGTATCAGCTATCCACGATTAACTGGGAAAATGCTCATGTTGTCTCTACACAGTTCAGTGCAGAATTCAGACTTGTATCAGATATTTCATGTTCCATGAATAAACGTCTTTAAAGTCGCTCTTTTAAATAATGACTCACATATATGTGTATTGACCAGTCCAGAGTGACTTGCCGTGCATTAATATTCAGCTTTCCTCAAGCCTCGCTCTGCATGTCACGTGATAGATTTTGGGCTCCTGCTCACTACGACCCCTAGTGGATGCAATGGTTGGTGACGTTGATCGGTAGATGGAATGCAACATCAAGCAACATTTTATTCAGAGACATTAACACAAGGGGGCACCATTGTAAATCTTTTCGGTAGTCCAGTCAAATCAAAAAACGTTCCAAACGACTTAAGTGAAAGTGATTGTCATTTTTGACACACCACAGTGCACAACAAAATGTGTCCTCTGCATTTAACCCATACGTGACATCTTTTAGCTACCCGATATCAATTTACCGTAGTGTTCAAGTATCGTGACGACACTTCAAATGCCACAAAATAGCCAAATCTTTGAGCAGAATTTTATACGCTCATTGGACTTCAGAATGAAAATACCTGCCACTTTCCATTCAGTCAATATGTACGTTTTGCACAGCAATATAAACCAAGAAACCCATTTGAATTAAACAAGTAGCTTCATAACACCAAATTAGAGACTACCGAGAAACAAAATCTAGATTTGAAATCAGGAAGAATAGATTTCAAATTGTATTATATCAGCTCTCTTATGGGAAAAATCTACAATAATAATGTAACTGTATATTGTGTTGCCACAAATAGTGTTTTTCGGCCAGTGTCTGCCTCACTTGATTAGATATTGGAGCACTTTGCATCTAGAAGCCCTTCTGACGGCCAGAGGCCTGCTTGCATGAGTGGGGTTTGAGTTCGTGGCTAATTGCACTGATTGCTAAGGAGATATCAGACCATCAGTCTATGGGCGTTACTGGCCCCATTACCAAATGTTTCCCGGCCCATCCTATGGGATCTCCGCTGTGGAAGACACCCCCCCCCCCCGCCCCCGGGCCGCCATAACTTCACTAAGAGGAATGAGATCACTCCAGATAAATGCGAATCTGTCTGATAAAAATGGTACACAGTACGGTTACTGGCATACCAATAGAGGGGTACTGAATGGATGTGAGCACATTACTGATTGCACATTACACATTACTAATGATTTACAGTAGAATTGAAATTTGAGCACAATATATTATGGCCATTCAGTCTCAGTCTATGTAGGATTATTGCGTTTAACGGACAGTTCACTTTTACTCTCTTCTACCGTCTTCTCCCTGTAAGAAACACCACAATATCAATTTCCAAGGAGAGTTGATGCCTATAGAGTGATTGGCCGATATGTAGGTGGAACTTCCCTTAATGTAAGGTGTGTTCATGGGGGAGCCTTGCTGTGTCACGTCTGCCACTGGGTGATGTTCCAGTGTGTAGCAGAGACCAGGGCCAGTGGCTGCATTTTTTTTTCTCATTTTCAATTTATATAAAGTAGAAAAATGACACAATGGAAAAAAAAACATTTTCCTTTCAAAGTTAAATTGTACTAGTTTGTTAAACATCAGTGGTTGTTGTTGTTGGGGGGGGGGGGGCGGCTTAACATATGCAGGAAGATGAACAAGTGCCCTTGTTCAACAATTATCCCCAATCTCCCCTTTAGCACTACAAAGACAAGAACTATGGGTAATGTGACTGACTCTTAATGCCAAGCTAAATCGTGTTGTGATGCATTACAACATCATTTATAGAGAATAATACAAAAACAGGGTAAAGGAAAGACAAATAAATTAAAGAAAGAAAAATCAAAAGGGAACAAAAGTACAGTCACTACTGCTCCAATGGCGTACAGTTGCGGTGATATGGGATATTGCGATAAATGGACAGGATCTATATAGCCAGAAGAAAATGTGCATTTTCTAAATGTCTTCCATCATGAATATAAGAACATACTTAATCCATCAAAATGAGTGTTCTTTCAGTAGATATTGACAGGGCCTGATAAACAGGGCCTGTGAAAGCTTATCCTTACAGGGAAACAAAGGGTATGTGTGAGAAAGGAACACTATAAGAAGATATGAGTCTGAAATCACAAAGCCATAATCAACTGGTGCAGTGTTGCCTCACTAGAAGCGCCCTGACTGAATGACAAGGATCTGTCACTCTTAGATGTGACCCAATGAGGTTGGCTTCTGGGAGGGAGCAAAACCATGGACTGTCTCAAGGACTGGATTGGAAAACATTGAGCTAGAGTTATACATGTATGTTAGACATAGAACAAGGGACAGTGCTCACAATATTATTAATGTCCAGTGATGGTTGTGCAAGGATGTTTGTAGAGTAAGACTGTAGCCAAAGGAAAGTCATTACTACACAGAATGTGGTTTATCTGGACCAGACCGTAAATGTGCTTGCTTTGCGAATCAGTTTCAAGGGCGGTGTTATTACGACTGTGTGGCAAAACATGCAATGCATCCAGGACCATATGTATCTCAGCTAAGGGCATACTGCCCAAGGCCACCTTGAAATGAGTTCTGTGGATCAGCATCATGGAACTGGCTTTACTTGGACAACTGTAAGCTTGACGCCGTCAGAGAAGTTCCCGCGTGTAGACTGTGATCCTGAATGATCCCAGGCCCAAGCCTAGCAGGAAATGAATGACACAAATGGGTTTATACATTTCATACTCTGTCCATTCCATTTTGCAATCAAACTACAGTTTGGAGCCATGCCTATCACAGTGATTTTTCAGTGACCGTTATCAGCACAGTCCATTATGTGGTTTATTGTAAAGTTTTGTTCTTTGTCATAGATGGGACACAGAATTTAAATCATAACGTATGTCAGCTAAGTGACTTAATTATAATAAAATTATATATATATATATATTGCTAAACATAGTTCAAAACTGGAAGTGGTTTTCTATACTCAGGTATTTTAAATACTATCAAATATCAAAGGATAGGCCTAAATGTTAAAATGAAATGGAGTGAATATAAAGTTGTTTACTAAGTGATTCATTGCGTGCAACTATTATTATGAACAATAGCGTTATATTTCGCGTTTAGATAGAAATCACATTTTAAGGATTGCCTGGTCATTATGGACACAGACTTGTAACACGCCCGAATCTACATGGTTTCATTGCACCGTCAGCAAGTGAGTCAAACGATGACAAATGAGTGAAAACTGTAGAAGTCTTTACACAGAAGTAACATATAAGCATCTACTCGCTCTGGGTATTCAGTCTGACAATGAAAGGCAGGATACCTTTTACAAAACAAGGAAATTATATTGAAATGTATTAAAACTGAGGCATATCTAGAAATCGATTTATCCGTATCAACATTTATTCAGTATAAACGACGACTTAAAGTTGTTTAACAGAACTGAAGTTGTCGTGCGCAGTCACAAACGTGTACATTTTAAATAAATAGTTTAGCACTTGTTTATTGCACCCAAAGAAACCGGTTCTGGTTATTAACTATTCCGGGCTGCCCCTAAACCTGTCTTCTAGCACTCCTAACTGGTTGCCTACATGAGAACAGCATTTGCGACATAACTATGTGCCAGTCAATAAACGATCAATGTGCGATCAGTATAGTTACCATCAAATTATTGTATAAACCGATCCGTTATAGCCTAGTTACGACGTTTCACGAGTACCGAGAACATGTAAACTAGGCAAGGGAGGATTTCCCTCAAAATAAAAGGAGTGCTTTTCGGGTATATTTTCCGCGGACCTCCTTGATTAAACTGGTCGAAAAAAACAGACGCAGAAAATCAAAATCACATTCCACTGGAAGGCAAGTTGAATATTTACTTCCAGTGCACACAAACAATACATGACGTGCATGTCAATAAACGCATGGCAGTACAGCATTCGTGCTTTAACAAAAAAGTACATATATACTGGTGACGGTGCCATTGCGTCTACGCATCCTGCCGAAGTGTGGAAGCGGCTTTAATGCACGGATCGGCAGCGATGCAAATTTTAAAGGCACCACAGACGCTGCTTTGTGAATGTACAGATCGGCGTGTATGTGTGCGGCTGTGGACGTGAAGGGAGCCCACCTACCCTGGGGCTGCCCGAGCGACTGAGGGAGGGAGGGAGGGAGGGAGCGAGCGAGGCAGGAAGGAAGGCAAGGCATTGAATGCTAACAAGGGGAGTTAAGGTTCAAGCAGTGCTAAAAGGTGGGGGGTGGGTTTAACACCGAGCAATGGAGAAGTACAATTAACCTGGTATGTGCCAGATCGCGATTTACGCCGGGCGTCATCATCATCATCACCACCACCACCACCACCATCGGTACAACCATCGGCAACTTTCCCGTTGAGTGAAATGTATCGAGGCTGAATGGGATCCAAATACTGACGATGGAGATTGAAAATATCGTGGCCAACACTGTGCTACTGAAAGCCCGAGAAGGTAAGCGATATGGTCAGAAAGGGGGGAAAAAGGCGAGGAGGAGGAGGAGGAGGAGGAGGGGTGGATGAAGGAAGCCGGAGCGCTACAATGTGTCGATCGTGCCTTTCGTATAATGCACACATCCTGCGCAGCGAAGCCTCGCATTAAAACCACTGACATCCGCGTCGCGATCAGCTCGATCGCGCCCTATACGCTCTTTTATTAACTACCATCGGGGCAGAGGAGGCGTTTAAATGGCACAAATGCGGGCGATCCCTTTCTGTACATAACAGGATTGGCACGAATGCATCTCTAGTGTTTTTGCTCTGCTTTCTGTATACGCGCTGTACTAAGGGGGGGGGTGCTTAGGCCGTCTGTGAAATTGGGATTTACTCAATTTCTGCATCACGCCGAACATCAACATTCGGGTTTCGCGTCCAAAGCAAACAGGCTAAATAGCCTATATGCCGAGTACGCTGCAGGACTGGGGCATTGTCTGCTGCCTCTATGGCAGTTTTATAAGAGCGAGATAATGCAACGGGGATCCTCTCTAATGTAGCCCGAATCGGGCAGCCGTATGCCATTATTTGCCGCAGAAATATCAATCCCTCGGCATTGCAATTGGTAAGGGAGCGGGACTGACTCTTGTTTTCAGCGAAGGCAGTATAATATTTGCATTTAGGCCTCGTAAAGACTGACTGGGGCGAAATTGTACATAGTATACCCCAGCTTGGCTCTCTGTACCTGGGGATGGGGCACAACTGCGGCCCCAGGCTTCTTGCTTTGCCGATCGGCTAGTGGAAATAAATGAACAGCGAAAAAGGTTATTATGGCATTTAGTTAACAGGGCGGGTAAGTAAAAGCGGCTGGGGGGCTTCTGCCTCGGTAGTGTTTGTGCGGCATCCCCCCTGCTCGCTATCGGCTCCATAACCTTGTTGGGGGGCGCTCTGTTAAGAGAGACTGAGTGTCTGTGTGTTTCTGGCTTAATAGAAAAGGATCGAGCAACATCCCGTCCTGGAACCAATTAAGATCAATTATTCAGAGTTATTTGTAATCATGCATGTGTGTAGAAGAGGCTTAAGTCTGCGATCACCCACTTACAAAATAGTCACGAAACGGATGGTGTCAGATCCTGCCAAAGAAATGGAATATAACACTAAAGAAGTTGGTAAATCACTAAGATTAATCGCATGGTGTGGCAGTCTGGGTAGAGATAACATACAAATATTGTACCTTAAATAGTTACAATTTTGTTAATTTATATGTATAAAAGTACAGTAAACTGAAGTTTACATTGAAGGGTGTTTTTTGGAATGTCAACTATCTGTAATCGGGGAAATACATCTTCATTGTGTTTTCTTTATCACATTTTTTTGTAACTTAAGAATATTGAGACGATTGTGTCTGACCCGGCGGATACTTATATGTATACAGACTTTTTTTTGTTTCTACATGCCAATGCAAAAAAAGAAACTTTTATCGCCATCATGTGGTAATTGTGCACCAGCGACGTTCTCACGTATTAAATCAAAATTCATAAATCCTGAACTGTTCATTCACTGGCGGGGGGTGGGGGGGAGGTCTCCGGGATTGATAGGATCCTTTAAAACAAACATGAAGCAGTAATTATTTGCTGCATTGTATTTAAAGTCCTGAGCAGGGAGGACGGGGTGGGTTGGTGGTTATGTTTTCATGCAACAAGTGCAATTTAAAAATAATTTTGCATACGCAATCAGAGAAAGTGTCGAGGCCATTGCACAGCAAATCGCAGCCAGTTGCTGGGATCTCGGCACACCAAATTTAATTTATTTACTTTCCAAATGATTTTTATCTGTTGTTTACTTGATTAAAAGTCTGCATGAAGTGGAACTGTTAATGAGAACTTTAACATGCAGTCGTGTTGAATGCAGTTCTTAAATGATCTCATTTACATGCTGCATAGTTATGCATGAATACCTGTTATTTCTGGAACCACACAGAAGCAAAGAATATTTTGTGGTGAAACTTATAATACTCTTGAGTATCAGTGAGCCTGTTGCATATGTGTCTAGATAAGAACACTGCACCACATTAAAGGTCATGAGGGAAATGGTACCGCCTGCTTGCACCACAGAATGAGTGTAACAGAATGAAAGTAGAATTGGACTAGTCGTGGAACTGCAAATACCTTTCATTCTTATATGCATTGTTCAATTTGTAGACACATCAAGCCGCAAAAAAATTAAACATAAATAAGTAAATCCAGTGTTTGACGTGGGCCTGTACTCACCAGTACTCAGTACCAGCATCTCCCAGTAACTGCTGGTACTGAATAACAAGGGGAGAACTCGCACCTGGTACTGAATAAAAGAGGAGTATTGTCTCCTGGTACTGAATAACAAGGGGAGTATTGGCACCTGGCACTGAATAACAATGGGAGTACTGGCACCTGGTACTGAATAACAAGGGGAGTATTGACACCTGGCACTGAATAACAATGGGAGTACTGGTACAGAATAACAAGGGGAGTATTGTCTCCTGGTACTGAATAACAAGAGGACTACCGGCACCTGGTACTGAATAACAAGGGGAGTACCGGTCCATGGCACTGAATAACTAGCAGAGTACTGGCACATGGTACTGAATAACAAGGGGAGTACAGACACCTGGTACTGAATAAAATGGGAGTATCGGCTCCTGGTGCTGAATAACAAGGGGAGTACTGGCACCGGGTACTGAATAATAAGGGCAGTGTTGGCTCCTGATACTGAATAACAAGGGGAGTAATGTTTCCCCCCACTTCAAGTACTGAGTAAATCCTGTGAATTTGCTATGATTCTGTAAACAAGTGTCTGTAGGAATGATACTGACCTTGTTAAGCTTAATAAGCTTAATGGTACTAGGTGCTTGTAAACTGGAATCCCAAACTGGATCAGCTTTTTTGCCACAGAGCTCAAAGTGAGTTCAATAGCGAACATGTCAGTAAGGATTTCTGCGTGTATTCTGATGTCAAAAGTTTGGGAATCTATTAATACTTGAATGTATAGATAACCCCTGCAGGTTCTTTAATTACCTCAGGTGCTACGCTGGCCCTGCGTGGCTTTCCACCACAGTGGCCCTGGGCGGTCTGGTCCGAAGCGCCGTGCAGGTCTTGAAGCATTGCCGATCTTCACTGAAGCGTGCTTCAGCTGCGACACTGCCCTAAGTGTTGCATTTCCTGCAGGGGGTTGCAGGGTGAGCATTTTTGGTGAGCAGCAAAGAGCCGTTGGTGCAAAGTAGCAAGAATTTGGAGGGTTGAGAGGGAAACAGAGGGAGGAGAGTGTGTTGCGTGCACAGCGGAAAGTTTTGTTTCGTAGGTGAGGTTGGGGTCACTTTTAAGGGTGGACTTGGGTTTGTGTAGGAGAATCAGTGGCATGCAAGAGATTCTTCATCATAGAAAATGCTGAACGAGGACCTCACTCATTCCCAGGGGTACAACGGAGCCACCAATACCCCCAGGAGTCAGAGCATATGAAACAGGTTTGGGGCTTATGGACCAGAATAATATATTGAAATCTAGAGTGCAGGGTGTGAAAAGTGCTGTATTTTGTATGGTTAAGAAGCAGATAGTGGGTAGAACACCATCTTAAATGTAGTGATTGATATAAAGCATGTCACATTGTCAATTCTTGTATGATAATTTTTAAAGAATTTCTATGAACGGAATTTTGATGCACACATTATGGTTTGGTTGCACAGTGGTGCCTCATACCTCCTGGGCTGGGGGTTTAAATCCCACCCACCCTTGGTCTGTGTGGGCGGAGCTTGCATGTTCTCTGTGAATGGTGCAGGCTTCCTCCTGCTCTAAAAAGACATGCTGTTAGGTGAACTGGCGTCTTGGAATTGTGATGCCAGTTGTGATACCGGGGTGATGCTTTGGTAACTCATTCAGGGAGTACTTTACTTTTCCCAGTATTGGCCCCATGACCCAGTACTGAATCAGCAAGTGGAAGGTACAGGGGTTCTGATGCACAAACCTATCGGCGCTCTTTGGGATCCATAGCAGACCTTATTAGGGAGGATCGCTGGAACCTTGCTCAGATTCTGCACTTTGCAATCCCATTTCTACAGCCCTGTGCACTCATGCCTCGGGCAAAATCGCCTAGATCAGCGACCTGGAACGTTCTCAGGTGTGGCCGACATTGCCCCAGAATCAGCTGGCACTGTCACGAAAGCACGAAAGATGCAACCCCCCCCCCCATTTAACAGGAATACTGGGGGCACCCACATTCTCATATTCCCATTTTATTCCACTGGGGGGCGCTCTCTGTCAAACAGGGTGCTCCAGCTCATTCTTCAAGTAATTTATTAGTGACATTGAGGAAAGCAAACTTTTTTTTTATTCACTAGGAATCTATTATTCGATGGCAGTTTTTTTACTCATAAATATAAAAATGTATAGATTTTTTTTCTGGTTATTATAGCATTTTTGTACTTTTTGTAGCATTGCAGAAGACTCCTGGGATGTGGAATACAAACCAAGATTGGGCAGCGGGCCCCATCTTTTTAACACAAAAAAATGTACGGCCGTGAAATAAGTACGTAAGAGGCGGCTTCATCGCATGCAGGCTGGGGGAAAAAAATCGGACATCAAAAGAATTTTTGTTTCTCCTCGGTCTTCCAAAAGAAGCGGGGTGCCGACACAAACCGGCACTGTCTCCGCCTGTCACCACGGGGCGAAAGCTGCAAAAAAAAAAAAAGAAACGTGTCGGCTCTGTGTCCACAGTGCACGAGCACAGCCTTGTTTGTCTGCGTGAATGGGGTGCAATTTGCCATTTAGGGGTCTGGAGGCCTGGCGTATTAGTGTGCAAGTAGACGCAACAGTCTTTCTGTATCTTCGCCCCGCACATGGTGGCTTTGCTCCTGGGCTTAGAGATGAGAATCGAAAGAGAGGATGTGGTTTCGCAGCATATGAAGTGAGTACTGCTCTGGGTGTGGCCTTCTTCACGTTGTGATCTTCACATGTACTTTTGGGCGTACCACCCCCCCCCCCCCCCCCCCCCCCCCCCCCAACTCCCCACCCTTTGTAACAGTTATTCGGTTCCTCTTTACAGTTAATGGGTGGGGGTGGCTTTTTTAAAACTTAAAATAAAATAATAAAATAGAATAATAATAGAATAAAATAGGAATGAATAGCTTTAGACTCCATGTAACGAGCGACGTCCCCGTCACACGACTTTCTCCAGTATGGCAGTGAGCCTGTCCCTCCCACCCCCCCATTCCCGTGATCGGGGGGGCTGCGGCCCTCGCGGTCCTCGGCTTTGCCCCGCCGGCGCAGGAAATGCTGGCGGGTTACGGCCGGAAGTGACTCGGGCTCTTTGGACGTAAACTGTTATTGTGAAAAGCTTCTAGAAATAAACAGTCCGGAGGAGGACGCTGATGTTTCTCGGAGGCGGTACAGGCAACGTCTGGGTGGCCCGTGTGGAAGATGGCGACCAGCGGGCCGGGAATGAGGCGGAGAGGAGTGCGGACCACAGTACGAGATCTTTGGCGCCGAATGAAACTCCTTCAGTCCTTCTGGTTCACGGGCTTTTGGTTTGATCACTGGGAAGATGAATCCATGTGTAAAGCCCTTTAGGGGCTGCCTGGTGGCCTCTCACATATAGGGTTTGGGTTCGAACCCCACCCCCAGGTCTAAGAAGTATGTGAAGTTTGCATAGTCTCCTTGCATCTCTGTGTCTGTCCTCGCAAGGTCCAGAAACATGGTTAGGTGAGCTGATGACTCTGAATCGTCCGTTGTGTTTGCTTGTGTGTCCTGTCTTGGACTGGCAACCTGTCTGGACTGCTCTGTGCTCCCTGAGATAGCCTCGCTGTGACCCCACATGGAAGATGAAATGATTCTTCACTATCCATAGGCTGCGAGAACTTTGTGTAGGCCATTCTCCACAGGCTCCAGTAAGGAAACGACGCATTCGACACGTCTGCTAATGGCAGGACTGGAGTCGAAGCCCGTCGCCAGAGTCCCTGCCTAGCGGTGCCCTCCCGGCCTAGCGGAGGTTTCCAAGTAACCAAGTGTCCCATTCGCCGACGAGGTTCCCTAGCGCGTCTCTCTCCCTTCCCGAGATCCCAGGTTCCCGACTGGCATGTCCGAGACGGGCTTCCCCCCGTGCTTTTCTGTTTTGCACACAAACGCCGATTAATATTTGGCCCAGTTTGGTTTTGTGTACGCACGAGATGCTTGACATGCGTTTCACACCTGGCTGCGACGTGTCACTGCCTGGTCCCATGCCATGGCCGCTGCTCTCTCTCTCTCACGCCGCATGAAGTCGACACCCATGACGATGACGTGCGCGGACCTCATCCGCTCCTTGCGGAGGGACCGTTAAAAAAGGAGCCGAGGTGAGATGCTTTCATGTAAAAATGCCAAACAGGACGTAGGTACGCACCTTTTTTTTGTTTTTTTTTTGCAGCAAAAAAATCTTCTGTTTGTTTTCCTGCTGACATTTCTTGTATGTTTAAAAAAAAACTAATAAACCATCAAAAATTTCTGGGAAGTGTAAATGCTATCTAAGGGTTTCACAGGGTTATGAATATGTAAGAATTATATGCTTTACAGTTTACTGTTGGTAGGTAGATAGGAGACACCTTCCCCAAACTTCTGACTTTTTAATTTTTTTATATGGGATGAAACTCCCCTGCACAATTGTTGCATTTTTCTGGACTTTGAAGCAAAAAGTAGTGAACACACCACTGATGTTCTGGTCCCTGTCACCCTGTCCGGTATAAGCAGTCAGAAGATGGATGGATGGATGATGTTCATGCAATGGTTTACAGAAATTACAGTGTTTAGTCTGTCAATGAAACAGACATGTTGGTGTGAGAATAATTAACGGCTGGGAACTTTCTTGAATCTCCTTCCGTGCGGTTACCGACCGGACCGTGTTTTTTGCTCCGGCCCTTTCCAGTGTCGTGCAGATCCCACAAACCCATGCCAGCTCGCACTGCATCATGCAGCTTTTAATAGCCGGGCCTTACTGAGAGGCTCTCCTAAGGCTCTCTAGATGTTCCTCATTTCCTCTTAATAGATTTCAGGAATGCATTGGAGCAGCAATGTGGAATTCACAGAGTTTTCTTTTTCTTTCTTCATTTTAACTAGAAGGGCTGTAGAAGGTCCACAATGAGGTTATCGGACATCGCTTCTCGTGTTAGAACTTTGTATTGGCTTATTAACAAAGTTCTCCAACGATCACTGTGGCTTGATAACCGGCGTAGCGGCATTCACAATGGACCTCCTATCTATGAAGTGCTGCTTGTCGATGCCTTTCGTGCTGAAAATGTGGGTGCAGAAAGCCTGGATGTGCAGGTGATCTGCTGCGTGTCATTCCTAATGAAACAAGCGTGTCGTCGGTGTTGGGGCTATGCTCCAGGGCGTTAACCGCTCGCGTTGGATCCCGGGGTGCTCGTAAACTCACTGGCAGGGGGCGATTCCAGGATTTATTTTAAGGGAGAAGGGCATAAGAGCGGCCAATGATATGCTTTGATTTGGTGAGTGACGGGGAAGGAGAACCAATCAGCTTTCAGCCGGGGCCAGTATACGGCCTCAATGTCAGACGAACGATCACGGATGCTAGGCTTTTACAGGGGAGCATAGACCTTGCTCGTAATGATGCAAAGGTTAAGCCTCTTCCGGCAAAGCAGCAGTCGACTTAAAAATGTTATGTAGGGGAGAGACCGACTCGGTGGCGCGGGGGGGGGGGGGGGGGGGGGGGGGGG